>BJBW01000023.1:133457-249724 GCA_004320125.1 Scolopax mira
TGGTCCTTTGTTCCCATCTGCGGCCAAACCACGACAGAGGTCTATTCCACCTTGCAGTGGAAGACACTGTAATTTTTCTGAACCAGGAAATACCAGTGGGGAATCTTAGACTAATCTTAGATTAGAAAGAATTAACATCAAACTTTCAAGTACTGTGATCCTTTTTACACAGTTTTAGGGACCCTATTCATAGGGAAAAAGATATTGTGTTTTATGTTTTCCTTTCTGGTTTTCTGGCATAATGCATGGATTGATTGAGGTGTGGCTGAAAGCCTACATTGTCAAGTTCCACACAATAATGCAATTTAGGACTGCTATTGTAACCTGAGGGTAAATTTCACCATCTTTCCCAGAATGTTTAAGAGCATTAAGATTGTTGTAAATATAGACATGCATGCAGTAAAGCAGTTCAAACCCCAACCAAGATTGATTTATCTTGCAAAGGTCACTACAGTTACATAACTATTTTTTGCTCTATTTTATACTGCTTGTTCTAGCAGAATGAATCAAGATAGAATAAATTAGCCTAAGTGAGGATACTGAGGATTTTCTCTTTATTAAACAGTTCCCAGAGGTGTAGTCAACGGGTGCCATGAAAGGCATAGAACACAGAGTACTCGGAAGCAGCAGCTCTTCAGCCCAAAAATGTTTGTCCAAAGTTGTATCACAAATTTTTGTCTTCACTCAGATTAACTGGCATTTAACAAGGACAGGTCTTGAGTATTGATATGCATGTGTCCACAGATTGTTCTATAAAATAGTATTGATCTTTAAAGAACTAATCTATAAGACTTTCCACTCTCGAGTGGATTAGAAAAATCCACTAATATCAGGCCAGCTGGTGGAAAATAACTGCTAAAAGTAACTTCATCAAATTATGTGCCTCTGATTTCATCATATAATGCTCCTATCAAGAACACTGAATACTTGATGCTCCAATGTACGGATTTTACATATCATCCCTTCTTATATATAAACTTGGCATCTTTTGAGGGAAGGGTTTTTCTTTTCTGTTTTAAGATGTATATAAAACCTAAAAGGGTAATAATTTTTGGCTGGAACTTCAAGATGCTTTGCTGTACAATGAGTTAGAACTGTAAATAATGTTAATAATATATATATATGCCTGAGAATATTCACTTCACAGTGTGTAATTTTTGTTCTTTGTTTTTTTCTTTAATGTAGAAATTAATCTCCAACTAAAAACATATAATTATTGTTATAATTTAATTAGTAGTATTGTCACATTATTTTTTCCAAAAAAATAAATTATTATGCTATTATTGAATAAAGAACATAGGTAAACATGCATACATATTGTAGAGACTTTTAAAATCTGTGTTTTTTCATATAGTTTGAACACAGATACAGAAAATATTTTGCTAAAAGGGCAGGAGTTTCTCAGCAATCACATAAAAATAACTGTAAGAATAAATGGTTTGGGGGAGGATTTCTGAATGGATTATTTCTGTGCTGGTTGTCTATTCTAAGTTATTTCCACAAGCGCAGAATAGAGCCTTATTTTCAGATAAAAAGAGATGGAATGCTAGAGATTGCATTCTCAGCCCTTTAGAAGATCTACTTTTAAGACAATGCTTCATTTTAAAAGAAAAAACTATATCACATGCAGCCTTTAAATGTTTCTTACTAAGTCCAGTCTTAAAATGTTAGGAATAGATATAAGATATCAAAGAACAACTAATTGCCTCTATCTACAAATGCAAGAAGACTAAAATAATATGCCTGATGAATAGTCTGTTGGGCTGGCTACCAGAAATAAATTTCATACTCTCCCAGTGAACAGTTGACTCTAATATTCAAGATGTGAATCCCAATATTATGTTATAAAAATAGAAAAGAACACCAACCAGATTTCATAAAAAGGCGCCTGCTGATATCTCCGTTGTTAATGAATTGTGAATGTGCTGCATTCTAAATACCTGGACTTCTCTAAAATCCATTGTTATTATGTACATGTATATGAGTCAGCAGATAGCTAAATACTGCTCTGAGTTGATTACATTTGCTTAAACTGATGCAATTCCTATGCAAATATTTTCTTAGTTTGATAAATTACTGGGAGGGGATGTATCTATTAATTTCTTAATTCTCTCTTTATCACCATTATATTAACTAACCATTCCATTTTTTGTGAAGCATCTAGTCTGTGAAGTATATAGCCATTACTGTTCTGGGTTTTATCTCTATGGAAACTAAAATGAACCAAATATTCAATGACTATCCCAAAACTACAGAAAAAAACCTGTGTCAAAACTGGAAATGGAATACTGATGAATGAAACAGCAGGAAATTGGTACCTTGACAGACCAAGAGTTCATCTTATTTTTCCTTGACCCTGCATTAAAGTTGGATCAGTGTATTCTAATTCTGAAAACATACACTAAATGAACCCATACAACAATATATATTGAGGATATTGCATTGGACTCTGAGCCTCATATACTTCATGCCTTACAGATGTCAGTCTTCAAAGGATAACAACAATTTATGAGCTGTTTATATGTTGAGTGGTTGTTATTTAGTCACTATCTTAAAAAAGACAGTGGTAGTTCTGACAACTAGTAATAATGCAATTCATGATGTTTCTAGCATGTATGTTTAACCAAGTGCACCCCAAGGCATTGTGTTAGTTACTATGTAACAAAATAGGAAAACATAGTTTGTCTGTAGCAGTGGTGTTAATAGGATAGACATTCTAGAATTTGACAATAAAGATGGAGTAAATAAGAGTTTTCTTTGAAATATTTGGGATCTTACACAGGTGATTTTCAATATATTTGCATTAGGAATTCTTAAGTAAAGTGTTAAGCACATGTTTCATGTCTATCCAAATTCTCTTCTTGTTCTCTTGTTCAAGAAGAACAATCTTTTCAACTGTAGAAAAGATACAAGCAAAGAAAAACATAAAGTCAAAACAAAGCTGTTACTTTTTGATTTATGAGTTAGAACAAGTTTCATTCCAGCAAAACTTGTATTTTAACACTCTCACAGCATGGGTGACACTGAAATATCTTTATATGACAACAGCTTGAAGTAGTCGGAAACATATCATGATGTCCACAGGGATTGGAGGTTGAATTTCATTTCCATCCAGGCGAAGGTATCGGAGGCGAGGGATGTTGCCATAAAAACCATAGTCTTCTTCTACAGCAATTGAGACTGGGCATATTTGAGTGCCATTGACACCTGAAAATTTAGATCATATGTTAGGTAATTTCCATGAGAAATGTTCATGAAGCTAAAATTCATTTAGAAAACAGGTAAAACAGGTTTCCACTATTATTTGTATGGGAGACATATCAGAGTTTCTTATCGGAGTTGGATAATGCTGAACGAAGAATTAGCTGCCTTTTTGATCAAGCAAAAAAGCATTTTAACATAATGTAATCTAGATCAGTGAATCACATATTTAATGTGCTGCAGTTATGAATAAAGGTCACTAGATGCATAAATTTACCTTGGACAGAGAGGAAGTTAATTTAGAGAACTACGGGGTAACTTCATTGAGAAATAGCTCTCTGCCCTCAGAGGGAGGGGAGCAAGGTTAATGCTAGTACATTAATTTTAGCTGATATTATTCCCCAATGAAGATCTTGCATTCAGAGTGATAACATAGTAAATCATATCAGTCTTTTGTGTAGCATCTCTGTACTTTCCTATTCTCTCAAATTCTTCAGTAACGTTTGTTTTAATTGCAAGAATATAAGTTGTAATGGGATATTTTTCTTCCTAATCTGAAAGACAAGTCCATAAAATTCTTTATAAATCACACACATAGCTTTTTTCAGTTGAGTTAAAATTTGAAACTATGAGTTAAATCATTACCCATTTTTATAAGAGTTGAAAAGATTGAGTTCTTCACATTGCGTCTCCTAAGTTAGCTCTACACTGTCACTTGGTTAACATGCTTAACTTCAAAAACATCAAATTCCTTTGACCAAATTATGATATTTAGTGATTGGTCTGAGTGCTTGAGGATCTTGTTGGCCCCTGACCACCTGCAAAAGCAGTTTAATGGAGAACATGAAACATATTTTTGAGCACATTTTTTAACAGCTGAGAAATAGGAAGAGTTTTCTAGCAAAAATTTTCTCCCCTTATATTTAACAATGATAATATGTACACATCTTTTGATTACAATCCTCAAAACTGATTAAATGGTATGATGGATAAAGAAAACACAATATAACTTTTATCATATCCATGATATCAAGATGTCTTTGCCTATATTGTGAAATTTGATTAATGTTTGTAAAGCATTTTATATCCTTGTAAGAAACCAGGTACAACTTATTTTAATGTGTGAAGCTACAAAGTAGGAAGCTTGAGAAAGATTTTTTTCTTATGAAAGCAATTATTAAAAAGTTTTACAACTGAATCAACACTATGTAGCAGAAAATATCTGCCTTCTCAGGCCAGCACTACTGTCCTTAGGAGACAAGACATCTTCAAGTGTGTTCTAAATCTTTGTTCTCTGACCTAGAAACTATCCCACTGCATTAGTTTTTACTGAGTTAATTACTCCAACCTTAAAGTGAGGTAGGTGGCCTAAACACAGGCCACCTATGAAGAAGTTATTTCTTGATGATCTGTGGTATGAAGTGGTTTGGTTTTTTATTGTTCTCTTCCCATGAACTCAAATTATCGAAGAGTAAAAGCCTTTCAATTTCCTGTTCTTTTGCAATCCTCTTCATGGCATATTGCTGAATTTTACTTAAGCAAGAGGGACAGGTCAATCCATCTACACAATTCACCCTGCCAAAACTGATGCAGAGGGTAAGTGTCAGTCTAAGTAAACCATTTAGACTCTGTTTATAAACTCTGGAGAGAGACGAATGCTTCCAAAAGGTGATTCACAACTCCCTAAGGTGGGATGATTTTCCCTCTGCAATTGTCTATCTCTTTCCATTAACTGAATAGGTGGCCTCTATGACTAACCCAAACCAGAGAAACAAAAATCTGGGCTGGCTAATTCAAATAAGATGAATTCCATTTGTCAATATTACAAATGGTGTAAAATTAAAAAATGAGCATCTCATTAGTGGTTAATATTGTATATCTGCTGAAGAACCACAGATGATCCTATTTCTTTTCCAATTAAACTCATAATTTAGAAACATTCAGAAAGTAAGTTGATCTAGCAGATAGATGTGTTCTGACATATATGTGTGTGAGGGTGTTTCTGTTCTATTCTTGTAATCTCTATCTGCACTCACTATAGTCCAACTCAAATAGTTGGACTCCCTTTCTCCTTTTCACATAATATTTAAGTGCAGCAGCCATGGATCAGTCTGGAAATCTGTACCTTTCTGAGCTCTTCAAGCAAAGAAACCAGTGCCAGCTATAGCAGAGGTCTGTCAGTAAGCCAGGATCTTAACTTCAATGATTTCTTTCCAAATATCCTAAAATGGATTCTGACAAACCAACATTGCTACCTGGCTCAAGGGCTTCTCCCTTTTCCTATATATGGAATAATATTAGCTCAGAGGAACTATCCCAATCTCCTGTGTTCTTCTAAGGGAACTTATTGTTCACTACCTTTTATCTCTCCTTTGATAGCACCGTAATACCGCCTGCTTACTCTAGCTCACTTCCTACATCATCGTTTCAGGCCTTCACCTCTTTTTGCTTCTCCTAACGCTCCCTTTTCCATCATTTGACATTTACCCAGTGCCTTGCTTTTATTATGTCATATATAAATATGTAAATATGTGTGTTTTAAAATGCCATGACAAAAGTGTGGATCATATCTGTTGTAGCCATAATTAGTTTTGGGTTTATGTTGATTTCGCTTCCAGATTTCAAGTAAGTTTTTTCCTCTTCTCATTGAGAACCTTGAGGAAGGCACCACAGGTGAAATCCTGGTTCGACTGATACCAATGACTAACATTGACTTCACTGGCTTCAGGATATTGTCTTATATCTTCATAAATGGTCTCTGCATTAATAAAGCCTTGGACTAACTCAAAGAATTGATGTTGTACAATAACATACAATAAAAAGTAGGCAAATAGCATTTCATAGAAGTTTTGACATCTGAGCTATTGCAATGGCAGCAGTGAAACTATGAACCACCAAGAGAAAATAAAGCAGCAAATGGCAGGTGTGCAGAGGTATCTGAGAATTAATGTTATAAAAAGTGTTTGTACTGCTCATGTGAAAATAGACTTCCGGGAGGACTCTTTTTTGGAGAAACCAGATCTAGGCTTTTACAGTTATTTTTCTTTCAAATCTTTTACATTTGTTATCTTAAAGTAATGACTGAATGTCAGCTTCCTGGGTTTAAGAAGACAAAAAGAATTTACAGAATTAATGTTCAATCTTATTAATTCTCCCTGATGGAAATACATTCTTTGTGATCCTAAAGGTCTTCTGAGATATCATCCATCAGGGCAGTGTCTCATGAAGACTGTCATTATCCCTTACCTCTTGAACAATTATGGTATGTGGTAGAATGTGTCTTACATAATATTGGTGTTTAATTTAAGATGTCAGGTTGACTTTTTAAATATTTTTGAATACTTTATATGTAGCTACGAAAAACAGAAACTTTTTTTTTTTAATATTAAAAGCAACATTGTGCTTAAGTTACTAATGAATTTGAAAAGTAGTAAAGGCATTAAGGAATATAAGACTTGTGGAAAACTATTGTGATTTAGGCTCATGGGTACCTATGTGTCATTGGAAAATAAGACTTGAATTTGCACATATTACACTCAGAGGTTGATTTTCACAGTTTCAACCTTTTTAAAACTCATTTAGGAAAGGAGGATAATTTAATAGCTCCTTAAATACTACCTAGACACAAAACACTTCTTAACCTGGACAGGTTACATTCCATTGATTTCAATTTAGTGTCCATTTAAAGTGACAGGAGATAAAGTCTGCACCTGAGGCCCTGCAGTGAAGCAATTAAAATAAATCCCTTTGTAACCAGGTGACAATGAAATATGTACAGTAACAACATATGACATAAGCCCTAACTCCAGTTAAACTTCTCACAGGCCACTTAAATGTGTGCCAGTTGTACAAAATTGATTTTTGTTTACAAGGTCCCATACATATTTTTTTTCGAAATGCAGTAAATTAAATTATTAATACGTGTCTTTCTTTGATATGTCTCTTTTTCATACAGAAGCCAAACCATTATTTTTAGTATATTTGTGAACTATAGTGACACAAAACAGGAGTAAGGAACTATTTATTCAATTAAATCACTGTGACAGGAAGACAAATGTAGAGACTTGGTTGCCTTCTGTGCAGTGATAAATAGAAAGTTGATGACTTTGATTTTGGCTTTTGGCATGAAACAAAAGATTTAGGGTCTGTAGGATTTAATAGGCAGATATTGTACCCACTTTCCCTAAGCACCACATCGCTGCTGATGGAATGAATCTGGAAGCAGTGCTGGAAGCAGAACTATGACCTGACAACAGGCTTCTGTTTCTGTGGAAGAAAATCTTGGTTCACTTACTCAAAATAGAAAACATTAGAAGACATTTGGTGAGATAAAGATTAGTAGGACAAGGTTCTGTAAAGTCAGTGAAAAGATTTTTCATAAAAAGTAAAACCAAGTGTCAGTATTTTCTGCACAATAAAGAAAAGATGGGAAGGATATTCGAGCCTGAAATATTCAATATCCACATTCTACTTGGTCATATTTTAGATAGTTTTTTATTCACTACAGCCAACATTTTATTTTAAGGGTACCTCACCTTAACCTTCTACTACACAATTTAGGTGGGTAGAGAGATACTCAGAAGTACTGAGCATACACCAACTCTGCCAGTTTAATGAAGTCTCCAAGGTGCCCAGGAACTATTCTAACTTGTTGCATTTAATTTTTATTGTTGTTCCTAGCCTTTCTGTGAGAAACTTAATTTGTTCCTGTAAAATGGTTGCTGGGATATATATAGTGAACTGTGAATGCACAAACTCTACTTAGTTCACTCATATTTCTGATCTTCTTGCAAAGTGTTATTTCTGTTTGCATATGAACATTTTTCACATGTGGTATTACTTCCATGCACATATTTGATTGTTATAGTTTAGACCTGACTTGAAAATAGGCCATTGGGAGGTCCTCTTGCTCATGTCTCTATAACCTGCAGCACATTTTTAATCTCTTTCTTTCAAAGAGCAATTTTTTTTGTACTTAAATAGATATTTTAAAATAATTGTTAGGATCCCACACTGACAATAAACACTTACTTTTGATTCTGTTGTGGTCAAGGTGAAGGTGCTCAAGATGAGCATTGATTGGTGGAATTTTAGTGAGCTGGTTGTGAGACAACTGTAGATCTAGAATAGATGAAACATTAAACCCATTTGGGGGAATACCATCATCAGATAATTTATTGTAGTTCAGCCTAAGGAAAGTCACTTTGGGTATTGCATTGAAGTAGTTTTCTGGTATCACCTCAATGGAGTTGTTGTCTAAAAACAGCTGCAGTGTGTTAGCTGGAATGCTTAAAGGCATTTTTTTGAGTGAATTTTTTGCTATGTTGAGTTGCATAAGATTGTTGAGTCCTTGGAAGGTGTGACTTTGAAGAGCGCTGTCCAACAAACTGTTCTGGTGCAGATCTAACATGGTGAGGTTTTCCAAGTTGCTGAAGACTCCTTCTGGGATTCTGGAGATTTTGTTTCTAGCCAGTCTGAGCTGTTCCAGACTCACTGGTAATGGGGCAGGCACCTCTTCCAATTCGTTATCTTCAAGGAATAAGTAAAGCAGCCTTTTCAGCTTCCTTAGTGCACCACTCTCAATTCCACCGTTGGTGATCTTATTCTTGTTCAGATTTATCCACCTCAGATGAGTGGCATTCACAAAAGACTTTGCTGAAATGGTTTCAATTAGATTGTTTTGAAGATAAAGGTACCAAATTCTTGCTGGGATTGCAGGTATTTCTTTAAGTCCTTTGTTATCACAGTATAATGCGTTGGGGAAAGTAGGAGGACAAAAGCACTCTTGTGGACACTCAGAAGTGTAGTGAGACCAATGGTCAGCATCCAGCTCATCATAAACTTGTCTCACAGTTCGAGTCCACACAGAATTGATGAAGAATAAGAGCAAAAGGCTTGTACAGATGTTTAGACTCATTTTCTGCCTTGGAAGGAGAGAAAAACAATTAGCTCGCTCTCAACAGATCTCTCTAACAGCATACTAGACTAGCAAAGCAATATTGCATAGAAAATAATATTTCCTTTATGAACAGACAAATTCTGTCTACTGTGATATTATCTATGTTACATTAAAGAAAAACTGAACAGTAACGTAAAAGGTATAAGCAATTCAGTGCTATATGTTGAAGAACATTTTCCTGATTCAACTTAGACTCCACATTTGTCAGTTTAAAAGACCAGTTTAACTGATCATAACCAGTTCATGCAAGATTCATTTCCAAGAACCTGAACATACAGATCAGTTTTCTGACCTAAAATCTGTGCTTCTTATAAATTTATTTAAGTTTTCCTGTACAGTGTTATAAACTATATTATATAATGTACCATCTTCAGTAAAGCTATCAATACCATGATGATATAAATACTATTGTACTCAAATTGCTCCTTTAAAAATTAATCATACCCTCTTTTCTGTTCTTCCTCTCTCTTAAGTTATAATGACATCTGGATCAGATTATCCAGGGTCTTTTCTCAACACATAAAAGTGAAAGATCAAAGAGTGTTTTAACAGCTGTTTTTTGGGCATGTTCTTAAAAAGCTTGAAGGGAATAAGTTTGAGTAATCCACTCCCCTCCTCCATTCACTGTCTCATATCCAAAGTTATGAATTTCCTTCTCAAAAGCAAGCAGCCAAAACAAATGCCTGATCTAAAAGACACAAAAAGTAAGTCCTGATCAAATTATATCATATACACTCATGCATCTTGCATCTATTTTGCCTACTTAATTATTTGCTTTGTTTAGCCTCTTGTGAACAAAATCATCACTGACAATTTAGTCCAAAAAGAAATATTTGTGCAGCACAAAACCAGTGCTTCACAAACCCTGTTATCACTTGCTTGTTTTCTGATGAAAATTAGCAAGCATTTTGTAATGCAGAGGCAAGGGACTGGTAGCTGAAATTTCTGGTCAAAATTAGGAGGTTAGTTTTGGCAAAAATAGTATTTAAATAAAAAGTAAATTCTCTCATAGGGTTAGTGCACCAGTAAGGATAAGAGCTCAGTTAAGTTGCTATATATGATATGTACTCATTTAATAATTTTCAACATTGTTATTAGAAGTAACACGTGCAGTATCCTACAGATATTCCAGCCTCAGAAACTGCTATCTGGAAGCATTCCAAAAAAGGACAAATAAAATATTTCTAAAAAATAACATCTCTAATTTACACAGTGAAATGGCACCTTCTCACTGTGTAAATATTCATAACCTTAACAACATTTTTAGAGAGAAAGATAAAGTAATTTACCTTGTTAATCAAATTCCTGGAGCTATCGGAAGCCAGATAGAAATCACTGTAAATTCACAGCTTTTGGCTGCTAATCACTGTGTTTGTTTCCTGTTCTCCTAAGAATTAATAGCATATAAAACTTGAAGTACATGGTAATATTCCCAGATGTATTACCATACACACCTTATTAGCTATTGTTCCTAATTTGACATTGCTTCAGAGTTTGGACTTACCTCAGCTTTCTTGGATCTTCTTCTCTTTCTATTGGTCACTGTTGTTAGACTGTAATAGCTTGAGTCAGGCTACAAGCCGTGTTCTATGAATACAGCCTAATATATACGCATCAAGTGGCTACAGCTTTTAACCCCTAAAATAACTAAGGCACCTCAGCACCTAGGCAGGAAAATACAGGAAATCCTGACTTTAATATTGAGTAGCCACAGAGCTGAAGGCATTTGATTTTTACTTTTTAGCAGATGAGAGGAACTGGTCTAGATGACACAGGTTACATCTACCTTTTTTCAAAATTTTTTTGTCAGAAGATACTTTACTTGCAAAGCTCGCTTACATCATAATTCATTCTCATAATACCTGACCTGGCCACAAAGAATTAAAAACAGTGCCATCTGTTTCTACGGAAATATTTTATTTGATTTTCATCAAATGCAGATGCTGCCATGCCATTTAAAGACATAATTCGTGATTAGGAGAAGACAGCAAAAGCATTTGCTAAGAATTTTTTAATAACGTATTTTCATTTATTTAAAGATTAAGCCATACCTTCTCCTTTTTGTTCAGAGAGAAATTAACATATATTTCTATGAGGTTATCATACTCACCAGTGCCTCCTGCAGTAATGTCTGGCTTTAATTATCAAGGCACCAATTAATTATCTTGTTTTAGCATTGGTCTGAAGTAAACTCTTTCCAGCTAACTTGCTATCCAAGACATAGACACATATTTCTCACATTAAGTATTTTGGAAGACTTGTTTTCTTTTTTAGTCCAACTTAAAGTAATAATATCAGGAAAACTAGCCACGTTTAAAAACAGGATAATAGCATAAGTATTTTAAGGGAAAAGCTAATGAAAATACTGAAAACATAAAATATATTCTGGTACCTTTCATGACTTTATATTATTTTTAAAAATTATTTATATAAGCATTTTAATTCAGTTTTATCTAATTTATTTTATCAATAAAACATCCAACAACTTAATTCATAATGTTTAATACTTTTCTTCCTAAATTAAGAAAGTCTGAAAAGAAGTTTAAAGTAGACAAAAAGAAATCCAAAAAAGGAAAGCAACCCTTAAGTACATACTCAGCTTCCACTGATTTCAGCAAGGCTAATGTTAAACATGTCATAATATTTTTTTCACAATATATGGTTGTACTATCTTGGTTTTTGTTTAGGAAAAAATACATCATTAGTACCAGTAACTTTGACATGGCTTAAGTATGTGCTTAAAAATAAAGTGTTTAAATAGTTCACTCTGTCAGAACTCCAGACACTTCAACATCTCTTAGAGACTATTAGAGCTTTCTTATAAGCCAATTTGATTCCTTAATGCATACCAAGCTGAATATTTCAGAAGTTTAAGTTAAGTAAAATTAATTTACATTTATGCCTAAAAAGAAAAGTTCTCTCTTTAAGCAGATGATTTAATTCTACGCACAAAAATTAGAGGTAATGTATTAACCTTTTCATTATGAATGTCACTTACTTTAGACACCTAGGCCTCAAAGCGTTTCCTTCGAGCTCTCAAAATAGACGTGGTACCACCTATTAATGACAAGGAGCCTTGTCAGCTGGAGTCCACAGAAGAGAGATGGGGACATGCAGGGGAATCTGTATGAAGGTTAAAGTTGTGTGTTCTGCTGTAAGTGATTTAAGGAGGCTTCACCATGAGGAGTGCAAGAACCTATGATTCTTGTAAAAGGCAGAGAGCGCAATGTAAAACTGGCGTGTATTTGTGTTGAAGCTTCACAGAGTGTGTACACAGAATGTGGAGACACTGAGGTCTGTTTACCATTAAAGAATGACCTGAGGCCTTCACGAATGTAATACTGAAGGATTTAAAAAGTGAGTCCTGGTGAGAGATAGATATCCATTGTGACACACTAAAGTGCAAGTTGCCAGATGTTACACATTTAACAAAAAGAGAAAGATTGATTTATCGTATGTTTCATGGGGGTCTGAATTTACCCTTTAACCTACTAATCATGTACAGATGTTCATTATGATATCACAGAAGTCACTGGCAGAGGGCCTTGGTGGTTACCTTGTGAGAGGCAGTGGGACTATTTGTATGAAATACTGCTCAGCAAGGGAGAGGCATGTCACAGACTGCCCTTTGTGGGTTTGGAGGCCAGGTATTTGATCATTATCAAACACTTCCCTTGCCATCCCATTCAAAGTAGCAGTTCTGCACTTGGAGAAAAAAAAGCAAGAATATTTGCTAAGACTTTCTCAATAACATAAATTTCCATTTCTTCTGACGTAAACAAAGAGCATAAAAAAATGACAAGAAATGTCCTCAAAATCACTGTGTGTGATGACTGTAACCTGTAATCTCACGAGCACTCAAAAATTTTGGAAAGATCTCTGCAGGAACAAGTGATTGCTTGGGACTTAAGCAGACTTTGCATAAAGGCACATGCTTTCCACGAAACCTTCAAGATTACACATATACTCTCCATCATGCACTTGTTTTGTTCAGTTCTCCATCATCTGGTGTTACTATTTATTATTTAAAGAGTGCAATATATGGTGATAAAGTTTTACAGACTAATAAAAGATCATGGCCAAGATTTTCAAAAATGACTAATGGTTTGGGAGACTTTTTGCTCTGAGTATCCAACCTCAGACACTTTCCAGAGCCTTATTTTCAGTAAGAGGGGGCTAAGAATTTTGTGTTAATGAGGAATTTTCTAACTTGTGAAGCTTTTGATTTCACTTTGTGAAACACAGACTGCTCCTGAGATCTCCCAAAAAGTAACAGTATGCAAGATACTGGCATGACAATAAAAGGAAGTAGAAAAATTATTACAATAAAAATACTAAGAATGACCACTCTGTAAATGCGAGACCTATTTATTTATTAATTGTGAATTGGAGGCCTTTTAAAGATACTGCTGGGAGTATTCTAGTTTGAGGAAGATGTCTCAAGCGAGAAGTCTCAAGCATTTCTTGGAGAGCACCAACCACCACAGAGGGTGATAGCATCTCTTAAGCAGATTGATGTACATGTTTGAGACTAGAAGAGTCCACAAGCTTAAGAAAAAATAGAGGGGCTAAAAACATTAGAAAAGCCCATTGGGAGAAGGCAGGGAAACTGGGAGTGCTGCAAGAGCTGTTGTTCTGTTTCAGCATCGAAGTTGCTGACAATGAAAAAATGTGTTGCTTTCTTTCAGTAATGCCTGCCATATGTCTCAGATTTAATATGAAGCAAGGTCTGTTAAACATCAAGAATGTGTATAGTTCATCACCAGCAAACCCAGGAGTATATTGCGAGCAGAGCTAATTCACCAGCCCTGTGGATTGCTTCATTTAGCAAAGGCTGCAATCCAGTGTGCCTAATTTGAATGCTACTTTACTAAAATGCTAGGTGTTTTGCTCCAAAGGACAACCCATTTTTCTAGAAACATGCTCTTAAATTCCCTTCATGATGACTAGAGAAAAGGTGATGCTTCAAAACTTGAGGAAGTCCAGTTTATGTACCCTACACCATATACTCTACTGGTAGCTCCAGACAGACATGCAGATCGCTTAAGGCAGGCAGGTATTTACTGAGGGTTCATTCTGCCTCTTCCACTTCTGAAGATTGGCATGTAGTGATCATCTGGTCATCTCTCTCCTTTTTTTGCACTCCAGCTTGAAATAGAGAGTAGGAAGCTCTGAGTCAGAAAGAAAATGCTTCTGGTTCCAAACAGTTCCCTGATCAACAGACAGTGATATATCCTAAAAGTAATATTTGCTACTCTTTTTTAAAAGGAACCGTAAAAGGTCGGCAAGACCAAAGAATCTAAAATAAAGCAAATTAGTGAGTCTTTCAGGCTAGCCCAAGGGACACTGGAGAAAGATCAAAGGGGCCAGCACAGATGTTCCACATCCTACTTCTAGGGACACATTTTTCTCTATATCATTTCTGGTGAAAAAAAAACCCAACCATGAAACAGACTTAGGGGCAGGAACTCTGCACCTCCTTAGAAGCCTAGAATTGCCTGCCTAGACCTCTCAGTGGAAGAAATTGCATCTCTAATTTACATAGGCATTTTTGTCTATATGCAGGCAGCTAAAGTGTAAGGAGTTTATCTGTGCAGCTTTCAGATTAGATTAGGGGTCATTGTTTAAAGGAATCCTGGCAAATAGCTGGTTTATTTTGTGAAATGTAAATGTCACCTGACCCCTGATTTATATAGGATTAAGGAAGATGAAATCCTATTCTAAAAGTCCAGAAACAAAATTCTAGCAGTTTACTTTCTGCACATCTTCACTCCGTTGTAAAAAACACAGTGAGAACTGAGTAGTTCAGCTTAAAAAGATCCTTGTAGAGCAACACATTTCAGACCAGAACGACTATGGAAAAGGGCTCAGCTGTTATGGGAAATATAGTGCTCTCCTGAATGTGTTTCATCAAGGAATGTTTTGGCTGTCTGTTTCCTTTTTCTCTATTTTGGGGTCTTAACCACTGTGATACCATAAAGGTTTCATGACACAATGCCAAGATCTTGTATTTGTCTTGGCTAGGTAGGTTTAATTTAACTACTACGAAAATCTGGCTGTCAATCTTTCACCTTAATTTGTTTTAATGCTTTCAACAATCTTAACACTAAAACAAATCTCTCCTACCCAAGGATCCGGTTTTTAAACTATAAGATGTAGAACTATATATACTAAATGTACCTTAAATTAAATGTGTAAAATGCATTTATCAATAACACATAGACATTGAGTACTTGGGCCTGTATGGGGCTATTTAGATGACTAATATTTTCCAGTCAATTAATGGTAAATTAAAACATTAATTAGTCATTCAATGCTCATTCTGTAAATCTGCAGTTTTGAAAGTAAACCATCATGAATTTCAGGTTCTAAGCATAAACATAGTGAAAACAGGCCATGAGATGTTAGTGTTAATTCTTTTCTCTTATTTTGTTCTGTTGTTGAAAGCTAAAAATACCTGAATTTGTCTACATTTTAGCTTCCCACAATAGGATGATGAAGCTTAGACATATAGAAAGATCTGTCCTCTAAAATAAATGACAAGAGTTTCATAAAACAGTACTCCCACAACTTAATGAAAAAAAATGTTTTAGTCCTCTTCTAATAAAGCTCTGCTCTGCTGATTCTGCCAGATGAGAAATTCAAGGTTCAGGTGCTTTTTTAATATTGAAAAAGAAAAGCCAAATGGCATAAACTATATGAAAACCTAGCCCTAATTTTATTTTCCATTAATTGGAGTATTGCTTGATCTAATATTTAATGCAGATACTTTTGGAAAAATACTCATATTAAACACTAGAATATGTGACCTTTTTTTCTTTTTCTTAAGCTGTCACAATTTTTGAGAGTTAACATTTCCCAAGGCACTCAAGTTTTCTTCCGGAGTCCAGTCTTCCAGAGGCTATATATTGAAGTGAGTACTCATGGTGAGTAAATCTCACTCACCATGAATACTCCAGTCACTAATAATTCTTTCAGATGGAACGTATTGAAACTAAGTCTTTATACTATAGATTAAAGTCCTCAACACCTAGCACTTTGATGCCAACTGACATGACCTTTTTCTTTAAAGACAAATCTGGAACCCAGCTCCAGGGAGAATTCATGCATCCATCCTTACCCAAATACCATGCAGCACTCCGGAGGCCCTAAATAGGCTTGTGGTCCATCATTGTCTACTCTTATCTCAGACGATTCTCCACTCATCATAGTGGCTGCTGTGAATCCCAGAGGTAAATGCCTATTTAATGAATGCATTCTGTGTATAATATACACCTCAACTCAGGGCTGTGGCTTTCATTAGAAACAATTTCTCTGTCATCTTTTTGAATCTACAATGAGAATGAAAACATGGCAAGGGATGACTTTCTTACCCAGCCTTAGGAACCTGAATAAAACAATCTCATTTTTACATATGGAATCACAAATTCTTTTTGAAATCAATGCGACGTTGCACAGAATTTTGATAACTTATTAGTTGTACTGTTTATTTTATTGGCGGCAAAATGTCTGCAATGCTGAAGTCTAAATGTGAAGTTCAGGAAACATTTTTTTATCTAGTTTGGAAACAAGTCAACAGAGTATGAGGGATGGCAGATACACATGATGAGATATTGGAAAGCTGAAAACAGGACTTTTGAAAGACAGTGCTTGGCCTTGTTTATCTCGAGAACAGCTTATTATTAAGTTGGTTTATAAGGTATGAAATTTCTGAAGAAATTTCTGAAGAAGTACTTCCAGCACTTCTGTCTGAAGTTTTATGCAAGTTTCAATAAAACTGCTAACTTCAATAGAAATATATTTATACAGATATTATCCAATATATTTCAAAGTGTGTTTCTGATTCTTGGAACATGTGCTCTAGTCAGGTTGACCAGATAACACTGCTGTCTTGCAGGATTTACACCACATTTGGGGACAAGAAATGAAGATAAAAATGCTCTTTTAGCAGATGAAAGATAAAAATAAGGACAGCATAACTGTCCTTATAATTAAATTTTAAAGCCCATTCTCTTAGCAGGTCCAAAAGCTACATAGTAGCTCAATCACCTTGGTATCTTTATGTCCTTGTGCTAACTGAGCAATATGAGAGCTGATTGAGCTGCAGTAGGAAAGAAAACATGGTCAACAACCTCCATACTAGCATGGAACTCTTGGCATGGAAGCTCTCCAAGTAAGTGATAGAGTAATATCTTTCTCTGTTGAGTTATGGTACATCAACCGTAACAAGGAGTTCATCTGTGTATTAAGAAAATGAGTCTTACCTTATATTCATTCAGAAAATGAATATAACCTGTGCAGTTATGATCAGAGGTGCACCTAGCAAGCAGCTCCTCAAAAGATAAAAGATACGTGACCTTTTGCATTTCTGAAGAAAGACAGAAGCCTAAAGTCAGCAAGTTCTGTATTATTAAGCAGCTAGTTATGTTTTCTGGCAAAGAAATATCCTACAATTCACACTGATATCCCAGACACTTTGCTTTCTCTCACCAACATTCATACCTGTCCCTTGAGGAACAAAAGAAAAAAGCACTTGCAGAATTTGATTCTGTGATGATATTTGGGTCATTTTCCCCGCCTCTGCTGGTGAGATACTATAGCAGGGATCTCTGCAACTATAAAAACATGGCCTGTATGCTAATCAGAATGACCTTATGGTGTTTTAACAGAAGGTCAGATCTAAGTGCTAGGCAGCACTTAGAAACATTTTAAACTATGTGGGATTTTTTTCATTAATATTATAAAATATTTTTAAACAACTCGTAACAATGGATTTAGGCACTGCTCTTCAAGATTGCTTTCTTGGAGGGAATAAAAAATGATCCTTTATATCTTTCTTTATGAGGTGGGTTTGGTTTGCCCTCTTTTGTCAGAACACTAGAACTTTTTCAAAAGAAAGCTTTCCTTTTGTTCAGAAGACATGTGCATTTGACCAAATCTTATACACTGTCATCTGGACTATAAATAACATTTCTCCATTCATGTATTTGTCTCATTTCTTCACTGCCTTCTAATTAAGACCTTTTTTTCTGCTTTTCTTAAAAAATTTCAAAATAAAAATCTATACTGTATCATAGTGTTACTGAATAAGGGTAATTGAGCTTAAATAATAATTATTCAGATAATCAAGACTTGTTATAAATGCTGTGTTTTCTAATCTTCAGATATCAAATTCTGAAAAGAAAGATAACTCCCCCAGAAAACATGTAAAATCATGGCTTGTGACACCAGGGAGTAATTTTTCAGATATGCTGCTGCTCTCTGAAATCCTCAGCTCCTGATTATATGCCTTACATACATGGATGGAAAGATACAGATACCAACAACAACAAAAAAAAAACCCAACACAAAACAAACTACAATCTTAAGGGTCTATCAAACTAAGGATATCTTAAATTATCCAAACTAAAATCTTCAGGGCAAAGTGTTTATGTGATTCAGTGAACACAGCTTTGGGCAATTCAGTCAGCCCTCTGAATTCTTTTGAGTTGAGCACTTCAGGAAGGTCACCTTTCAGAGAGGACTGGTGGGATCCTTCCTGTGGATCCAGCATGAGGGGATATGGGCACAATTATTTCTTGACTACCCACAACCACAACTTTATCTCAAAGCTGCATAGTACAATGTGATTAAAAGTGCTTCAGCCTCTTTTGCATAATGAAGTGATAATTTGCCCAGGCATTTCAACCCGAAATTGCTACATTCAGGGTGAGTGTCCCGAAGTACAGAGTAGCACTCCTTTTCTTTCTCTCTACTAATTAATATTGAGCTGTTCACACTAAGTAGAAAAGATTTTAGAGATTTTTACCCATGAAAGCTATAGAGGCTACCAATTAATTTATTTTCTTGCAGACTGAGAGTCTTTTATCCACTATCTAAATCTGTGAGAAAGTTCAGAACCAGAATCTCCTCCATGAGCACTCTGTCTGCTGGGATGGCAGCTCATAGACTGTTTCTTTTATTTTGTGTAGACATCTAAGTATGTTTGCAAGTTCCATCCTACATGGAAGAGTTAAATGGGATGGATCTCTGACTTCACTGCCAGCACTGAATTGCTCACAAGTGTAAAAATGGGAGCAGATTTGCACAAGCCAGCTGCAGACATCTGGGCATCAAAAGAAAGTTTCCACAGTCTTTACCTATGGAATCCATATCCAAACTTTAGTTGAGTTATGATTTTGTTAGTATCATGGGAATCTGAATTATAGACTGGAACTTGAAACAATAAATTTTCCACATGAACTTTATGCAAAACTTTTCAGCCGTAGAGATGGCTATTATCCCCATTGGTTATTAGCATTCTTAGACCTACAGATTCACAAAATCATAAATAAGTTTAAAGGAACATCTGAAGGTCATTTAGTTCAACTTCCTTCCTAAAATAAGGCTAACTTCAAAGCCAGATCAGTTCCTCAGGGCACTGTCCATGCAAGTTCTGAAAATCTCCAAGGAAGGAGAGTGAGCAGCCTCCTTGAGCAATCTGTTTCAGTGTTTTATAGTCTCATTGTGAAGAATTTGTTTGTATATCCAACCTGAATTTCTCTTCTTGGAATTTTTCCTTTCCTTATTGTACTTTCATTGTGCACCTCTGAATCTGACCCTTTTTTTGATAGTGCTTTTTTAGGCAGAAGAAAACTGCAATAAATCATGGGACTAAGGCATATAGTAAATTCAGAGATGTTAAAGAAAGTGACTTGGCATAGCCTGGAAAGGTTACCCATTTCAACCGGTTTTAATCTGTCTTGAGATAGACTGTTCTCAGTCTCACTGTTTACACTGTTTCATTTTTCATAAAGATCACTGGTTTGCTGAAACAAACTAAAAAGAAGAAAATATTTCTGCCCTGTTTGTTACATCATAGCTATGTGGTGACACATGTCAGTATCAGTTTGTGCTCTAGAGGTCTCAGTGTTCTATGTATTTTACTGCAAAGGGGACAGTTGCGTCAAAATCTCTCTGGACATCATTGAATGCTGTTTCCCATATCTTTTTCCATTTTGGGGAGGTTTTTACATGCACTTCTTTCTTCTTCTCCTATGTTATAATGCTTAGGTGCTATTCCATGGTGATTCACACTCTGATCTGTTCAGAAAGCATGAGCTATAGACTTTATTCTTCTATGAAAAGTCTAGCTTACTAGTAAAAAACATTATTTTCAATTTTCCTGTATGTGGATAAAAAAAAGCAATGACACATATGAATTCCAAAACAACAACAAATGAGGAGGGAAATACTTCTATTGTCTCTTGCATCTCTCTTTTTGTTTTAGAACCATGTTTCTTTGTGAATTGTGTATTGGTTCTGAACATCTGGAATTGGCAATGTGCTGACTAAATGGTTTAGTGTAGGTTTTGTTTGGTGTTTTTTTCAGAGATGATAGTTTCTGCTTTTGCTGTAGGAGCTAGAACAGTTTCTGTTTAAGTGTTTGTCTATTGGTTGAAAAGAAAATAGTACTCGTGGGATGATCTGTGTTTGCAAGCAAACCATTTATATCTCCCAGTTACTAGCACATTTATTTTACTGTATGTTCCAGGATGCTGACAATATTTGGACTATGCATTCCCAGATAGATTATACTACCATCTCTCTCTCTTGAGTAGCTAGGGCTGCATTTTACTTATTGTCTGTGGTTTTTGAGAGATTTCATTGTTCTTTTGACAATGCTGAGAAATTAATTTGTGCTATTTCATAGTGCTGTGACTCCCATTCTGCAAACTCCTTAAGGCATTTGTGTTAATGGCCAACACAAATGCAGTGGCGTATGTTAAATTATATGTTTACAAACATATTGAAACTTGGAAGTAGAGAAAACAGTTTATTTAACCTTACAATAATTTTTAATAATAATAGAATAGCTTAGATTATCTTGTCTTAACCTGAAAGGGCTTTTTTTCCATTTATAAGACTGAAACACAGTTGACAATGATATGGACACAAAAATACTATTTTTTTATTTTTTTATTTTCTACAATCTGGTTAAAAGTAGCATGCAAGTAATTGAATAAAAATACTTGTATATATGACTTATTTTGAAATAAAAATTATACCAGCAATGGATAAAATCTTACCATGAAAGTTAAAATGAAAGTATGACAAAATGAAGAGTAAGCAACTTTATAACATGAAAAATGTTTCCCTGTTATCTTTCACATGTTCCATTAATTTAATAATGCCATGGGCTCTGAAAACATATTTTCATACATTTTAAATTGTTCTTAGATTGTTAAATCATTTTTTCCTATGTAAATGACAGCAATATGAAAAATGCATGAATAATTAAGAAAGTTGGATTGGTTGGAGAGGAATTTTGTATTTACACAGGCTAGCCCATCATCAGCATCCTGATGAAACCCACCTGAATTTCCTGTAAATCTGCTACCAGCTGGCATGGACATAGATTTCTCTGAAGTTGAATGCTCTTCATCAATTTACCTAGCCAGATGAACACCTATTTTGAACCACATTTGGTCGTTCTTGTGCTTTCTAAATATAACTGCTTGTAAAAATATGCACATTTCCTTAAGGTTGTAAGTCCATGCTAAATATTAACAAACAGAATGGATAATATGCAGATTGTCATCTTTTAAAGACATATCCTAATTTTAAAGAGCTATCATGGTGTAATTCTTGTAGTTACTGCCCCTAAAAGGGAACTGGATGCTCCCAGGCATCTCACTCCAGTGAAACCTCAGCAGCCACACGAAGGCAGTTGTACATGTCCTGTGGCAGGTCAGACCGAGTGAGATTGTTTCCATCCAGGCGCAAATGTGTGATCTTGGAATAGGTTGTTGGCCCAACAACCTTACAGAAGCTGCTCAATGGGAACTCTGAAACAAAAGGAACATGAATGAGAGAAAGCATGAAGAATTAGGACAAATATTATTTTTCTGCTTTTTAAATTTTATTTGGAAATTTTGACCTTTAAATACTTTTACTATTTTTTTTAATATTTTGCATGTCCACTAATGTAATTCCCCATCAGTTTACTGAAACTTGAGGGGTTTGAATTAAAAGAGGTTCTTTCTGAACTGAGAGGTTCAGAATTTCAAGACTGGGTTTTTCAAGTGGTACATGCTCCCAGTACCTATTTGATTTCTAAAACTTCAGATTTTATATAGAGATCTAATCTGGCATTTGGAAAAAAGGATAAAAAAAAATATCTCCACTAAAACAGAAGATGCAGAGGGAGGAATCAATCATGCTGGTTACATTATGATGGAAGGGTAAAACCATGATAACTAAGATATTGAAGGAGGTTTCTGCAGAAATTGAAACCATGATATGGCCTTAATTTTAAGAGCAGTAAATCCAATGTGGTCTCTGTCAAATATTATTTTGGATGTGTCATTTCGATTTATCAGTTTCAAAATGAAATTTGAGACTGGGACTGGGGAGGAGTTTTACCTTTAAAGTGCATACTTGAATCTTTCCAGAACAGGAGGATTAGGTGAGTATAAATGTAAAATATATTTATAAAAATATTTATATCATAATTTACATATCATGGTATGCTATTCTAGTTTCTATTCAGTTAAAGTATTATTTGGTTCACATAACACTAGACAAGTCTTGGAAATGGAAATAGAAATGGAAATGGAAATGGAAATGGAAAACTCTGTCTTGTATCTTACTAGTAGTATTAATTGTAAGCCAGGAACTACATGAAGCAGATAAGTTTTGTGCTTATCTGCTTCACACACATATAGGCATTATACACCTCTGTCATGAATCTATCCTCAAGAAAGAATGTATGTGAATAAAAATTATGTCCCCTGCATAGCACCCTGTGTAATTCTGCAAACAGGGTCCTGCATTCTCACCTGTGTTTGAGTCAGACAGAGGATTAATCTGTTGAAAAGCTCCATCACTACTAAAGAAACAGTCTGAGAGCCTTCTTCTATGGGCCATCGACATCAACTGAATTCACACAGAAAATATTTTAAAGGGATTCCTTCAATGAACCTGTTCACCCCAGTATGCAGACAAATTTCATGTCTTCAGTTGCTTTTGTGTAGCAAAGGACTAGCTCTCATAATTTCTGAGAAATCAAAGTAGTGTTCTCAAAATCAGATTTTAACTACCAATCCGGTCATTCATGGACTTTTGAAAACACTACCTTATATCTCTTTTCTGCATGAATATTTAACTCATATAAGTAAATGTGGTTATCTATATCATTAGGTAGTTCTACAGGAAGTGGAGGAAGTATCTTTCACACCTCCACTTTAACTTCAATTGGATTCTTTCAGAACTGGTATTACAATAAGGCGCTATCACTAATGAAACATGGCTTCTGTAAATTAAGTATAAATGTACATTCATCATACCAGCAGCTCTTTAAAACATGAGAGTTTAAGTAATTTTTTGGACACAGAGATATGATGTTGAAGAATGGGTGAAGATTTGTGTATCTTTCACAAAATAAATTTAGTAGGGATTAAGGAAATTTATTTAAAAAGTTAGATTTTGATCACCAATTTGATTAAAGCAAATCAAAACAATTTCCTAGACTTTCTATATTCTAAAGCCTTCTTTGGGAGGATGAGAGACAAAATAATACATTCTTAGTGGCACATTTATTGGGCAGTCCATATTGCAATATAGTTCAGTATAGACTGCACCATGATTCTGATACTCTTCTGACTCAGGTTGTACCAGCTGAATTGAACTTCTGGACCAAATAGTTAGGACCATACAATCACAGAGATGGATTAGGTCTGTGTGGCATTTTGCTGAATGAAAGCATAATTTCCTGAGACTTTGAACTCATTTTCTTGGCCTACAGTCTATTCCATTAGCTAATTAGGTAGTTTCCTGCAGATAGTTCGGGCATAATCTGTAAAGATTAAAATAAACATGAACTCTAATATATATTTTTTTTTCCCATTTTCTTGTAGTCCAGAACACACAGTATTTCTGTTCAAAAACTTTCTAGATTTACTTATATTGTTACTTTTAAGAACAAATACTAACATTTGGCTGCAAAACAAGGTATGCCTATGCTGGTTGAGTTGGTGCTTAACTACTCAAAGGATGTAAAATTCATGCATGTAAATCACAAAATTTATCTTTGTTACCAACATACTCAGTTGTGCTGACCATTTATGAGACTGAAACCCCTTTGGAAGTAGATGCAGATTTAGTACTCACAGTAATCAAAGGAACTCTGTCATGGACTTGAGTGGGATTTGTCTCCAATATTTGGTGCACACTGTTTGCATTTAGGTGTTAATATTTTATACAGTTCATATAATTGTCAGTTGTTAGAAGTATATTTTAAAAGTTTGTTTTCTAATGGCAGTCTCCACTAGCACAAAAAAAAAAAAAAAAGGGAATCTTGTGAATGCACTTGATATTTTGTTATCTGTATGATCTGCATGAGAACTGCAATCAGTGAGACTGGAGCACTGTTGCATAAAATATGTCAACAGCTTACTGCTTCCTTTATTACACTTATTAGTGTTGCAGGTATCAAAATATCTTCCTGAATTCATAATATTCAGGTTCAGAGACAGTGTACCTGGAACTTTTCCACTAGCATGGCATTCATATTTTCCCAACTCAGAATTCCTTCTTGAGCCAGACACTGAGAGAATAAGAAGGATTGGATGAAAATTGGGTTTTCATTTGAGTAATTAATTTCTCACCAAAACTATCTGTTGACATAAGAAACTCTGACATTCTAACAAACTACCTGAATATTTGGAATATCTGGGGAACAAAAAAATAAAATCAGGAACAGTCATCTCCTCTCCTAGGAAGGAGGCCTACAGGAGAGATAAAAAGGGACATTTTATCAGGGAGTGTAGTGATAGGATGAGGGGTAATGGTTTGAAACTGAAGGAGAGTAGATTTAGATCTAATAAATATTATATTAGGAAGAAATTAGAAGAAATTAGGATATTAGGAAGAAATTCTTTTATGAAATTAGATAGTCAAGAAAAGTTTTTATTGAAATCTAGACTTTTTGGTTAAGAGCAAAATAGTAAATTGGAGTTCTCTAGCATCTGTCCATAGGGTAGCAATGGCAGAGCAGCAGTAGCTGGTGCACACCCATTCCTCACACCATCCCCCTCTGCTGCTAATATCCCCCCCCTGGAAATACAGCTTTCATTGAAAAATTAATTGTTGTCTCAATTGCTCAAAAGTCCTTAGAAACGTGAGTGGAAGGCAAATTCAGTACATGGCTGTCTTGAAGAAGGCTCAGAACAACCATTCTAAGCAATGAAAATTGCCTTGTATATCTCATTAGAAATTGAACATCATTATTGCTAGCTCTTTTAGGAGAGGGACAGCGTCTGACAGAGTTCTACAGGTCGCTGTATGTGGTGCCTCAGTTACGAAGCTTTAACTAGTTATTTTTCCTTATCAAAACAAGGAACTGAGATGCAATAAAAGAATAAAAATCATAACATTGAGGAAAATTTGAAGCATAAGAAATACAAAACATTTCAAAGGGGCTTGCCCTCTGCCTGGTAAAATCAGCACTGAAATATTTGGCTTTAAAGGCTACGTCTGTATAGAATTTGCTACTTATGGAATCGTTAACACTGATAACCTAAACCCCTGATGCTTACAAGCAGGCAAACAGAAGAAAGGGTTTTATGGCTTACTTTATGCCAGCTAGCAAGATAGTCTAAGTCCTCCTGCAGAAAAACTGTTGTGTTTGAGAGATTTGCCTCTCCATCAGGAATCACTGCTGACAGAGCTGCAGCTGGAGAGCTTCTGATGTAATTGTGAGGCCTCTACAGCTCTCCAGCATTTCCTTCCCACCCCAGGATTAGGACAGACTCATAAAAGCCCTGTCTCTGTAGAAACCTTTATGATCTCATCCAAGATATGACATTATTGATTTCAGAAAGAATATTTTTTCAAATCATGCTTGAATGGAGACAAGATTGTCACCAGACCATATGGTATGGGAAATGAGAAGAAGAAACAGCAGGGGCAAGTCTTTGGACTTCAAGATGGGTTTGGAGGGACACTGCATGAGAGAAGGGAGGAAAGAGGAAAAATGCAGCTACTTGGTTGTATCTGTACTGTGCTTTGTGCCTGATATGTTATGAATCTCTTATCTTCTCCCTCTCTCAAACCACAGCACTCTCTCCTCCAGCATTTTCACTACCAGCCTTCTGAAAGGTTACACATACTATAGTCAGATCTTCAGCTGATGTCTGTCTCTTTTTGCTGGCTTAAGTTCCACACAGATTTTTTCCTACTGTTTTTTCCTCAGTTGTATAAGTCAACTCCCTTGTATTCAGTGGACTTGCTCTAATTCACATGAGATGAGAATTTGACCAATAGTACCCTCATTAGTATGAAAACAGAAACTTCTATCTTTAAAGTTCATTTGAGTAGCTATCAAATAAATGTCTGTCTTTTCACATTCCTGTGGACAACAGTCAAAGAAATGTCAGTGTGCTAACCGGTACCATTTCTTTCTACTGGTTGATCTACACTTTCAGATTCTTGTGTTCACCATTGGTGTCCAGACCATGGTAAATAATACTGAAAATATGCAAGTTTAACTCACTGTTGATTTTGTTGACTTGGAGGTAGAAGTTTTCAAGGTTCTCACTGACGGTTGGAATGCTTTTCAACTGATTGAAGGAGAGATCCAACTCAACCAGTGATGTGATATTGAAGACATTGCCTGGTATTCCAGAATCTGTTAATTTATTGTGAGATAAACGTAAATATTGCAGGGCTTTAAAACCTTGAAAGAACTCATCAGGAACATTGGTGATCTGGTTATTATCAAAATACAACATGAGTAAAGAGTGAGGCAGTCCTGATGGCAGCTTTGTAAGTCGATTGAAGCTTAAGTCAAGATACAAAAGTGAATTCAGGCCTTTAAAAACCCCAGAAATAGAATCTGCTTTCAGCTGGTTGTTCTGGAGATGAATGACAGTCAGATTCACAAGCCCCTCAAGTGCACTGGGATTGACTTTTGTAATCTTGTTGTGACTTAACTGCAGGTCATCCAGAGTTCTGGGGAGCGGACCAACAACTTCAGTCAAATTGTTGTAGTTAATGTGAAGTTTCTTCAGATGCTTTAGTTTAGAGAAGACTCTTCCCTTAATTTTTGAGTTTTCCAAATGGTTGTGATCAAGGATTAGCCACTGTAGGTCTGTTACATTATCAAATGCGTTCTCTTCAATGCCCTCAATCATATTGTTTCGAAGATAAAGGTACTTTATTGTACTTGGTACAATCGGAATGGTTTTCAGTTTAAGGTTGTCACAATACATGGCAGTAGGGTAGCTCAAAGGACAATTACATTCTGGGGCACAGAGTGCTGAGGATGGCCCAAAAGGATCGTAACCATAATCTTCTACAGGACCATAGTCATATTGGCAAAAAATGCCACTAATCAATAACAGAAAAACAGGTAGGGAGTTTAAAATCATCTTTGCAATGTGTCTTGTCCCTGTATGGTGAAAGAGAATAAAAAAGTTATCTTTATTTTTCCTTCTTTCAGCAGTAATTGAAATTTTATTACATAAAGATTATAATTAAAAATGAATTAACTTAGACTTCTTGTTTAAAGCTATTAAGAGTAAATACATTATTTTGCCATTAAACTGTTACTGTTATAAGTTTACAGTTCCTGTCTTGTTATAGACTTTGTAATACAAATTTGCAGGCTATTCTACTATTGTAGGCAAAATATTCTTCATATCTTCCTGTATTCATTCATTAAGTCACAAGAACGACGATAAGATCCAAGTTTTTTAAACTTGGCACATAAGAGTTTTTGGTTTTGCTGAAAACCATGTTCAGAGAGCAGTTCTACTGTTTAAATTCTATGAAGCATTCCTAATATATTGAATTGCCTCATGTGGCAATTTGACTTAAGTTTTAAAGAGCTAGGGAAGTTACAAACTGAGGATAATGATCTGCTGTATATTGTGTTGTTAAGATGCCTGTAGCCTGAAATTTCTTCTCATGGATTATGTCCAGTGAAGCATGATCCACTAAGTTTCATATTCACCTAAACTAGTAGAAATATACAGCATGTTCTCCTGGACATGTCAAATAACCAGCACTGCATATGTGTGCATAAGTACACTCTATCTAAATGGATCTACAGTGGATCTGAAATAATTGAATTTCAGATAGTGCAATATTCTTGCAAATTCTATATATAAGAATAAATGTATTGATTACATTATATGACCATTCTAAATCAATAGAAACAATACAGCACTGGCTTCACATAGTTGGTCTTCCAGTTCACATAGGGCAAAAGGACATTAAGTGTCCTTGGGGATGTTTTGTGTGAGGCAATGAGTTGTCTCACTCTACTTTTTAAAGTCATACCTTTCTCATCAGATACTCCACAAGAGTCTAAACTGTGAATATTAGTATCTAGCTCTTATTTATTGCTACCAAGACAGATGTTGTGCTGGAAAAGTGGGTCTAATGCATTGTTTTGGAAGGGGGTTTGGACTAGGTGATCTCCAGAGGTCCCTTCCAACCCCATGCCATTTTTGAATTCTGTGATTCTGTGACGTCAGTGAGCTTACTTTGATTTTCACCAGTAAAAGACAAGACTTGGTATACTAAACTACTGTTCAGAGAGTGAGAGAACTAGGAAAGTCCTTAGAAACTTCTTGTTGTCAGGTAATTTCAGAAAGTTTGTAAAACCTGTAAACAGACCATCAGACATTGATCTCTGGTCTGGGAAATCTTCCAGCAACATTAGTCTTGTTATTGACATTGATTAGTACATACTGTTAAAATGCAGAGTTCATAGCTACAAAGTCTTCCCTAATTCTAAATTTCCTTGGTTTTATTGACTTCATAAAAGTCACATCACATTCTATTCAGCTAATAATCTCAACTAAAATATCTCTAGTCAGGCCCTATTGATCTAATAGCATGAAGATTTTTTAAAAAATGTTCTCAAATTATCTCCAGCCAGTCACCCCAAAAGCCCCTCTGCTAGATATTAAGCTGCTGTCCCCTAAATAAGGAGGACAATTGCATATCTTTTCCATAATGTCAGTCCCATCACATTTACTTAACTACAAACCACAGGATAGAGCAATCTGAAATATGAGTTATCAATGTAATTTTCTTTGTTCTTCGGTACTGCATGAGAACATGCAAACTCAACCTTCAGTCCCCTGCTGGTATAAATAAGTACAGCTGCTTTGAAAGCAAAGTCACTACAGTGACACAATTCAGCTCAAAATCTGGTTCTATTTAGGTACTAAAAATTAAGGATAGGAGACTAACTGCTTCTATATTCAAAGTATAAGACAGAGTGCCTTCCTGTATTACGCTCTTTGGCCTCACCATGACATTTTTAATCATTTGCATAATTTTACTGATGAGGTAGCATAAACACACCATTTTAAATTCAAATTCTATTGTTCTAGTTTCAAATTATATTTGTAATGCAAAATTTTATGATTGATATCATAGACTGAGGGTTCTTTTAAATAATATACATTGTTTAACTGCTCTGAAGAACCCTGGAAGTAATTTTAAAAGTTATATTACAAGTGTTTTGAATTACTTTATCAAAAACACTTTAAAATTTATATGACAATTCTGCAGTGTAATCACACACATACAAGCATGTGTGTGACATAGAACAGTAAAGTACATATGTTGTGTACTTCATAAAACGTTCACTTGTTTTATGATTTCTCATTCATGTATCTAAATGTTCCTCTGTCAGCTGTGTAAAAGGTAAGTAGATTATGTATGCATGCTTGTTTGTTGCATTGATCTGTATGAATCCCAAAGATAAAATCAGAATACATTCTTAGATGTTTATCTTATAACATAAGCATGTTAAAACTAATTATGTCTCTATGTTCTAATCAGTTATCTTGTTAAAAACCTGTTAAAATATTTGCAAATTTGCTCAGGCAACTTGCCAACACATACTAAGTAGTCAATCCATGGTTTTGGAAAAATGTGTACTATAGTTGAGTAGACAAACTATTCAAACTGTTTTGGAGCTAGTCTGTACTACCTTAATTCTGAAGTTGCTGTGAAACAAAATAAGTTTATCATTCAGTCATCTTTAAATGAAATATACCTTAACTCTGCAGCATAACATTTCACACAGTGTGCAAAAGATAAAATTTTTTAAAGTTTCAATATTATATATAAAATATGCTTTAAAATTAACTCAATATTTAAAAATTCCTTTAACTTTCCCCTCATTGTTTCCTTGATTAATTATTTAAGTATCAGGATACCTTATCTTTTTGTAAAATGAAGCAAAATGATTTAACAAATGGAAGCTGTGGAGCTCTTACTAATAGATTATGAATGAATAAGTAAGCAGTGAGTACTCTTAAAATACCTTTTTTTGTACTGTACATCAACTCTTTTTTTTGAAGTATAACAGAACAGACTGTAAAGAAGTGGAATCTTGATGCACAAAATGTGTGCGGTTTTTTAAGGAAACCGAGAAAGCAAATCCACTAAGCAACTGTTGATTTGTATTCAATTTACAAATTGGCAAACTTATCCTGACATGTTTTCACATTCCCATTACAGCTACATTTAAATAGCTGAACATTATGCTTAAAACATGCACCAGCACTTACCTTACTGCCTTGAAGCTGCTTTCCTTAATTCCCAGAGCAGATGCAATAAGGGACTGTATCAACCAATATATGCTGTAAACAGTGTCAGGAGGTATAAGTCTGCCAGATCCTCTCTGTTACAAGAGGAAAAAAAAAAAAAAAAAAAGCCCTAGTCACGCTGTTCTCTGAAGCTGCTATGTCATCATGGTGATCTTGTGGTGTGGCATGTACAAAAATGCAGCTCTCTAATGAACTGCAGGTGGATACCATATTTTGTGCAAGGACAACCCATCTGTTATTCCTGTGGGATGAGAGAATGATCAGTGTTTCCCAAACCTGAGAAAGTTTAGACCACTAGCCATAGCCTTATACAAGGATTTTTTAATTATTATTATTTTAGAGGGAAAACATTTCAGATTGTAAAACAAATTACAAACAGACTTTTGTTTTCTAACTTACTTACTTTATACTGGTAAACATGAGCTAACAAATAGCACTCAGACCTCAATGCTGCTGTGTTTCTTTAGCCAAATGACTCATTCATTTTTCTGCCTTTTTCTTTAACTATCTTATGTCTGCAGTAAAATATCCTTAATAAAAGTTTTAGCTTAAGGATCAGAAGCAAAGATGCAGGATTATCTTTGAATTATATCCCTTTCCACAACATTAAATACCAAGTTCAAAGGGTCTTCTGCAAAGCACTGGAATTTATTTGGTCTGGAGATTTTCTTTGGTGATTGAATGCACATTTGTTTAATAAAAGCACATCCCAGGAATGGTTTTTCAGCAGTTACTGTAAACTCATTTTATACATTTGTTCATTTTTGCACTTACAGCTTTCTCCTGCTTTTCAGAATCTGGAACTACTCAGCTTTACGTTGTCTGCTTCTTGTTCCATGGATGTAGTTCAAGAATGCTGCTTAAGGCTTGGATGAGATGTTATTTTCACCAGGCGATGCCAAAAAGTAATGTACTAAGACAGTAACTGTTTAAAGTGGGTCTTAATGTTTCCATAAGAACTTTCCCTTATCTCCAAATGGTGCATGTCTTTCTTTTTTATGGGATGCAAGTTCTTTCTTATGAAGTTGGATGGGGACAAACATGAAATGTGCATATAGAAAGCATGCACGAGCTATTTTAAAGTGGTTTGTGTGATTAATTGTACTTAACTGTAATTTTTGTGCATACAGACCAAGCTTCATGTCTGTTACCACCTGGCTGTCTTTATGAAAAGGCATGGTATAGGATGTGGCAGGACTGGTGAACCCTAGCAACTTCCTTAAGAGGAGGAGCCTGGATGTGGACTTCCCCAAAATCTGCTGCTTGTGCATCTGGGCCTCTACACCATTGCCAGTTACCAGGAGCAGGGGAAGGCCTGGTATAATTCAGTGCCCTTCACTGAGAACAGGAAAGATGTAAAATGATTACAGATCTCTGTGTTTTCACAATAATACAATTAGCAAACCAATTTGCTCAAGACAGAACAAATTGTACCAGGGCAGCCCGTAGGGAGTAAACGTTACGCTTTTAATGTTCTGACCTCCACCATTCCTGCCCCCTGGCATGGGAGAACCATTTACATGTTAAGAAAGAGATGCTGATGACAGATCATAACTACATGAGTATTTGAATGATGCAAAGAAGTCAGTGTCAAGTAGTGGGATTATGGCAGTGAGTTAAACTAAGTTAGTGAAATGTATCAGAACTAGAAATGTAGAAGTGGACGAAGCTGCTGTTTTTCTGTGTGTGGGCAGAGAGCAGATGGAGTTTCTCATGCACAGTCTACTTATCTGAAAATTACTTTGTTGGTTTCATCTGACCAAGGAAAGCCTAAACTGTAGCCTTGACTGCAAATGATGCAACAAGCAGGAGCATTCAGCAAAAGATCAACTGGGATAAACAAAAGATTTTGAACACAGAAAGAGATACCCTGTGAGGTTTGCTCTGTGGAAGACGGTTATGCTCTGTGGAAGAATGGAAGCAAGCTGAACAATGGAGCATAGCGTTTGTAAAGAGAATTTTAAAATTCATGGGGAAGGTACTGATTGTGTTTTGAAGGATTGATTGTTTTGAAGGACAAGATCAATATTATAATAAATTATTACATATCTTATTCTTTCAGTAGTTGATGGAGTTTTACATTTGCAGTACAAATAGAACTGAACATTGGTTGTAAATACAGGATCATACAAGCTTAACACGATTTTGGCATAGTTATATTTATTCACCAGTTCTTTATTACATTGATTTCTATAGGTTCGATATACATATTTTTCTTCTATAAGCAGAAAAACAAAGCATGCATATCTTCATAAATTTTAGAAAAATCTTATTAAACAAACACGATGATAATTTGCAATTAACATATGGTAAAAACTTGGGTCACATAAAGTTCACCTGAGATTTTTCCATGCATATAGTTCCCATTTTGCTGACTGTTTTAAATTAGCTACATACATTGCACAGTCAAGATGAAGAATCACATGCCTTCCAAAGATAAGTTATAAAACAATATATTTTCCCTTTATTTAATAAGATTTTTGTTATCTCTCCATTCTGTTATTTAATACTTTTCCTTCACTGTCATTTTGTATGCTTTGCTAATCTTACCACTGAGACGTATGAAGCACCTGTCTCATAAAACCCTGTTTGGGAGAGCAGGTAGGGACTAATGTCCAGAAAATGGAGATACAGATACTTACAGAGCAAAGGGTGGGAAAGTGGATATGTCATTTCTTCTTTCTGGCCGTAATTTGTGGTTTTGGCAGGGGGGAGGACGGTGTGGCAAGGGGGGGTGTATTGGTAGTTCTCAGAAGTCATTAAATGGCATGTGAACATAGTCTAGCTAGTTTACAAGGAATACACAAAACAATGTGTAATTTCACCTGAAACATCTTCTTTGAAAACAAGTCATGAATATCCCTCATATCTGATGTCAGGATATATTGATATTTCACCTTTACAGCAACTGTCCTCCTTATTAAGCCTTCTCAGCTTGTTTTCTCCAAAATTAACTTTCTTATTCCTTATATACTAATTTTTCTTTGATGGGAAACATGATCAAAACTTATTCTCATCTAGTTTTCTTCAGCTTGTGATGCATGAACAGAAATATTCCTTTTCTTTAACTCAAATCCTCATTCTTGTTAATTCATATTTTTATGGATGGAGATGGCCAAGAATTCTGCACGTTCTCTGCAGAGAAAGAATCTCAAAACAGAGCTCACTGCAAGCATATCACTTCACAGTGGGTGAGATATGCTTTTCAAATGTTGTTTAGTTACACTGATATCTTTTCTTTTTCTTTTCTGTAAAATTATCCTCTTTATAATTTCTACCCTCTTCTGCGTAAGTGGAAACTCCTTCCAATCTGTTTGCTTTTAAACCCCTTTTTCCCAAAAGGCTCAAGTTACTAAAACCTAATAAATATTATCTAAACCAACTTCTTCCTTTTAGTCTTAAACCTTTGTACACATCTGGTACACAGATGTGTACCCCAAGAACCAGGAATTTTGAGTGCCTGAAATTAAGAGTAGGATATATGGTAATAGGACCATTTAGGCCCAGAAAAAGTCCTTGTGGATCTATTCCCATTGCCAAATAAAATGAGTAGTGAGATTTTGCACTGATCACTCATTATTTAAATTAAATATTACTCTCAAGATGAAATGAATGCTAGTTCATTTCAATTGGCTACCTGAATCAGAAGATAAAGACATTTCGCTTAAGGAAAAAGGCCATTCCATGGGCACCATATAGCAAGCCACTTAATAAGAGATAGTGTATAGTTTATGCAAGATGTTTTCCATATCTCTGAACAGTGAATATATAGCTTGTTAGCCTATATATAGTGAATAAACAAAAATATGCTATTGGCTTAAATTTCCAGTAATCATTAGATAAATGTTTTTGTGAAGTCCTGCAACATTTTGAAAATATTACTTAAGGCTGACTCATATCAAATGAGTTCCACTAAAAACAATTCAGTTCCAGATTCTGAAGGCTGTAGGTGCTTATTATTTTTTCATCTGAAAACTTCCATTCCTCCAAATTGAAATTTTATTTGTTCAGCCTCTACACTGCACTTACATGTTAAATGGAAACTGTTAGGGCACATACTATAAGCATTACAAAATTGTGGTGATCCAAATCCTTTTTCCCTTTCTCCTAAAAAGGAAATAACAGCTTTGGAAATTTACAAAAATGGTAATAGCAGTACAACATATTAGCAGACCACAACAGATATTTTAGTTGAGCATGGATCGTTGTTTTTGTGGTTCTAAAAAATTGCTCACTGTTTTGCTTCAAACTTGACAGCACCTATATTCTAGTGCTAGCAACCTCCTCTCTATTGCTTTTCAGGGTTTTTTTTTGTAATAGATTGCACTTAAATTGATTAAAATTGTAAATGGCAAAATTCCTCTGAGTTGATTCAAAACTTAATCACACCTCTTTTACAATAAGAACTGTGCAGATGAAGGGAAGATGCTGTTTTTAAAACAGATTCCTATACATATATACTGTACTTTGTGTTACAGCATTTAAAATGTGCAGATCTATGTATAAAAGAAAGTCAGCTGGCCTTGATACACGAAACAATTCAAATGATTCCTAATGTAAAGAATGTAAGGGGATCTCAAGGAGTTGTTAAAATTATGGAAAAATTGTGGTTACACAATTTTAGTAGCAGTTACAAATTATAGTAGCAGTTCTGTATTTAGTAGCAGTTACAAATTATAGTAGCAGTTCTGTATTTTAAACAGTACAGGTAATTGATAGGAAAAGAAAGAGATGGACTTGACAGATTTGGCTAGATCACTGCCTATTGTTTGTCTATACTAATGCTGTATAAACCTAGACTTTCTCTGATTATCATGTGGTGCTAAACATCTTCCCGTACTCTGAGCATTAGGAATGTCTGTCTGCTTTCAGGTCACTACTGCATAAGGTCAGAAGAGATCTTGCATCATCTACCTTGACCGGCTGTATAACAAACCATTACACTTCATCCTACTACTGCTACACCGAGCTCAACAAAACATCTTTGCTTGCATACACTCCACACAACACATAACCATGATCTAAGACATTAAATGTTTGGCAGTTTTCTAGTTTGATGAAAAAATCTAACAATTTTTGCCCAGTCTGGTGTCAGGATCTGCAAGCTATGATGGGCACTCAGCACTCTCCCATCTGCAGGCAGTGGGTTTCATCTTGAGGAGCGGCCAACATAAGTTAGGGTGCCAGTTGAATAAGGTTGATATAACACAATGTTCACCCTTGAGTCTGCTAATGTCTATTTGCAGGCAGCACCCAGAAGTAGAGGGCTGGTTCCCAGGCTGGTAGGAAGGAGGGTCTGCTTGATTAGCAGAGCCAGGGCATCCTCCCTCAAGTCTTCTGTTTCTCCTTGAAGCACAAACACCAGGAAACTTTAGGTTTATGAATGCAACAGGGCTGCCAGCTGATACAGTAGCTTCCAGCTCGCAAGGTGAAGGGTGAGGTCTTGGGAAGCTGTCAGCTTCTGTTTGTGCATGCAGATACATGCACAGTGGGCAGCAGTTGCTGGGACAGTCTGCTTCTACAAGACCTTGGTGGGATTGGGAAATGCTGCCTCCTGCAAAGCTGATATGCTGCATGATGCACCTTCTCCATGACACACTGTCTTCCAGTGAGTTCCTATAACTGCGACCCTTTGTCTGAAGTAATACAGCAATATGCTGCTATATGGTTGAGTTTTAGGTAGTCCAGTGAGGAACAGGAAGTTGGATTCAATGATCCTGGGAATGACTGGGAAGATCATGGAACAGATCATGAAACAGATCCTTCTAGATGCCATGCTTGTGTCCATCAAGGACAGGGAGGTGATTCAGGACAGCCAACATGGCTTTACTAGGGGCAGGTTCTGCCTGACTAGCCTAGTGGCCTTCTATGATAAAGTGACTAGGTCAGTAGATAAGGGATGACCTATGGACGTGATCTATGTGGACTTATGTAAGGCCTTTGACATGGTCCTTCACAACGTCCTGCTCACCAAATTGGAGGGGTACGGATTTGATGGATGGACTGTTCAGTGGATAAGAAATTGGCTGGATGGTCACATCCGGAGGGTGGTACTCAATGGCTTGAAGTCTAGATGGACTGGCAAGTGGTGTCCCTCAAGGGTCCATGCTGGGACCGATATTGTTTAACCTTTTTACCAATGATATAGACAGAGGGATTAAATGCACCATCAGCAAGTTTGTGGATGACACCAAGCTGTGTGGTGCTGTCAATACACCAGAGGGATGGGATGTCATCCAGAGGGACCTGGACAAGCTGGAGAGGTGGGACCAGGTGAACCTCATGAAATTCAACAAAAGCAGGTGCAAAGTTCAGCACCTGGGCCAGAACAATCCTCACCATCAGTACAGACTAGGGGATGAGGTATTAGAAACCATCCCTGAGGAAAGGGACTTGGGGGTGTTGGTGGATGAGAAGCTGGACATGAGCAGGCAGTGGGCACTTGTAGCCCAGAAAATCAATCACATCCTGGGCTGCATCAAAAGATGCATTGCTAGTAGGTCCAGAGAGGTGGCTGCAGTCTCATGTGCAGCCACATACTCCTTAGCTTTGAACACGGTGTTCAGACAGTGCATGTAGCATTTGGACTTCTGCCAGTTGATGCAAGGTTCAACTTGAACGTATCCATATGGTGATAAATTGTCTTTGCTGTTAAGATGAGACAGTTTGGGAGCTACTTAATGTGCATGTTTTTTTAAGTACCGCCCATTGTCACTTCTAAAATCAAACACTAGACAAATCTACTCCTACTACAGAAGACTGTGTTATCCATCAAGTTTACAATCTAATGGACAAGTAAAGGCTTGCGAGATGATACCTATTAGATCAATAGAGATTTATTAGAATAATTTCTAAGATTAGTTGTCACTTAATTCATTACTGGATGAATGCTGTATTAGATTTTTACATTATTTTCCTGGGACTAATGGCAGGTGAATAGCCTTGAGGTATAATATCTACCTACTTGTAGTTCATGAATACCAATAATGCACGGATGTTCTGATGAAAATGGACTGGAAATGAACCAAATATCTTACAAGGCCTCCTAAAACATTTAGGTACAATCCAATTAAAAAATGTATATGACTAACAAATATTATTTAGTTTTTGCCCTTTAGAAATAATATGATAATCTTCATATGATAAAATTACATCAGTCTGATGAAATTACATCAATCTTCTCCTCCCCAAATGCAGAGAAATAGTGTTTAATATTTTTTATTTTCACATATAAATTTCTACCCATTGTCTTGTGTCTGTGATTCTTTACATTACTAGAATGTATTTTCTGCCTCATAAGCTTCAGCTTCTTGCTTCAACCACCCTAACAGTGGATCTGTCACTGATATCTTCAGTGCAACTCAGTTTCATTTTTACATTATTACTAATATGTACAGAGACACTATTATATATCCTTTATATTTCCTCATTCTCATCTTTCATACTTTTTTCTATTTTCCCACAACTAATTGCATTTCACTTTTCTACTGAAACAAGCAACCTTATGGCTAAAATTGTTCTCTTCTGGTTGCAAAATCAGGGAAGAAAAGGTATTTGAGGGCAATCTCTTAAATTCTTTTTAAATATAGGTATTCTTATTTTTCTTCTAATTTTTTCCTACCAGACAAATTTGCTCATTCTTTTCCTGTTTGGGGACATTGGGCTTCTCTGAAATACTGGCTGGAAATATGCTGTTGACCATATTAAATGGTCAGCTTTGGCAACCACCAGATTCCAATCCGGTGATTAAGCTGTCTTTATTAATCACAGGGAGGTCCAGAGTGGATTTACGTCATGTTGTATGCAATACTTTTTGTCTCAAGAATTGTGGAGTATTGAGAAACTCCGCAAATGCTTTATTATTGGCTGCATGGCACTGCTAGTGACATCTCACAAAATATTTTTTTTTTCCATTAGAAAAGCTATTTATTTCATAAGTAACTCCATTTTATACGTCATGAAGATTACTTCCACTACTCTTCTATATAAATTTTTCTTAGATGCTGTATCTCACACTTTGGTCCTGCAAGACAGGAAATATAGGTGTCTACTTGTGTGCTAGGAGTCCAAGCATTCCTCATGATCAGTGGAGACCTAGTAAATAGAGATATGGAGTCCAGGGAGTGTTTCAAGTCTCTAAACAGACACCATAGTAGTGTTCAGTTACCTAAATGTAGGCATCTAGTATCATCTGAAATGCTCTAAGATAACCAAATCATCTGTATATGTTATAAGAAAGGTCCTTAGTGCTTAATGATGAGGCAGCTCTATTTAGGCAATTGCCTGCTGTCAAGGGGCTTCAGTCAGTTGGTGATGCAAAGGCGTCTACTGATGTCTGTCGTTCTCTGGACTGCCCAGCACATGCAAGTGGAGCCAGCTGCTGCAACTCAGGAACTTGAGGAGACCTGCCTTATCCTGAAGTAGTGACAGGAAGCCAAGCACATGTAAGCATTCTAGAATGATATTAGACACTTATGTTTTGGCACTTGAATTTTTCCCTTGGAGCTCTGTTGCAGTCTCCCAAGTGAGGTAATATTCTCACTTTGTGTAAACCGTCTGAATGGTATTTTCTCCAACAATTTTCTCTGTAAACTTCTCTTTGCTGAGTATTCAACACAATGTCTGCAAAGAAATGTCACAGGAAAAGAGCCAAGCAAAATGAGATGTACAAACCTGGAGACATTCATGATCTATTCCCCCACAGGTATTTTCCATTTTCTTACCACCTCTAAATAATATAATAATAAAATAGCCAAAATAGGGATTTTCTTTAAAAAGTCAAAATTTTAGAAGAAGGTCCTCTGTTTCCATTAGATCATCACCTGAGTCCTCACTGAACAGTTTTATTTTGTTTTAGTCAAGCAAAGTTTTTCAACAGATCTCATCTATAATTGCATGAGGTATAGATATTGGAAAGTACAGAAACAATTTAAGAGATATTGCATCACAAGCTTCCATAGGCTTATTTTAAATTGAGACAAGAGTGTTCAAGTGTTCAAGTTCGAGACAAGTCTAATTTGCTCTCCACCTAACCCAAGAAGGGACAAGTTGCACCAACATTTCCCTCGTACTATGTTGATTAAGGAGAATACATTATTTTCCAAGTACTCTTGTTCACCTCCCAGATTTTAGACCTCTGTCTAGTCAGCCTGACTCATTTTTCTTTACCTCTGCATTTTTTTTTTTTGATTTTGGTAAATACTTAGTAATTGTATTTGGATAGGTATGTATCTTTATATTTGTACACGGGTATGTATGTATCTTCGCTAAAAGGCAAAGTGATTTGGATCAAAAACTGGCATCGCCATCTATCTCTTTAGCTTCCCAGTAGTATTTTTCATGTTTTCTTCATATGTAAAATTACTTTTGCTTATATAGATATGTTATGCTAAAAAATAGATTAACATTTTCAAAGATGATTCACCTTTTTGATATAGTAATATGAAGCTAAACTGGAGGGAATCTTTTTCCTTCTCTTCAAATGCTGGATTGTAATTTCTTTTGGATTGTAGGTATGGAAAATAAAGCTTTGCAATCAAACGTAATGCCTCCAAACTCTCTGTCAGATCAGAACTCCATGTTATCAGCTGTTCAAAGATATAAAAAGTCAGAGATAAGCTTCAGCCATGCAGGGCTAAAGAAAGCATTACAACTGCCTGAGAAGAAAATATGAGAAAGCATTCAGATAACAAGCAGGTAAAAGCAATATCTGGGGAAATCAATGTAGAATATTAGTGTCACTACACTTGAAATTATTGTGTATAAGCAAATGGATGACTTATCTCCCCTTTAGGCTATGCCCTGGTCCTTTTTACCTGGTCCAGATAATTTTTTATAGTATTAAGTTAGAATGGGATTTTTCCATTATTTTAGCTTGAACTAAAAAATTCTAGACATGGTTTGGGGATTACCACTCTCAACAGAGAGCTTAAGCAAAGCTATCTTGTTTTGCGGGCTAAGATATCCTTACAGTAGAGATGGGGCTGAGTCATGCTACGTGGTCCAGATCTGAAAATGGCATGATTTCACTTAGTAATACAGATGTAGCTTTACGGCCTGGAATATAACCTGGGCTGCTAATATAAAAATAGCTGAGCTGATCCACAATTTGAATTTTATCAAATCATAGTTTCATTGTTTTAACAATTTTCTCAAAATTTATGTGAGTAAGTGTGCATATGTGACTCTTGCTTTAGACTGAAGTTTTGGAGAAGGTACTTGGATTATTAATTTTCAAAAGAGAAATAAATATGTTCGAGAAATAAGATCTTATTCCAAGATTTATCAGAGTAATATTTTTTTAAGTGGAAAAGCTGGTTTCATATAGGATTGCTGACACAAACTTAGCTACAGCAGTACCGAAGAGAAACACTTTAATTTTGGTCATGTTTCTATCCCATAGATAACTTCAATAACATGGTTATCCAGCTGTGGTATAGAAAATCCATTGCTCCTATTCCAATCTCATTAAAGCAGAATGAGAACTTATTTCCAGAGCTCAGCATCACACAATTGTGATAACTGTGCTCATGAATGGAAGAGCTTTACACTGTGTTTTAGCAGTTAAATCTTTGCATTTATTATGGAACCTTTAGCATAACAATAATTGAATAACCCTGCGAGTATCTGGTGTCAGAAAACAATATAAACAGGGCAATCACACTAGAAATAGCCAAATCTTCTGTAAAAGAGTTTTGGTGAGGCTTTCTTGCTATTTTCCTATCCTACTGAGGTTTACTCTTCCCCCTTTCTGAGACTTAGTAAGAGGGTTTTTTGAGGCATGCAAATGTTGATGTATGACAACACTGGTCTGAGCACATGTGAGCCTCCATCTTCATTTCCTCTATGTCCAGACCCATCAGAGATTTGTGTTGTCTCAGACCAGTGACTTTTCTAGGCAACCCACATGAGGAATAGATGTGCAAGTGATAGTCCACAACATTTTGATTCAAAGCATGGTGAAGGAAAGGTGTTTGCCTTACCAATGAGGATGATATCCTTCTACTGAAAGCCACCACTAATGCACATCTTCACATGTCAAAATATTTTCAGAAATGTGCCTTCCAATGTGCCTTGGAAAATAAGTGTTTGGGCTCCTAATTCATTCAGGTGATGTTGAACATTTTATTCCATGTCTGTATGCCTCCCTGCCCAGTAAAGATCATCTTTTCTATGTCTGAACTGCCTGTTAAGCTTGGAACTGAGAATGCCCTCAGAAAAATCATTTATTTCACACATTTCAAGCCTTTAAACAAAGCTGTTGGAGTGACTGGGGACTTCTGGTTTTGTACCTAACATTATCTTATTGACTTGATATCTGAGCTTGACTTTGGATCTGTCTCCTCGGTGATTATCTATCATTATATAGTTGGGTAGCCCTGACTACAGTCACCAAACCAGCTCTACTTTTCTTCATTAAGTGGTGTGGGACTCTGCACCTTGCTCATGAGGCTGCTGCACTGCCTGGTGTAACCACTGGCTTCCAGTTTGCCTTCCCTTGCACAGCTTCCCTCTCTCGCTGAATCCCTGCAATAAGCTTAGGGAAAGGACAAGGACCTGAGTTTAAATGTATCTCCTGACACAGTGATTGGTAGATTTCTAGGTAGGCAGAGGCTCTGGAAGAGTACAGTCATGGCAGCAAGAGCCTCCTGACATACTCAGGACCCTAGTACTACATATGCAATCATGGAATGGTTTGGTTTGGAAGGAACCTTTAAAGATCATCTAATCCAATCCCTGCCATGAACAAGGGCTTCTTTCACTAAATCAGGTTGCTCAAAACCTCATGCAGCCTGGTCTTGAACACTTGCAATGATGCATCCAATGGCCATCCACAACTTCTCTGGGTAACCTGTTCCAACATCTCATGACCCTTAACATAAAGAATGTCTTCCGTATATCCAACCTAAATCAGTTTTCCCCTTGTCACTACAGGCCCTCATAAAAAGTGTCTATCCACTTTTCTTATAAGTCTCCTTTATATATTAAAATGGGGCTTTGGGCAACCTGGTCTAGTGAGAGGTGTCCCTGCCCATGGCAGAGAGGTTGGAACTCAATGTTCTTTAAGGTCCCTTCCAACTCTAACCATTCTATGATTCTGTGATTCCATGATTCTGTGGAAGTCTGCAATAAGGTCTCCCTGGAATCTTCTCTTCTCTAGGCGAAGCAACCCTAATTCTCTCTCTTTTCATGTAGCTCAGAATGTGATTGGTTTTCTGGGTTACAAGCACACATTGCCATCTCATATCCAATTATTCATCCAACAGTACCCCAAAGTACTTCTCTGCAGGGCTCATCTCAGTCCATTCATCACCCAGTCTGTACTGATAGTGGGATTGGCTTGACATTCATGAGGTTCAAGTAGGTTCATGTACACTCTCTCATGCGAGCCCAGAAGCTGTTTTTGAGGTAGCCAAGTGGCTAGAAAGCTTTTATCTCTTCTCTCTCACTTTAACTGTAAGGGAGGGTGGAGGGTCTTGGCAGACATCTTCAGCTTCTTCCTTGGTAGGGCAAAGCTTTGGTAAATAGGACATGTCTCCTCCAATTCCTATACCTGTTATCTTTTTTTTTTTTTTTTTTCATCCCTGCAGAATAATCTAAAATCATTGCACAGTTGTATTTTTCCATAGTGTAAGCACATTCCCTGCTGCCTAAGATGTAGGTAACACAACAGTCCCGTGGGTCAGAATTCTGACAAGGAAGTTCAAAGAAAATATTACCATTTCAGAGTAATTTAGTCCTTGACAGTGGTCAACTTCACTTTTTCCATAAAAATCCAATTATCTGCATCTGTTGAACAGAAATTCATACAATCTTCTCTATCATCTCCCTATAACCTATATATGCAGTGGCTCCTACTACATATCAAAAATGACTGGCACATCATTAAAGAACTTGGTGCTGGAAATGAGTAGTAAGGGATAGAAGAAAAAAAAAATACCCAGAAGGTTAATCTTTTTGCTTCATTTTGGTGATGGCATGAAGAAATATTAAATCTCCTGAGGTTTAGGATCTTTCAATCACTCTCTGTTAGCCAACACTTCAAAGAGAGTGCTTTGTTTTAAGACTTCATTGCAACATATCCACTTTCTCCTCCACATGAGAATGATGTGTGTGGACAAACCTCTGAAGGATTATCCTCAGAAGTTAATAAGCCTTTTGAAGCATTTCAGTTGTCTAGAGTTTCTAGCACAGCCAAGCAATATTTAAAATTATTCTGTCTTTCATGTCAAGATTATTTTATTCATTTTGATTTTTTTTTTCCTGCACTCTGGAATTTGGTTTATTCTTTATAACTTTTGATTCCTGCAAAGAATCAATACCTTGAAATTACAAGATGAAAGCATTCATCAGCAGAATACTACATGATTAGCTTAATTGGTTGTGAGTTTTCCTGTTGAAAGGGCTTTCTAACATGCCTTTAGTAGCAGGCACATGGTCCCTATTTTCCATGCCTTTATATTAGGATTTGAAAACTCAGAAAGTTGCTATGTGGAGAAGAACTAGCTTAATGCATCTCAATTAAAGCCTTCATCTGGAAGCAATAATATAACTTGTCCAAATCTGAACTTTGCAAAAATAGTAACAAAATTCTTAAGGCTTTTTTACTCAAATATAATATGGAGTTTTATATAATAGTTGAAAATGAATAAAAGGTGTAAGTATGATTTATCATAAATTATATACCTCAATGGTGTTGAATAAATAGCATAGGGAATGGGGGAAAAAAACTGGAATTTTGCTAGATTTCATGTTACATATGAAAATAGAGAATTTTGTAAATTTTAACCATTTATACAGAATAAACCAGTACATACTCTGTTATCCGTTCTGCCAAATGCTAGAAGAAACAAAAACTACCAAGTAATATTTGTGCATATCAGAAAAATATCATGCCATTAATCAACAAAAACTATAATTTGCAAGTATTCATCTTCTCTCCATCCAGGTGTGAGCCAAAGACAATCCCTGAAAAATTTTTTTGGATGAAACTTTTATGGATGGAGGTAATTTAGATAGGGGTTTTGTCCATTTGTTTATAAACTGAGTTTTATAATTCAGTTATATGGCATCTTTTGTTTTATTTCCTTCCAAAACTGAGTGCCCATCTGTAGTTCCTCTGCCTGAAAACACTGGAAGTATTCCTGTGTGTCAATGTTTGCTGATGTAAGGCCTAAATGTTTGCTATTTTCCAAAAACTTCTTCACTTTGTTGCTTGCTACAGCTGTACATGTGGAATCACACACAATGATCACTGCTTCTCATCACAGTGCAGGTTCTCTGATTTTGTTATCAGTTCCCTTTATTTCTTATTTTTAGTATTGTGTTCTAATCTAAAAAAATGTATTCACATACAAATGCATGATTAAAGCAATACCATTTTTTTGTACTTTTGTCCATTCTTTCTCTCACAGCTATAAGTTAAGTCCCGGTTTAAGCAGGCAATAACAGAGCACTAACATTCTTCTCATCTGCTGATTTAAGATACTCACATGGAGGTAATCTCCCAAGCTTTCAAGCATCATAATGTACACACTGTGTAAGAGAACAGCCTGACAAAGCAATTTAAAAGAAACTCCAGCTTTGTATCTCAGAAAGGTTTTAACACACAGGACCAGCATCCCTCTGTAGTGCCTGCATCCAGACTCATCCTCAGGCATTTATGGTATACACAAACAGCCCTGAACTTTCAGAGCAGGAGGAAGGGCAGGAGACCAAAGGCTGGTTTATGTCACTTTAAATGTATCCATTATGAGTCTAGATGATTGAGTGTTTGTGTTGAGTTTGATTCAAATGCTAAAACAGTTTTTATGCCTTTTCAGGAGAAAGAAACAAAGCATGCATACTTCGTTCTATTGCAGCTGGAGCTGCTGGAGCTCTTTTAGGGTAACGTTTTATGCTGAAATTTATCAACTATTTTTAGTTCCACTATTTTAGATTGAACCTGATGCACTTAATATTGCATATCATACACCTCATGTTTCCCCTTTGCTGCCCAAACTTGTCATTAAAAGGATCCTTAATTTCTTTTTGCTTTTATTGAATAAACTACTTCCAACTAAATTAGCACCGACTAAAGCCCTTTCATGGTTTAAAATTTGGAATGCAAAAAACCCAACAACCCCTTAACAATAGCTTGATAATGACGATAGGAAAAGAAGTTATGGAGATGTAGACTAGTCTCGGTAGCAAAACTTAACTTCAGAGCAATGCGTACATTCAGAGAGGATAAGTAAAATAACATTCATGTGTAAAGCAAGATTCTGGACATACAAAAAGACTATTGATTTCACAACTATGTACTCTGATTTTAGTTTTGTTTTGTTTTTTTGTTTTTTAAAGAAAAAGACAACTGCAACAGCAGGTTAAGTATGTGAATTTGCATAGTCTCTTTTCAGAAAGCCTCACAAAACATCTTTCCTCCTGGTTTTCACAATTAGTGAATAGTAACTTTGTTACTGTCCCTCAGTGACACTAGATGGCACTTCAGAGTAGGAGTGGGATCAGAAAGTCTTTTGTAATCTTTTCTAGTTATTTTGTATATGACATTATAGAGACATTAAATTAACTCTAGCGTCAAACAAAAGCAATTTCTCAGCTTTCTGCTAAATTGTATATGTGACTCTGAAGTAGATAATACTGTCTGTTTAAAAGAAGCAGAAAGAGATTATGATGAAGTGGTTTGCTGGTAGGTCAAAAAAGCCAGGTTATGGGCCAAAGAGATGTTTTTAGAGGATTTGAGAAGCAGCTTGAGAATGGAAATGAAAAAAAGCTATAGGCTTGGAAATCAGAGCAATGTGTTGTTGCCAGAGATTTAAGATGTGATTCTTTCCTGGAAATTATATTTGATTTGATGTCATTTATCACCAATCAGGTGTATGACAACTGTCTATAACCTCGTGCACTTTAGGAGAAACCAGTCAGCTCTCTTCTGGCCTTAAAAAACAAGCATATATGAAGGGATTTATTGATTTGTAGTGAAGTTTTGAAAAATAATATTCTTTAGCAAAAGATAGAAATTTTAAACTATTGTAAAAACATTCATTTTAAAAATAAGCAAGTGCTATTATTTTATTTTGGATTTTATTATTTTATGTTTGATGGAAGAAATAAGAAGCTTCTGTATATCATCTAAATCATTTTGCAGCAAAGAATCTGAAACAATACTTTTTTATCTCTTGCTTCCACCATCTCAAATTTGGATATGTTTTATTTCAGGTTCCATAGAAGAGTCTTTATACTTTATTGAGGGATAAACTGTTGGACCTAAAGGTTTTCTACTTTAGCTCTCTTATTTCTTTCCACCTAATTATTATAATTTGTTTGGGTTTGTTCTTTTTTTCTTTCTTTCATAAAACCACACAATCTTAGTATACTTTGGGTTGGAAGATGGCCTTGGTTAAAGATCATCTAGTTCCAAACGCACCCTGCCATGGGCAGGGACACCTCCCACTAGAGCAGGTTGCTCAAATCCACATCCAGCCTGGCCTTGAACACTTCCAGGGATGGGACAACCACAACTTCTCTGGGCAACCTGGTCCAGTGTCTTATCACTCTCTGAGGTAAGAATTTCTTCCTAATATCTAATCTAAATCTACCCTCTCTCAGTTTAAAACTGAAAAAAACTCATCCTATCGCTACACTCCTTGATAAAGAGTCCCTCCCTGTCTTACTTGTGGGCCCCCTTTCTTTCCATTATTTTTTTTTTTGTTTGTTTTAAGTAGAAGAGACATCTGTTCTGTATTTATATGAAAAGGATTTTTACAAGGATTGAGCTTCCCACTGCTTTGCAGTCTTTGAAGATACTGTGTGTGGACTGGACTTAGGATGGGGTTCTGTCAGTCAGAAATTGTAGACATGGTTGCACAATTTATGGAAAATCTACAGTGTGTTTACTTTTTGAATTTATCATGATCTTGCTGAGGACGTTATAAGATTTGCTTATTCTGATTTATTCCACAGGATTGGGAATCAGGAAAGTCCAGTTACCTTTGCAGCCCTTGGTTGTTATCAGGGAATGCATTTTATGAGGAATAGTTTGTGCTTTAGCACAGAGGGCAGCAAGCTTGGTATGGGACATTACAGATTGGTATGGGACATTACAGGCTCAGATATTTTACTCTGGACTTAAAGTTGCTTCTGGTTTGAAAGAAAAGCCTGTGAGGAAAGACTTTAAAGCCATAGAAGGAGAAATGGGAAGATTGTGTATCTGTTTATATAAAGTTTTATGTAATAATTAATTATTATTTATTGTATAAATCTCCTCCCGTAAGTTGTATCTGTATCTGCTAATTTGAATCATGTACATACAAACCCTGTGGAGTTCTCCAAGCTAAGACAATCCCTTTGTTCTCTATTGAAATTACAATGCTAAAGCTTTCTGCATGAAGTCTCTCTTTGTATAATAGCAGATACCCAACCAAAAGGAAAAATCTAGCTGATGATTTTCTGGAGGGTTTTCCCTCCAGTAACAGAAAAATATCATATTTAAAAATAATATTCAAAAAATGTGAAACCAGAAGAATGAACAGATGGAAATGCGGGTAATTATTGGCTATTATATGATGAAAATTGCTAAGAAGAGTGCAAACACACTCTTTCCATGTAATGGCTTTAGTGATTCATAATAATTTCCAATTTTTCTAAAAAAAATGTATCTGTGAGTGTTAGAAATGAAAATGTTTCTCAAGGCAAGACAATTTCACACAACTTATTCTTACTTTACCTATCACCATGCCAAAGATGTTCAGTTTTCAAGACTTCATCATAATTAAAGTTCTGAAGTTCTGACACACTACTTTACTCTATCAAAAGAAAAAAATAAAGACAAACACCTTGGAGTTTGCCTGTATTACATTATTCTTTAATATAAATGACATATAAGTTTTACAAATTAGAGAGATTGACTTTGGAGTATTAAAAGGCTGCAGAAGATTCTTTTAAGGTGACATTTTTATTGAACATATGTTTAGCTTTGTAGATTGACAGTAGAAATGTGCAGCCTACCTTTGATGTGTTCGCCACCCACTGATATGGGTTGAAGAATCTAATTTGCATACGGCTTCAAATCACTCTAAGAAGATACTTCTACGAATGGTGTCCCAGCAATGTCCAGCCAGGCCTTGCAGTTATTTTACTTCATATTTTGCTATACTTATAATTTTATTTATAAACTAAATGCCACATATTAATCAGATGGGGAGCCTGCATATCTCTACTTGACAATTAAAAACTTTGTTTAAAAAACAAAAACAGTAAAGGATGCTGACAAATGTACAATGCAGAACAAGTGAACAGTGAACTGCTATTATTTTTGGTTTAGGTATATACATGGATTGATACTAATGACTAAACCCTAATACCATACTCTGCAAGGCAGTATCACTGAAGTTATTAGAACTGCTCTTGTGACTAAAGTGAGAGGGATTTGCCCTAGAGAAATTTAGCCATCGAGCTCCAGACATGGGTTATAGGTTTTGTGCTGCAGAATACTCATTATTTTGTTCAATAGGATTATGTCAGGCTAATCCTGAATAGCATTGCTCTAGAAGAATGTCAAACTTAAAACTATGTGTACAATATGAAATTATTTGTATTTTCCCAAAATAATGACATTAGCAACAACTTTATTTGCCTCTGCTAAATAGATACATTCAGAATTAGCTTAATGTTATAGTGAATCTTTTTAAACCTCCAGGGCTTGAAATAAATTTAAAGGAAGTAACTCTCACCTTCTCAATTCTCAAGATGATTTGGGAGTCCTTTTTCCCTCTACTATTTTTTGTGTGTGTGTGTGGCTAAAAAATAACCTCAATCACTATTTTATTTTTTTTTTATATCATAGCTTGACAAATATTTACTCCGAATCTCATATACAGTGGAATCTGAAACCTGTGGCATTCAGAAATCTGAAAAATACCACAGAAAGCATGCTGGAAAAGAAGGCTGCAATAATTCTTTTAAAAGCACAGTTGGCAATTCTTTTCGATGGTATGCTTGATCTTGTACATCTGTAATCATTCATTTATTCTACATCAATGGACCATCTCCACTTTAAAGTGAAGTTTCTGGTAATTGTCATTAATTGATAGCAACAATTTTTTGAACAGGCCTATTACAATGGGTACTTTAGCTGAAACACAACCGAACCCCTTCTTTAGACACCTATTTGTAATTTCCAATCTGTACTGCAGAGCGTTCATGGATACATCGAAAAGCAGAGGGCTGGATTTCCCAGTACTGCACAGGGTTGCTGAAGAGACTCACACCAGAATAGCTAGCCTTTTTGGTGTTGTAGCCAAGAGGGCAAAAGTCGTTGATACCGATTGCAGCAATTTTGTTGTTATGAAGATAGACCACCTGAAAAATATAGAAGTACAGAAGTGAGAAAGAGAGCTACTGTGGAAATAAGATCAATAATGTGATGTCATAGACTTGGTGTGTATTGTACAATGTTATACAGACTAACAATATATCCTTTTTTTCAAACAAATGCTTGATTTTTCTTACCTTTTGAAATACCTAGAGTATCCCTAATTAGAAATAATATCTACAGAAAGAGCAGAAACTGTGCAAGACAATCTAATAACATTACTACCATTTGGTCATAATGTAGCCAAAAAAAAGAAGTCAAAGATGTGAAATTATTAATACAGTGCTGTGGTTCAAAAGCATGTGCTGTATATAAAGGATGTATTTGATGCTAACTGGTTTCTCTCCAGCTCTAACGCTTTCACTCTAATGAGTGCAACTGTACAGGACTCAGAGCCAAAGTAATCACTAATGATGATTTAAAATAACTGATGAATATTACTTTGCTTCAGAGTTACCATTTCAGATTATTTTTCCCAAGCTACATGCAAGTGGTGATTTACATTTGGGAGTCTTCATTCTTTGGGAGCTTTCATTCCTGTAAAATCCTACTCTGAGTGAAGACAGATTTTAATTGGTTCCAAGAGGCCACGTTTCTAGCCATCCAGCCACAGAAACCTCAAAAATACTGCTGATGTGAAATGCATATTGCATCTCTTTGCCCTCCTGAAGGCATAGCTTTGGGAGACACCAAAGGGAAGGTTCTTGGGAAAGGTTCCAAAATGTCACTGAGTAGAATTGAAAAAAAAAATCAACAGAAGAAATGTTCTTCGAAAGCATTTTTTGAGTAAAGAGGAAATAAAAATACACAAATAATCCCATATTTGTGGCATTCCCTCAAAACAGTGGCACGAATGCACACCTCCAAATCTATACACCTCCATAACCACACTCACACAAAAGTCAGAATAAGAGTCTTCCTGTTTGCAACTTTTCCATGCCTAATCAACAGTTTATGAAACTTGCATTAAGTTACTTTCTTCACAAATACTGTCTATGTTTCTGTTCAAGACTGAATAACTACACAAATACCACTCAGGATCTTTCAACTGTTGCTCTCCGAGGAAGCATGATAAACATTACCTGGATATATTTGTGTTCACCAAGCCCACCAGGTACTCTGACAAGTTCATTGTTGTTCAAATGGAGCTCTCTCAGATGAGGTACATTGTTAAGAGATCCATTTTCAACCGAAGAAATACTGTTGAAGCTGAGACCCAATCTGAAAAAAAAACCACCACAAAACAAACAAACAAAAAGTGTTAAACTTGCTCCCGTAGCCATCTTTCTTAGGTTGGTTCTTTCTGTATATCTACTGCTGTAGAACAGATGGGGAATTTTCAGAATTAAGCATGAGGTACAGAGTCACCACAGAGAAACAGTTTGTATAAACATATTTAAATAAGTTTGACAGCTGATGTCACCATGGTAGCATTCAACTTGTGTCCATCGTACTGCATACTTTCATTATATGACTAATCCCACTGTAAATACATACTGTGTACCTGCATAGGAACCAGTCTTTCTTTAAAAGACAAATAAGTTCCTTGCATGACTTTAGGAGTGCTACCTGTAACTTTCTTTGTCAAACTACATAACCCAGGGGAACTAGAACTCTTAAGTTTAAATCTTCACCACATCCTTCTAAGATACTTACATAGTTAGAGCATTGTTATGACACACATTTAAACATTGCAGTGTTGTCAAAGTATTAAATGACAAAGGACAGCTTAGTGAGATCTCCCCTGACATCAACAGGGACTACTTTCACTCAGAAATCAGTTCACAGCATCCCATATCTTTGCAGGAATTTGGTGAGGAAGAATTTTCATTTAAACTTATTAGAACAAAATTCCTTTTCAGTAGACTACATCAAGATTTAATTAAGCTTGGAACATTTGATCCTAGGGAGCCATTTGGTCTGAAGATCTATAGAATGTCTTCTAAGGACTTCAGTAATGGGTGCTTATAGCGAACGTCTTTAAAACGATTGGGGGAAAAAACACATTTTGGCAGGTGGTTGTAAATTCTTGGTTGACACATATCTAAATATACGCTCACTGCATAAGCAGGTCTATAAGCAGATGTGTCGCACCTAGGGAGACCAGCATGAAAAAAACAAATTAGACTTTCCCATTGGTCTGTTGAAGCAAAAGTAACCTCTTTAGACACAACAAGCTGGACAAGATCCAACTCAGGATTAGCTCATGAAGGAAAACTCAGGGAAAGAATAAAATTGGAGAAGTCTGTAGAAGAATGGATCTAACTCCCACAGGCAGTGAAATTACATGTAATTACATCTCATCTAAATGTGTTACAAACAAACACTTAGTGACTCGGGGCTGTGTTAACAAATGAAATAAGACAATATTAGTGTGTAAAATATGGAGTGATTGAGAGTGTTAGGAAAGAATATGGTCTTCATCTCTCTTCTTTTTCCCATGGAAACAAAAAGGGAAGAATTTGAAAAATCACTCTTTACTGCTATGTTGACTATACTATTATATTGACATCCTTTTATATTAGTGAATAGGTAACATATTCCACATATTAGCTGACCCAGTCACAGTACTCTAAATCATTGAAGAGAATAATGATAAACATATCTAAAAATGTAAGAAATTCTCAAAGTTTTTTTTTCACTTTATTTTGCCTTCAACATCCCTGTTTGTCCATTTCCGCTTTTTTGTTATGTGCACATTAACAAACTTCAAGCTGCTCAATGTTGTTATTCGGGAGTGATGTAACTTACACTATACAGAGTTAGACCTTTTCAGTAAGCTTTAATAGGCTACAGACTTTAGTAACATCTATGTAATGTATATTTCCTCCTATGAAGCTCATTCCTGCATGAAATCAGTGAAGTCTTTGCTGGGTTTACATTATGGAGATGTGGTTTGTTGTTTGGTTTTTTTTGCAGCACTATATGAAGACTTTGGGAATACTTAAGACCAATTTTACGAGGAAAACAAATAAACAGAAAGGACAAATATTGACAGTCTGCTAGAACTCAAGTATTCTAAAGAGAATGAGCAGTAGATCTACACTGAGCTCTTTTACAGAAAAAGAGCCAGAAAAGTGACCTGTTTCTCAAAGCCTAACTGTGCTTTAAGGCAACTATTAGACTGCCGAGCATGCTTTGACATGATCCAGGAGGAGAGTGGTCTGACCCCATACCTTTCTTTAAGTCTTAGATGTGTAAATAAAAGCTATTTTTTTGGTAGCTTGTTTCTGTGCAATAAAGGGCATGCTGCCCCATAGATTTATCCCATATGCTGTCCTGGAGCAACCCTGTAACTCCCTCCTTTCTTCATCTGTCTGCTCTGTTATGTTCAATGTCCTCCTTTTTCATCAAATCTGTATTCTGCCTTACTTTACAACTTTGCAAAAGAGGATTTCTGACTGTACTTAAGTTGCCTGCTTAAGCACAGCCCAGAGAGCAGTTTAAAACTGGTCCTGGTCTGAGCAACTGCATTTCCACACAACAATCAACAGAGTATCTAGTTTCTCTGTACTGTACTGCCACAATGGAAGCAGCCCAAGGTTAGATATTTTTAGTAGTCCATCAGCACTTGCTGCATAAAACTTCATGTCTCAAGGACATCCAACAATATTGTCCATGTGATGTTGCCTGTAATATTTTCCAAAACCGAATGTGAAAATCGGGTCATCTGCAGTCCAACTGACTCACTTAGAGTTCCCTCCTTCAGCAAAGTAAATTACTCTCTACCTGAGTACTTATGAACTTAATTTGGTTTTCAAAGTCTTCTTGATAATTTCTCTGGAGGATGTTACATTCCATACTAAGCCTCTATCATTAACAATAACTGCTTTGTGGTCCCCTAGCCTATAGTTATGGTATTTATATTTTTTCATTAAAATCCAGGAGCAGACATTTTTTGAGTGGGCATTAAGCTGTGATCAAGTATGAACATCAAACATGAACTGAAATGCCTTATTTTACAAGCTCTAGAAAGCTGTTCTAAGCCTTATCAGCTGGAATTGCTAGATTTGAGTAATGTGTTAAGTTACTACATACTTCATTACACTAAATTGCTACCCAAGTTACTATAAACAGTGGTAAATTTAACTCCTGTTGCTCAGTAACATTGCTTGGATTTCTGCTTTCTACCTTCATTGTGACAAGCAGAATGCTTAAGATGATTAAGCCAAATGATTAAGGTGAAGATCCAGGAACTAGATCCAGTAATCTGATTAACAGTCTTATAGATCAATTACACTTATATTTTCATAGAACAAATTTAAAATAATATAGCACAGTATTAAAATACCTTGTGTTTTATTAATTTAGCATGTTACCTAACATAAACTAATTCACAAATAATGCTGTATGTCTATAACTGCTCTTCGGGAATTCTCCTTATATTTTCCTATTGTTAGAGAAACTTACAATTACCCTGAAAAAAATTTACACTTTTTCATTTATATTGTATGATTAATTTTTATTTTTTTCATTTTCTTGGACTCATTTCAAACTTGCCTTTCTTAAGAAACAAAAGAAACTGTTGCAAGCAGTTTTAATTCCCATGTGTTTTTTTCCTCAGTTTCCAAAGGAAATTGCATGAGCAATGCAGTGTCCCAAGAAAACTGCATAAACCAAAACCAGAAATATGAGAGAAGCATGACATAATTAAAAGTTCTATTTGTCTTCTTTATCTTTCTTTCTTTTTTAAATCAAAAGTTGTCCTGGGCATACATCACTTACAATAAAAAACAGCTGGAAAGTGTTGTTAGATAAAAAGCAAGTGTTTTGTTCTCTTACGTCAGCACGCAAGCCCTTAGAAGCTTTTGTGCTAAGTTATGATGTGCTGCTTCAATGACCACAATACTCATGAAGCCCAGAATGATGTTTTCTAATTTTGTGTGTGTTGTGTTACAATTTCAGCTAATAATCTATGTGAAAATAAGAAATGAATTCTTACTTTGCCAAGTTGATGAGTCCAGACAGACTTTCAGCATCAATTTTGCTGATTTTGTTGCCATCAAGGTGAAGTTCAGTAAGGGATGGAGGAAGGCCTGAAAGACAGAACACCATCAAATTACTTTTTATAAAAAGGGGATGATCTTTTTGTAAATGACTCGTGTTACACTGAGGCTCTTTAAAAGCAACAGAAAGATTTTTAGTAGACACGGCCAAGGACAATTCATTGAATGAAACAAGGAACTTTCACAATCAGGGAAACTGAAAACAGCTAGTAACAAATTTTTTTTGGTGTAAAATAAGACCATGCTCATAAAACAGTTAATTCTTAAAAAAAACCAAAATGAAAATCTTCTCAGGTATCAATTCTAGCATTCGTTATTATGTAAATGGAACATATATAGTAGTCTAAGAGAAAAAGCCTTCATTTTATCCAGACTATACACATACATAAATCTACAAACATTTGGCACCTAGATATTTCAAAATAATAGCAGCAGAAAATGAGATGATAAAGATGAGGTAAAATAACTTTAATGTTAGGTAGGGCACATACTAGTTTGCTATCATGAAAAAACATTGGAATCAAATATTTTAACTATCTAAGACCCCTCAAAGGAACATCCAGGAAGAAAGAAATAACAACTGGTATTAACTTTCTAAAACCTTTCAGCTAGATCAAAACAATCTTCTGGCCAAAGTATAAATATATTCAGTATAATTTCCTCTGAATTGGAACCATTCTGGTTTTGTTTTGTATGTTTTGTTTTGTTTGTTGGTTTGTTTTAGTTTAGGTTTTTTTATATGGTATATTGATGTTCTTATTTTGTAGCAATTTGTAATGAAAGACTTTTAAAAATATCAAATGTTTCTGTTTCATATAAGAATAGTATGTTTGGCTTCAAGCCTACAGACTTGTGAAGGACTGATTTTATGCTTGTGGAACTTTGGTTAATTCTACATTAGTTTACAGAATCACAGAATCACATGCTGTTGGAAAGGACCTCTGGCGATCATCTACTCCAACTCCCCCCTACCAAAGCAGGTTCTACTACAGCGAGTTGCACAGGAACTTGTCTAAGTGGGTTTTGAATGTGTCCAGAGAAGGAGACTCCATCACCTCTCTGGGCAGCCTGTTCCAGTGCTCTGCCACCCTCAAAGTAAAGAAGTTCACATCTGTTGATTCACATAATGTTGATCAGGCTCACAAAATAGGGTTGGAGGATAAAAACTTTATTCCTCTTAATACTTCAGCTATGAGATAAGAAAACCAAAATATTATAGGATGGCTTGGTTTTGCCAGTGGACCTCTTGTGAAGTTTCTCATAATAGAAAAACAAAATTTTCCAAACAAATAAGAGGCAACAGACCAAAAAGTGAGGTAGTGAAGTAGTGGCTACTCTAAAGACTGACTTAAAAGGCTTACATAATATATTTTTTTTCCAACTGACATGAAGTCACTATGTTATACCTGTGCAAATCTCTGAAATATTCATTGAATTTCTTACCTTTTGGGATGCTAGTAATGTTGGTGTCTGCAATACGGATGTAGGAGAGCCTCTTCATCCCCTGAAAAGCTCCATTTTCAATGCCTGAACTCTTGATTGGATTGGTGCCTAGTTCTGCCAACAAAACATTGTCATGAGCTGTGCTGTAATGTAGGTACATATATCCTTCAGGTCAAAGCCAATTTGGAGGTACAATTTATTGGAACATTTCTTTGGTTTCTACATAAAATCACTGATTAAACTTAAAACATCTTGAAAAAACACTAAGCTGATCTTTTATAATTTCTCATGCTCATACCTAAAACAATCACTTGATTCAGTCCGTTAAAGACCGCTTTCCTCAACTTGGAGATCTCGTTCTCATGAGCTCGTATCTCTTGAAGAGACTTTGGCATGTTTTCTGGGAGTTCCTTCAGGTTGTTCTTGGACAGGTAAAGTCTCTCCAGTTTCTTCAGAGGAGCAAAAGCTAATGGGCTTATTTTGCTGATCTTGTTGTTAACAAGGATCAATGCCTGTGGGATAATAATGAGGAAGATCTTAGACTAGAGAAATTATTTTAAGTAATACAACATCAAAAATTATTATTATTTTCTGGTATCTTTTGATCTCTTTTGATGGTCAATCTAGTGACCTGAAGAAAATGCCATGCAGTACTAAAACAGATTGGGAACTTCTGAAAGCAGGGAAAGATAAACAAGGCCTACATTGCATGTACAAGTATTACTTCATTGCTAAGGTATATGCAGCTTCTGATAACGTACATAATTTATATCCAAGAAAAATTACAACCCATCCACTTGAAAACTGTGAAGAACAAATCATTCACATAAACCCAACATTATCAGTTTTATTTGCTTTTTTATATCTGGTTTCATTTATTCTAAGGATACTTTTATACCACACAACCATACTACCCAGTTTTTCTTGAACTCACTCAATACAGTGACAACACAGTCTAGCTTAATAAAAATACATATATCATCACCTCTCAGCTGTTAGTCTTATAGAATGCACTTATTAGACTTCTGTCTGATGATAAGCTCAATTTTGCAGAGATATAAGCTATTGTTTTGGTAAGTATAACTCGGTATAGACGGGGAGTAATTTGAAGCACCATACTCTAAGTCCTGCAGTGAGGGATCATGGACCATATTCATTCTGCCTACTACAGAGCTGCCTAATTTAGTTCTCACAGTTGTGATATCTAGACTCAGGGTAGCTATAGGCAAATTAGCTTTCTATACTGTTAGAAAAGAAGGTCTCCGTAAAACCTGTTGCCTGTTCTAGGTGGTCTTCGTATTTCTCTGAAATTTTACATTGTTGCTATCTCTCTTTTTGATTAACTAACCATGACATAAAAAGGGAGAAGTCCCATTATTGTAGGAACAATACTGTAGCTAATGGAAAGGATTTCAGATATGATACATATGAGAATGAATCTTATAATTTCATCTGCTTCCTATCTACTCATCAGACTTACAATATTTTTTGTGTGTTTGTGCAGTGAACTAGGTAGAATGGGTTGTATCAATACCTATTTATACTAATTACTAGAAAATAGCTATAGAACATCTTTTTTCACTAACTCTCATGCTATCTTCAGAAACAGAAGACAACAGCTGCTGCTAAACCCTAACTTTTGTATTATTTCATATACTATAGTTAACATTCAGTGTATTTTAATACACTTTTAACATATTCAGAATTACACTGTTTCTTGGAGAAAAACTGAGTATTCAGATCTTTCCACAATCAGTATTAAATCAGTATTAAATCTTTCCACAATCAGTTCAGTATTAAAACAGTGCCAAGAACTGTATCAACATCTGTGACAGCACTTCCCTATCACAAAAATTGAGAAAGAGGTGAGAAGATAGTTAAAAATGGCATTGGATTTGTTTTTTTTCCCTAATGGACTCCTCTTGCAGGTTGTCCTGAGCAAAGCAAGCAGTGTGTTCTGTACGTGGTTTCACATAAAGCTGAGAATATCTGGCTTTAATTTTGCATGCTAGCTAGCAATAACACATTTGCAAGAGGAGGTAGAAAAGGTCACCCACAGTTCAGCAGAGTATTTCCCTAACAATAAGCATCTCCCAAAATAAATATATTGATCACTGGAAGCCATGGCCCCAACCCTTCTTTATTTGAGTATGAGCTATAAGAACTGCCATGCGAACACATGGGGCATACATGGGCTGTGGTTTCCTGAGTCATCATTGTCAGAATTTTGATACAGATGTAGATTCTGTTCATAGTGTAATAGAGCTGCCTGCACAACATTAGGACATGGGAAAAAATCCATTTGTTATGAGGGGTATAGCCTGAATTATGCAGATGAGTGCCCTTCCTTGTATTTATCATAACAACACAGTAACAGGATGTCCTACTGCTAATTAACTTTTTTTTTTCTTTTTTCTTTCTTAATTTTACCATGGATTTCTTTTCCATAGATCTCTGAGTCAACATTCAATGAGATTAGACTTATCTTGTCAGCACTTGACATTTTTATCCTACATCCTGCTTTGTGCTGCTTGGTCATTTATCTTGGTCTGACAAATTTTTTTTATTTTTTTTATTTTATTATTTTTTTAAACGTGGTTGCCTTTTTGATAAAAGATGTTGGGGCTATGATTATCACAGCTGATGATCTGATATGAAATATTTCTTGCTGGAAAGAGATAGATATACATTCATCTAGGCACTGGAACGTAAATATTCTCTGAGTAGCTGATGTTAAAAGGATTGTTATAGCTCTTCAGAGCAGAACTGATAGTCCTGACCAAAACCAGCAATTATCTAACAATAGATAATTAATCTGTTCTGCTTTTCCAATGCTTTCTCCTGAATATGACCACTCTATCTTGGGGAAACACACAAAACTCTTGTTTTATTCAAATCTTCATAAAGTCTCTATATGGTATCTATAAAAGGTAGGCTTAAAAATACTGATTTCACAGTGGGAACATATACAGTGGGAAAGTCTCACAAGCCAGTATTTTTCAACATTTTTTGTAAGAGGGTATCATTTCCCACTTACACCCCACTCTGCAAGTCCCCATTCCCAGTATTCTAAACCTGTACTATTTTTCCACATTGTTGTGCAGCTGTAAAGAAGGAAAAAACCAAACCCCCACATCAGAATTTTCAAGAAAAGTTTTACTGTCTCCCAGAGCAACAGCAAATGATGAGGATAACACACCAGCACAGCACCTGGCAAGCCATACGCCTGGGTTCCTTTCCCACCTCACAATAACTCTATTATATGCAAGACTTAAAGAACAAAGTTATTAGCCTTGGAGCACTGCTGTTTACTTTCCTCAGAATGTGCCCCGTATGGTTTGCATGTAATGAAAGTTAAAACAAAACAAAACAAAAATAAAATTAAAAACTCAGGGGGATTTGGAGGTCAGTGAAAACAGGAACTAGATGAGAAAAACCTAGGGAAAACATCTGCAGGCAGTGTTACTGAGGGAGGGATGTTAGGCAAAAACATCCCACATGGACTAACTATCCTCAGTAAAGCCCAGATGGCATGATGGGGCATTATATTCACCTTGTCAAAGGACATATAAAAATCTTGTACAGCGAGTACTCAGAGGGGAAAATAAGGGTTAGCCTGAAAATGCTGAAAGTGGTAGAGGCCCTTGGCTGCAAATAGCACTTGAGATGCTGCTAGTATGAAATGATTTGGCAGATTGAAGAAATGTGACAGTCTAGAACAGTCACAGGAATTGGTACTTTTATTCAAAAACCTATCTTCTTCCACACTTCCATTTTTGGTGGAGAAAAAGATATTTTTTTTAGAACAAATATATCCACAAAGAAAAACAAACAAAATTGAAGCATATCACTAATCTCCAACACAAAAGGCTGAGCCCACCAATGAACACTTTTCAGTGTAACTTGGTATGGGTGCAAGATATTTAGCCATTGGTAAGAAAAGAGGCAAGAAAGAAAGGGAAAACAAAGAGGCACAAATACATCAAGTATTAGTCAGTATCAGCAATTTAAGCAGTGCACAGAGAAGAAAAAGAACCCAAAGCTCCAAAGGTAGCTTACTTTTTACTGAAACAGCTCTCATATAAGTGTAGTAAGAAAAAAATAATAAAAATCACCCTATGACAGGAATAGATGTTGGCTCAGTTGAAGTCAGTGGGAGTCTGGCCATTTAGCTCCCTCTGGCCTGGTTTCTACCTCAAATATTTATTCCCAAAACAAAAAGGAGGATTCACAATTCAGGAAAATTTTGGAACACTTGTTGGCAGGCTTTTGTCAAAATACACCCTGACAAACCGCAGAGGGAGCATGTGGCAATCATGTAGGAACTAGTATAGGGTTGTTCTTCTTGGGGTTACTAAAACTTACAATTTTTACCCTCTAGGTGGGGAGCAGGGGATTATAGTTTTTTGGTGTAACTTTATTATGTGAGAATTTTAAGGGATTGTTCTGAGGGGTTTTCATCCCTGCTTCTGTTCTTCTTAGCTTAGAATAGGTTGAAGGGGGAGCCTTGCCAAAATGAAAAGTGAACTGTAAAATGATCGGCAAATTGTTATCAGACATAATACAGGGTGATACATCTGTTTTGCCTGCTGGGGATGGTACTCTTACCTAACATCAAATCTTTAATGATGCATGTGTCCTTCAGGGTTTAAACTGAAAAGTCAATCTGCTGACCCAATGGAATTTCTTTAATTTCCTGGGTTATATATTACATTATTACCTGTTTTTTATTACAGTTCTTCTAGGAATGGTAATGCCTGAAGAACTGTAAGCTCAGAAGTCAGGCTTCCAAATAAAAATAATAATAATTTTGGCTTTTTTTGCTTGCCTTATGGTTTTAGTTGTTAAGTCATACTCATAACCTGGACATATATTCCAGCTTTTCTGCCAAATTATTAAGAGTGGATGCACACTTAGGAAAAAGAAAAAAACCAAAGAACACCAAAAATATAAAAGAGAACTTGACTTCCTTCTATAATTATGTTATACCAGGAGACAGAATTCTACAAAATAAGCATTCATTTTAAAATTAATTTTAAAAGTGAAGGCATCAAGAGCCCCTGAATCCAAGGAGGTGTCTGAACAGAATTCCAGATGTTATGTCTCCTGAAGGCCTCCCAGTCTATAGTTAAGGCTGGAAAAAAGGTAAAGGCATAGAAAAGCAGGATGGTGCAATTATTCTTATTTGTTGTTTTTGAAAGTCTTTTGTAGGGTTTAGTAGTAACCGTACGACACCTAGGACCAAGTGGACATATGGAAAGGGAAGGAAAAAGGGATGACATAGAAACAAGAGGGAAGAGATGAATGAACTGCGAGGGAAGGAGATGGCAAAGCATTGAAACAACAGGCTGTCAGCATAAATGAAAGACGACTGTGGAAAGCTGTTTGATCATATCCACAGCACCTTGTTGGATAATCTTGCAAAGCCAAGAAGCCTGCTGCAGATCTAGTTCGCATGAGTTTGAGCTCTCACTGATAAGTATTGTGTAACATGACTTGCACAGATGACCAGGGAAGAGCTGGCTCTACATATTTCTGCTCCAACAAAAAAAAAAATTATAATGCTCTAGACTTCTACAGAATATTTCACCCCTGTCCTTGTCTACTGAGGCAAGCATTTTGTTCATTCATTTTACCATAATTTACTTGTGTCTTTTATTGTTGTACTCTGTAGAATTTCTTTTTCCATTAGCTTAGTATGCTGAATTCTCTCCAGAATTTTAAGGACCTCAAAGTATTTTCTTCTGTTGTTTTCCTCGCATGAAAAGATCTTTACCCTCTGCACATTAAAAAATTTTTGCATGGTGTTGTGTGTTGTACTTCTCTTGTTTCAGTGGAAAATTTCATTGTGAATAGCATAATGCAAAGGAGAGTCTGAGGAAATGAGAGCTCTCTAAGGGAGTGCTGCATTTCAGAAAGATTAATTTTTTTTCTTCTCAGAATATTTGTCTGAAACCTACAGCTGCACTAAGTGGAAACAAAACTTTTAAAAAATGGTATTTCTCAGTCCTGTTAAGAACATCTGCCATTGACGATAGTGGGAACTGAGTACAGAGGTAGAAACTGGACAGAGATATCTGTCTTTGGTTTTTTACAGTATGGTGGTGGTTACTGATTCTTCATTCAGTGATTTGAAGAGCATTATGTTTACTTAACTTCTCTTTTAATTATGCCTGGGAAAAAGGAACTGAAGCTGTAATGAGTCAACAGAAGACTGTGTTCTTTCATTAATATTGTTTGATCTGTTAGGAACTTTTCTGTTCTTAGAAATTTTTTTTTCAGTTAATCTGGGCTCTTGTCCATCCACAGGGAGCCTTCTTTTGAATTAAAACAAAAAAAAAAAGACAAAGGAAAAAAGGAAAAAGGAAAAAAAAATGAAAAAAAGAAAAAAAAGGAGTGCAGGAAACTTCTTCTAATGCAATATATTATTTTTCCACTTGATATTACTACAATATGTTCCAGTTTATTTGCCTGGACATTTAGTGTTGATAATCCCTTAGTGTGGATATGATCATAACCTTAAGTCTCAAATTTAAATCTTTTATCTCTTTTGTGCAGGTCTTTTCTTTCAGTATAAATACAACTGGTTTTAGCACTGTTGTATGAACAATCATGTCTTTGCATATTTTTGCCAGCTTAAATTAAGCAATGTTCCATTTGATTTCAGGCCAATAGTGCATTTATCTTCTTTTGCTGTACTAACACTGTGCCATTCAAAGATTCCTGTTGGAAAAGCATGCAGTCACTATTCTGTTGTTTGTGCTGTTCATATAGTGATCTAATACACAGTAGTTTCTTTTGCCTCTTTTTTCAAGTGCCAGGCTTTATGCTGGTTTGCTTTGGCTTTGCCACACAACATGCAACTCCATGTGCTGTTTTTGTAGACTCCTCCTTTACTCTGCATGAGGGCTTACTCATGTAGTATTACTGTGTCCATGGGGTCAAAGTACTGTACTCTATCCAGAAGTGTCAGTCTGCCTGGAAAATTCTGACAGTTTCATAGAAGACTTTTTTCCTGGCTTTTCCAACAGCACCTCACTGATTGCTTTGCCACAGGTCTAAATCATAAGCTAGTTTTTTATCAGGCAGTTCTCTGAAACCACAAAATTCAGTCCTCGGCCCTAAAAAAAGACTGTCTTGAATTTTTTCCCTATTTTCCCAAGTCCTCTGGTGAAAAAAAAAGTCTTATCTTTCAGTTTTAAATAGTGTGAGGTCTCACTGAGTTTTTATAGTACAATGTTAGACACTTTTTCCTGGATAAATTTAAAAGTATAAAAATATCAAGTGCAGCAAAACTGTTGACTCTGGTGTTTTCTGGCAGGCATCTATTATTTACAGATAAATATTCCCTTAGCTGTATCTTTTTTTTTAATTGCTTGCCAGCTGAAAATTTTAACAGCTCTTTTAACTACTCAGGAAAATTTTCTGATACAAAGAATACTTTTTTAAAGTACAAATTACTACCATTTCATTTCTTTTTCACTCAGAGCATAAGTAGCTAAAGTAGTTGTGCTGAAAAAGAAGCCATGTGCAAGTTATAGGTAGATCCTTTCTTTTCTCCTTACTTCATCTGGTTTTCAGTAAAACTTGAACTTTAGGTTCAACCTAACTTGTTCATGAAAACCTCTTCTAAAACTACTACATCTGGAGTTGGTGATGTCTATAGAAATTTGGAAGGAATTTAAAAGGAATATTCAAAAGGAATAAATTGAATATGTTGTTCATTTTTTTCAAGATGTATGAAATTGGATTTTAAGGAATTTTTCCCTTAGGCAAGAGGTTAACTTCAGTTTTTGATAATTTTAGATTTTGAAACAATAACTAATTATTTACGTAAATCTTGCTGTTTTGGTAGAGTTACCAAAAGAGAGAGATGAGAAGGCTTAGTGAAGTCCAAGAAGTCTAGAATCTTTTAAACATCACACCATAAAGTATATAACTAATGCAAGCCATTTTTACCAGGGAATATGATTTAAAAGTATATATATATATGTGTGTGTGTGTGTGTATATATCTTACATATATCTCCTTAAAAGAAAAGAAAAGCGACATTGGTGCTCTGTCAACAACAATGTTTTTGAGTTATATTTACCTAAAGACCTACCCATACCTTCACTATGACTCTGTAGATTATTTAATTGCAACTTTGGGAATGGGAATCATTCCCAGATATTACACAAGAATAAGAATGATGCCTGCTGAAAATACTGATGGTGCCTAGTTACATAAATGTACTGCATGAATAAATTTATTTTGGGGAGGAGATGAGAGGATAGTTTGGTTTTTTTTCTTGAGTAAATACAAGAAAACTATATTGTTTTGAAAGTAATTTGTTAAAACAGATCTTACTATTGCCACTCTTCTGTATGATTTCCATCATGTACTGGTTTCCTCTGGGAGTAAGACAAACAAATGATCTCTTCCCTGAAGGGTTACCTGCTTAATTCACTATTAAATTATATCTCCTTCAATAAAAAAAAAGAAAATAAATCTGTAGAGTTAACCTCAATGAGATAACATAGTTCGCAACAGCTTAATTCACAGCAGGATGGATAACAGAGACCTGAGCTGAGTGCCAAGTATGCAGAAGTCCCCAAGGTCAGTGCTTTTCATCTGCAATACCATGCTTTGACTCCTTTCATGCAGTGTCATGAAGAAGGATTGCAAAAACATTAATTTCACTGACAATACTTTTTGAGGACTTTGCAGATGATTTTCATTGAAATTACAGGACTTCATTCCAAGGCAAAAGAAAACCATAATCAGTGAGGCAGAAATTCGGGTATCCAATCTGTACAGCAGATTTTTATTTAAAAAAAAATTCTGGGGCAAAGTCATCCCATTCTGAAAGCAAGTCAGATCAAATGTGATGCAGAAATACCTCCTTCTCTTTGTTGGCTATAGAGATTATCTATGTAATTAGCTCAAGTATAGACATCTATGCTAAAATTAGATAATATACCATTCTTCATGATTTACTCATGCAGGTCCCTCCACTATGAACATCTTGGCATTGTGTTAGTCCTAGAATTTTTTTTTAAATTTTCTTCTTGATGTTGCATTAAAACAAAAATTTAAGAAGTAATTTGGAAGTAATTAAGGAAATAAATGTTCATAGGACTTTTTTCCAAGTAGGAGTAGCTGAATGTAGATTCTTGTTATAAAGAGTACTTGTTTGGGTGATGCATTGGCATCATGAACCAATGAAAAGTGGGAGTTGCCGCCTTAGTTGTGAATGAAAACAATAGAAAGAAAGAGGCTCTGAAGAGAAAAGCAAAGCCAAGTAGTTTATATTGGTCAAAATTAAAAAGAATCAAATGGAATAATACACAGAATAATTTGAGTTGGTGAAAGGCTAGAAAAATCATATTTCAGAATTATGCCTGATTTGGGGTATTACTTTCAAAGGCAGAGAAATAATAGCCTTTTCTGATCTGAAAAGAAAGAGGTATTTCAAAAAAATGTACTATGAGGTATGAATTTTAAAACGTTGATGAAAAGTATAGAAATAAGGGAGAAGCATCTCAGGCACAGAAACAAAAATTTGGAAACGGATTAAGGTATTTGTCTGATGGAAACTTGGAAAAAAAGAGGTGAACCAGAAAAAAAGGCGGTTACAGAAACCAGGGAAGGAAAATATTTCAGCAAAGAGGAAAACAGACAGTAGTGTTGGAAGAAACTGGCAGGTAAAGGAGGATGAGGATGGAGTTTTGCTAGGATAAGAAATTGTGCAAAACCACAATTTCATTGTAGTGCAGGGGGCAGAAGATGGATTTGAAAAAAATTATTGAACTAAAATTAGTACAGAAAAATTGCTAAAAAAAATTGTATATTTAAAAATCTGTGAGCTCTGAGATGGGAGAGGAAGGAATACAGTAATAAGTGAGTGAGGTAGCAGGGTTGAGATGGATTTGCTTTTTCAATATAAATAAATCACTGTGACAAAGAGACTGAAAGCATAAATAAATAAGTGAGAGAAGTTATGATGGAGATCAGACTAAATGAACAGGAGACAGGTGTGAAGAGCTGAAAAGAGATGAGAAACTTCTGTGGTATGAGAAGAGAGTCTGCAGGAAAGGAATGGGAAAGGAAATAAATAAGTTGTGCTGGCGGAGGAAGATCAGAGAGTATTTAATCAGTTTTCCTTAAAAACCTGAGTACCACGCCAAAACCACAATTTCTCCCTATTTTTTTGGCAAATGTTAGTTCATTTATACACTTACATGAAGATTCTTCAAGTTCTTGAAATCTCCTTCTTTAATTTCAGTGATTTTGTTGTTCTGTAAATCCAGTAGAGTTGTGTCAGGAGGAAGGTCTTTTGGCACTTTTTCCAAACCTAGGGACAGTGAAAAGAATAAGCAATTGGCTTTGAAAGAAACTTTAAACAGAGGTCAGTACTTTTCATTGCAGCATTTACCTTTCTGTAAACACCATTTCTAGAATTCATTTCCTGAAGAAGTTTTTGAAGACTTATTTGAAAGTGACTCCAGTCAGTCAAAGGGAGTTTTATTTTGCTATGTCAAATCAAAATTTATTTAGTCACATTTCCATTATGCCCCTTTCTGAGAATATATCTGAGTTATAGGTTGAAGCAAAGGACTAGGTTTGTGAGTATTTCTAACATGTTTAGTTCCACTGAATTGTGTGAATAAAAATTGTTTTCAGAAAGAGGTATGGTATTTATTAATTTCACCATGTGTTAGCTTTTGTGAACAGAGAACATTTCCTACTACTTAAAAGGTAGTGAGTTTTGAAAGAAGTACGATAGTTAATTATAATCATTTCCAGAAAAAATACTGTTTGTTTGACAGTAACTGAATAACTTGCAGTAAAGTCCACCTTAAGAAAAAAACCAATCCAGCTCCCCCTTTTTCTTTCATCTAAAACTATGTCCAAGTTTTCTGGAGAACAAATCTCTTGGTTTCCCTACAACTGCCAAAAGAATATCAGACAGTTTAAATTAAAGACTCTCTTTGGGACTATTTTCTGAATAGCTGATATGTAAGTCCGATGAAGTCATGGAAATGAAATTATTTAGTGTTAAATAACACTTGCTTTACCCAGCTTTCCTTTCATACTGTGACTTGGAATAGAGCAAATCTTTTACAGTCATTCTGATTTACCACAAAATTAAAATGTTCTTTTCTAACGAGTCTTTTTTTTTTTTTTTTAACAGAATGTGAAATGCTAAAGGAATGTCTCTATATGGGCATCTAACAGAAGTGGACTTCTCTGGATAGAACAGTTTTTTACCAGTAAAATTTTAACAAATATTTCTGAAGCTATATTTGAACTCTCCTGGGAAAGTTCTCACTACAGGTATCACCATTGTTTCCTTAGTATGATGGTGGACTGCATGATATTGTTCCTAGGTGAAAGATAAATACCTACATATACTAACTTTTTAAACCTATGTATTTTAATCTTGAGCATGGCACTGCCAACACAGTGAAATATGCCTTCCCAGAGATAATATATGCTTTGCCCACAAAGGTGGTGGAGCCTCCATGTTTGGAGATATTTAAAAGCTGACTTGAACCACTCCTGATCTGGCTGACCTTAATTTAGCAGGGGGGGTGGCTAAATGATCTCAAGAGGTGACCTTTAAACTCAACCATTCTGTAATTCTGTTCATCACAGATAATGTTCATCACCAATGTGTTTTCATACCTGGAATGCAGGTTGCTCTGTCAAATTTCAATGTTACGTGTAACCCATTCTCTTTCAGTCCTTTATAGAACATACATATGTTAAAAAATCGGTGGTTCTTGTTTGGAAGGATTATGGCAAAAGATGAAAAGAAGCATATGTTTGGTACTATATTTAACCCTTTTAACCTACATAAAGAGCACTATCCTATAGTTACTATTATAAAACTTAACCATAAATTCTAGAGAGGCCGCAGTGATGTGTACTGGATCTTTTCACTACAATTAGTGATACATTAAGAATGCATTATAGATTTGGCCATATTCTTAAAAAATATCTACATGCAGATAAGGCCTCCAATTCATCTTTTGGTCTTAATCTTCCACAGTGTTGAGCATCTCACTGATCCCACTGGTGTCAGTTACAGCTGTTTGATTCCAGCAAATTCTGGAAACAAGATTGTTTTTTTAGTTATCTATATATGGGTGCAGGAGATCTAAACTTTTGAGAAATGTTTGCTTCTTTTAATTTTAATTTAGAATTCATAATATTAGCCAGTATAGAACACTCTGTTGTCCTAACATTACAAAAGTTTTGTTTCTGAACCTAAAGAACACCCTACTTCCTCTTTCAAATTTATTTTCCCACCCATAAATTCTCTACCATTAGCTAAGAATTATTAAAATATTTGCATCTGATATTTAATAAAACAGAGTATAATATAGATTAACCTGGCTGAGTTTTAATCCAATCCGAAAGGTTTTAAAATAATCTAGTCTGGGATTAATTAATAAAAGCTTCTACCATACATAAAATGACAAAAACCAAAGCTCATATCTCATCCTGTTTACATTACTGATATTCAGTGCATGAATATATAATACAAATTAAGATTCTACATATTACTAAAATAATCTTTCCTTCTTCAGGCGTGGACTTCATTTTTACTGAAGGCTGTTGCAAAACACTCTTCTTTTAGAAGTGTAGGACTAGAGTTCCAAATATATAAAAATGTGATACCGTATAATTTGTATGTTGGTTGTCTTTGGACAGTTTCTGTCCGCAGCAGACAGGAATGATGTCAGCGGCTAAAAGTTCTCTCCCAAAAAGCAGTACTTTTTCAAGATCATAATTTTGTTATAAGAAGTTCTTACAGTCTAGCAACTTTCATAGATTTTTTCATATACAAATACAAAAATAAAGTTTAATTATTTGTATTCAAAGTTATATTACTATGTTCTTGTTGTCAGTATATTTATACTAGTAGGCTGGTAACTGTAAATAAGTGCTTATGGCAGAAATTAAGGCACGTGAGAGCTGTACAGCTGTCCTTTGTGTGATGCCATTGGAACATACTTTGTAAGAACACTTGGATTGCCACTGAAGAGGTAATTTTCCAGAGACTAAACTTCAAACTAAATTTCCAACTGTACATTTCAATCTTCATATGTCAGCTTTTAAAAGCTCAAGTGTTATCCCTGAATAAGGTAGAACTGATAATTTGTCAGAGCAATGAACTCAGAGCAATTTTAAATGTTTCATATTATAACAATGAGACAAAATTAACAATTGGACATACATTTGTGAAAAGTGATTTATAAAATCTTCCTATCTTGTACTATAAACTAGAAGGATCTAAAATACAATAATTAGTTTTGCGTGCAAAGAATAAAATTGCCATCCCATAAAGTGTTAAACGTGTTTTATGACCTATCACATGTATATTCTTTTATGCATTTCCTGAAGCTGTTTTGCAAAATGTTTCACAAAACAGCTGTATAAATTTAATTTGAGTATTTTTTTCTAGCCTTGTTTTGGAGAGCAAATCATAGAGGAGTACAGGATGCACTCCAGGTTCTGGAGAGACATTGCATTACCACTAATCAGATTAGTAGATCCTCTGGCTGAAAGCTACAACTGGAGCTCTCCATTGGAGGAAGAACTGATAAATGGATAGATCTGGACAGTGCCTTGTAAAATAAGCAGCTGAATAATTCAGGACTAAACCTGCATATGCTTGACGTGTGGCATGGATCCAAGTGTTCTACCACTTGTCACATCTACATTGACTTCAAAAGCTGTGCTTCAGCTTGCAGGTCCAGGTCTCCAAGGTAGATGTAATGGTCTAAGGATTGGTAAATGTGTCTCCAGGTAGATACACGAAGGTGGAGCATTGGTGTAGTGCAAACTAGCCCCTGTGCTGGAGATTCCCTTTCTGGAGAGCAAACCTTCAGACCTTTCTGGTCAGGACAGGTCAATAGAACAACCAGCTCAGATGAATGGGGGAGCCTGAACTAACACAACCGAATGACAAAATTTGAACTGAGTTGAGAAAATTGTAATCCCACTAGACATAGAAATGACTCTTGGCTCCTGGGAGAGAATTATTATTTCCAAGGAGTATTATTATTTTGATTCCTCTGTCTGGAAGACTGAGAAGTTTAGAGCAAAATTGTTGGTTGTATTCATTACTTATTTCTGAGAAACTCAAGTGATGCTCATATACTTCTGAAGCTATGTTGTACAGAATGGCTGCATGTTCACCTACAAGTGCCTGCATTTATGTAATTGAAATTTATGTAATAACATACATTGAAATTTATGTAATAACATAATGTAATAATTATGTAATAACAACTGAAAGGGGTACTGGTGTTGGGAAACATCAATTGAGTCAACTCTCAAATTTTTTAAGAACATTTTACACAATTATTCCAGCTCTTGGCTGTAATTTTTTTAATATATTAAAACTTGCTTCTTATAAAGCCATATGAAAATCACTCATAGCAGTATGATTTTTTATGTGAATAATCAGTGCTACACAGTTTGGAATTCAGTTCCCTGGAAATATTTCAGGTCTCTGGTTCCTAAGATTAATTTATAACTGATTAAAGATTTAGATTCTTCTGCCTTGCCTACTGTATGTGAAATTGAAGATACATATGTATTTATTTTGGTTGAAACAAACTAAGCTGTTATTTAAGCTGGTAAATACTTTTTAAAAACTTCTACTTATTCACAAATAAATAGAAATTATATAGCTCTGCCCTACCAAAATCCTTGCTTACACTGAAATTAAGAACCTAAAGATTCTGGAAATATAAGGGATTTAATAAACCTGTGTATCCTTAGACCATTACAATTTGCACTTAAGTATTTCTTTCAGAGAAGCCATAACTTCTTTATAGAAGCTGAACAGCCATCAGTTCCTGCCGCACAGGTAAGATTTGTATTATCCTCTGCAGATTTCTATAAGTAGAAATTGTCTACCTTATGAGCCTATAGCACTCAACTATTCCCATGCATGTAGGTATGTAAAAATGCATACATATGAAAATATGTAAATAACAGATATGCAACATAACTACAAAATGGGAGGGGGGGGGGGTGGAAAGTGTGTAAACTTGAAATACTTTCTGTTGTTAGTCAGGATCAGCTGAACTGTTATTATCCCTGGCACAAGTTTTCCTAACCTTTTCTTACACTAGTTGCTACACCACAGATTTTTGGAATAACAAACACAATAAAAATGTATTCATCAAAATCCAGCAGAGCTGGATCACTAACAGATTTCTTCCATGCAGACAACAAGGGCCCACACTCACTTTTGGGAGCACTGAAAGGCTCACCTGCAATCACCTGGAAGATGTTTGGTGGGGAAGGTTAACAGGACCAGGAATCCCTCCTTAGTGGCAGGATGGAGGAGAAGGATATTTTGCAGAAACTGGGCTTGCCTCTGTAGGATACTACTCATGTGGGTTGTAGATTTTTTTTTTAATTTCTTAAGGAAATTACAGTGTCTGGCTGTTTATCTGTGATTGCCTTGACTCCTAGAGAGGACAGAAGGCTGATGGATCTGGAGATTTTATGAGACCAGAAATCGGGCAGAGATGAGCCAAAGTGGGTATAACTCAGTCATTAGCCAGTCCCCGAGAGAGGAGCAATCAGTGGTGAGGCATCTCTTGTGTAGCACTGCACAGCCCAACTAGCATGTACTGTCATTTGGCCAGCCAAACAGGTGTAGGAGATGTAGCAAGGATTTGGGAAGAGTGTGAAGGCTAAGGGAGGTTAGGGGTTTTGGTATACAAGACAGGTTTTATTACTTTTGCAGCTGACGGAATAACCTGCTCACCTACACAAGCTGGGATCAAGCAGACATGGAATTGTTGAACCCACAAAAGGAGAAGGGTGGCTTTTGAACCCTCTTCGTTATGAAGGGGTTTCAGTCCACTGCTCCAGTTTCTCAGGAGCGAGAGCCACAACTTAGTCTGCAACTTGGCATGGAGCCACATTTCTGCTGAAGCTGTACGACTATGCAGAAAAGGAATGTAAGATTTATGGGGCCAGAGAGGGAGACTAAGCAAATGGGAGTCTGAGTCTGTAGGCCAGAGATGAGGACACTTCCCTAAGAATTGCATCCTTGCAACACTGAGACCACATAGTCAAAATAACAAATACGTGAACAGTGCCAATTATAAACAACTTTAACAACGCAACAGAGCTTGTGGTTTTGGGGGGTATTTTGTTTTTTTTTTTTTTCTCCATCTATCTGTTTTACAACAAGGAGGGATGGGGCTTATTCCTCTGAATAGACTTTCCCTTCCCCAGCTGCAGAGAAGGGGCCAAAAGGCAGAGACATCCGAACACCAAAGCTCAGATACATGTGTTATTACATTGCAACACTCAATATTATTATCACAGGGACCATAAAACGGGGCTCTTTTCAAGACTCTTTCAGTTTCCACAAACAGCTGCTGCCAGCTGAGGAGTTTGGGCTGAGCTACATGTAATTCCCAACCGTGATCATCAGCGGCTGCTCTCGCAGCAGAGGCAGCCTCTCCAGCAGCTGCCTTCACTGCCTGTGGGCTCTCCCTTGCTCCCAGTCCAGCTCTGCTACATCCCATTGACAGGGCAGTAACCCTCCCCGGGAGGTGAATGCCCTTAGTAATGCCCTGAGTGGACTCCAGGATGAATGAGACAAATGGCAAGTTTACAGGGTCAGGATAGTTGGTCATGGAAAATAACAGGAGTCAAGGACGGCTTTCTGGAAGAGTGGCAAGTTGCTTAACACAGCTTTGAATGCTTTGACTTAGAAAAGTTCACTGACGTTTTCCCAGGCTATGTATTTCAGCATTTACTGGAAATTTGTTCTCTGTTCTGTGGGATTTGCAAAAATGAGTAATTTCATTATTTGTGTCCTACCATCCACAAAATTAGAAACAATTGTCTTCTTGACAGAGAAGTATCTACAGCCTCTTTCTCTCTCCTGCTTTCAAAGTAAAAGTTTGTTCCTTACCTTCCTCTTGCCTGCTATGAAATCAACAGTAATTTTTATTTTTTTTAAACCTGAAAAATTAAAGAGTTCTTTATCTTAAGGGATTTTTCTAAGAGCTAAAAAAAACCCAGTGCCTATTGGAATGTATAAGACTCTTAAAAGACATCTTTTTAAAGGTTATCCACAATCATTTTTCAGACTTGTTTTTTGCTCTACAATCTATAAAAGTCATGTTCCATTAAGATCTATTTGGGACTTATTTTTATCACAGATTTTTCTTTTTATATACCTCTAACCCTTCCCATAGGAAAAAACAACAAGAAACAACTCCACCCTCTGCTGAGGTGGCCTCTCAGGAAGGTAGACCTACTGACATGTTACTACACTGGTTTTTTTCCCAAACATTTGCAACACTGCTTTCCAGAACAGTGAGGAACACAGAAAAATCGACATGAATTCACATGTTATAATCAAATGCACAATTCTCCAATCTATTAATACTAAGTATTATAAAGGCCCTAGCAAAGGTTTAAAAACTAGTGTATTGCTATAACTGGTTTTTTCCATTTCCACCCACTCTGTGTAGTGAACACATATTTCAAATTATAACAGATATTGCAAGCTACAGATGTTATGAATTATTTTTCAATGCCAGTCACATTTTTTGGTACAGATAGATTCAGCCTCCTGGCTCCAAAATCTAATATCTAAGAGTAATTATATATTCTTGAAACTAAAAAGCAAGCAACTGTCATTTCTGTGTTCTTTCTAACTGACAATTTCAAAGATCTGGAAGGTATATGCCTTCTCAAGAAGCACAGAAGTATTTTAGAATGGCAGAAAACTTTTTCTGAAATAATCATGAGACTTCAGGGACTAAGACATTAAGTAAAAAAAAATCAAATATGAGTTTTCTGAACTCCTAGAATGGCCAGTTTTACATTTCCCCCTGTCATGGTTACACACATAAAACATCCCATTGGAGAACAGCAACTGTCGTGTATGATTCATGTGATCTGCCAGGGCCATGTGCACAATGGTTTTAGTTAAAGTGGATGCAATGCAGATGTACCATCTACAAGTACTCATGCATTAAGGTGAAACATTTATTTCTTACGAGTATTCACAGTAGTCAGAAGAGAGTATTTCAATGACTCAGAAAAGTGAGCACTATCTAACAAATTACATTTCAAATTATCCTTTAGAGTAATATAATTTGAGGTTTGCCTGGTTTGTAGTTTAAGTAACAGGCAACAGATACCAATTTAAGGGTAGTTCCCTTAGTCATTACTTTAGGATTTACCAGAATTAGCACTAACATAATGGAGTAGCCATAAAAAGTCATTTGGGGGGTGGATCTTCTCTTTTTTCAAATAAACCTACCCCTTCCTGTTCTGACCACATGGTCATTGAGCAGTCCTAGTTTTATTATGACCTGAGGGCAGAGATATGTTCCTGATTATTTTGGGTACTTCTAAACATAACATGACAACTTTTCATAAATATTGTAGGATCATTTTCAACCTAATTTCATGCAAGCAAGTAATGGAAGGAGTCACTGGGACTGTCTGGACATAGTGAATAATATTTAAATAAATGTTGAGAAAGGATTTCCTGACCAAATCCGTGAGTCTGCAGATCTGCTAGTTCCCTCTTTCTACTAGATGATGTTGTATATATCCTTTTAATTCTTAGACATTTTAGCTTTGTTACTTTTTTATTTTGTTAGGTCCCCAGGTCAGCTATCACTTCCCCATTACAGAGGATGTAAACTCTCTGTCATAGAGAGAGAATAAAGAAGAGAAACTAAATTTTGCCCCCTAAACCTGAAAATAGTAATTTTTCATTCAATTATTATCTTAAGTTCCTCCTGTATTTGAAACATTCTGTACATGCCCTTTTCTAAACATTTCTCTTATAGCTTCCCTTAAAAAAGCATGGTTTTCCCTGCCATGTTCACATTATCCCATGTGTCTGTCTTCACATCCTGGTTTTCTTCCATTGGCTTTCACTTCTTTCATTTTTATTGTAGTATCTGCTCAATATCTAGTATCTGTCTTTTTTTCTTTTCTGGGTTGCTGTTAATACACAAACTTTATTAGCACCATTGACCTTTCTTTTTGCATTCTTATTTCTCAGTGGTAAAGAATTAGTACAATCTTCCCAATCTGAAGGTGTGGAAATAAAGCTAAAGACCTAACTGAACTTATGGAAAGAAATGGCATTAGAGCTGAATGATAAATAGCTTTTAATCCTGTTTGTCTAACTCGCTTCTTTGCTCCTACACTTCTTTAAGACATGCAGCAATGAGTTTGCACCACTAAAACCACTCTTATTCCATGGCACCCTAAAATAGAAGTTCGTTGAGAGCCTGTTTAGTGTCTGTGGCCCAGACTGAAGTAGTAGAAGGGAAAACTTGCAGTTCAGCATAGAAACTGAGGTCATCCTAGGCTTTCACATTTTAGATGGTGCAGGAGGTACAGGCAGAAACTGGTTGCACATTTCAAATTTCATCATCTTTCTGATGATGTATTACAGAACCAGACTGTAACCCCTTTTGCACTTGCACATTTTAAATGCTTTATTATGTCTGTAAATAATCTGTCTTGTTGTTTTTCAATTAAATCTAAATTTACTTTGTGATTTGTTGGGCAAAAGGTACACAAAAAAAGTTAGTGTGTTGGGCTATGTAAAAAGGTAGTGGATGTTCTCCTGGGTGCCCTCTCACTTAAGAGCATGCATGCAGAGAACAAATTCTTTAAATACTGCTTTTCACCTTTTTCATTCCCTATTGACTGACTAAGAAGTCTGCAGTAGAGCTGCCTGTATAGCAAATGTAACCCTTCAACAACAGGGTCACTTGTACAGAGCTGTTTGAGTCCCATAATTGGTCCCATAAGTTGAAAATTACAACTCAATCCCCCCACCGCTCAAAAAACGCCCCGTGCAGGCATAGACCTTAGTGTTAAGAATCCTTTGTGTCTGTCTTTGCTTGCAGAGAAGCCAATTTATTGTCTTTAACACACAGGGAGGAGACCTAGGAATGTGGGTTCTATGTGAAGCAAAATACAGACCAGTGCATCCAAAGCTCATAAGGAAGGGACAATGTCAAGTCTGTGTTAGAGAGAGGTATTTTGAAAATCTGCTTAAAACTAGAATCTGTTCTAAGTACCATGGCAACTGGATTCTATGAGCAGAGTTTTCCTGAGTAGCTGGGGGCTACTGTTGGCAGTTCCTCTCTGTTATCATTAGTGACTCCACAAAGAACGTAGGTCTCCCTGTTGGCAGTGGATTCTCAGGAAGGAGCCTTTGGATTCTTTAGCTCTTCCTAAGACTTGGCCGGGAACCTTTCACAATTTGATAGCACAGGCTTTATGCTGAGAAAACATGGATAGTTTTTTAAATAATGCACATACTAGTCCGTAACACTAGTAGGTGCCAGCAGTAGTTGTTTAGTATGTTTTAAGCACTGTAATCACCTGCTATGACATAATAATTGACTCACGTTTTACTAGCTATCAGCTAATTATCTGTGCATTGGGAAATTTTAAAAATAAACCCTTGTCACAGTGCAAACCAGAAAACAGTCACTTCTTGTATCAACTGGACTTGGCAGTTAGGATTTCCTTTCCTGCCACTAGGCTTTCTTAAATGGCATTTCCTAGGCTGAAGCAAGAAAAGAAAAAAAAAAAAAGAAAAAAAAAAAGAAAGAGAACTCACTGAGTAGGTAACTGTTACCTTGGAGTAAACAGCTAGTAAAGAAGGGATGCATTTAGGGTGGTTTAATTTTCACCTAGAATCATGTTTATCAACTGGAACTAGAACATCAGCAATTCAGGTTGCAATGCAACGTGGCCTGTCTTTTACTGTTACACCGGTGAAAGCTAAGGACTTTTTGTTGATATAAAGCAGTCTACATCCAGGCCAATACATTTCTTTTTTCTTGACAACTTTTCAAGAGTGTTTTGTAATTATTGGGTTCTTGACTTAATAACTTTTCAGGATGTACTGAATATAGGGCTTTAATTGATGCTTTCTTTAACTTCCAAGGGATCCCAAAAATTGTTTCTAAGCAGAATATGTATTGTATCTAAGAAGAAAATGTTAATAATCCATGGCAAATTTATTACAAAATAATGCTGGTAACCCAGGCGTAATTTTCCCATGCTTTAATTTTACACACATAACTTCATTAATCCGAAAGTAAGTCATATAACCTCCAATGGTTGAGGCCTTGTGTTGGCAGTTTAATTTTCCCAAAATCCTTTATGTCACTAACATACACCCTAGACAAGGATCAACTATTCCATGGGGTGGCTGCCTGACTCTCCCCATGGCTGTGAAAGGAGGTCAGATGACTCTTAGACAGCTAGCATCACCTGAGATTACTCCTCTGTCATAGGTAAAACATGTAATACTTCATATAGATCCTCCAGTCTGATCTGCATCACATTAGAGTAATGCAGTTCAGCCAGTTAGCATGTGGAAAGCCTGGTGACTTGTGTTTAACTACAGTGTTACATATATTTGCTAAATAATGTTATCTGAAAAGGCATTTAGTCTTTAGTGTTAAGGCCCTGCTATTGTGATGTAGAGGCTACTCTCGCTATAAGTGACAATATACTTTCACAGATTTCATGGTTCCATTCTTATTAATATTTTTGTCAAATGATCCAGTTCCATGGAGTCAGGGGATTTTATGAGGGTCTCAGCTTTTATCAAATATAAAAGGAATAAATCTCTATTCCTTATATTTAGAAGGAAAAAGTGCATTAAATATGCAATAACTTGTCCTAAAGGCTCAGCAATTATAATGTAAATTAACAAAGGTCTTTTTATTTAAAAATTACATTTGTTAATGTCTAGCTATTTAAGGATCCATGGTTTCTCTTATTACACCTTTAGCAACGTGTAAGATTTTGAGCTAAAGGTGTAGCTTTAAAAATTATTTTTTTCAAAGTTTGGTAAACATTCATATAATGGCAGGGATTCTAAAACTAAGTACACAACAGTAAATAATCCTATCTGTTTTCTTGAACTTATATAGTGACTGAGACTGATCACCAATGAGGTATGCATTATTTTTCTTCAAAAAATATCACAGTATATCCCAAAGGAGATTATTTCCTTTATAATGAGAGAAGAGGTTCACAAATAGAGTCATGATCCAAAAACGGGTGTTCAGATGTTTCTGGAAGATTTCATACAAAGATATAAACCATCTTTTGTCAACCATTAAATTAGCTGTTTTCACATTACCATGGTTCAAGTGTTGAAGCACCATCAGTTAATACAGTTTAGACATGGTAGTTATTCAGATAAACTGCCTAATGTTACTGGATCACTGGAATAATGCTTTACATATCTGTGAGCTTTTCACCCACTGATCTCAAAGTCCTTTTCAAACACACACTCCAACACTCATGCTGAGCTTTAATATACCCTTCTTTATTTTACAGCTGGAGAAACCCTGCCTTTCTGAGCTGTGAGTAAAATTCCAATTTAAGCTGTAATACTGCTTGAACTTTGATTACTGACACCACACACTTCATCTTTCACACACTTTCTGGAGACCACAAAAACACTGTGGATGCTCAAGGCAAGAGCGCTGGAGGGACCGCCCTACATCCTGTGAAGTCTCCGAGGAAGGCGATCTCATTGCATCCTGCAGAACACAGACACTGCTCACTTTGTAAGGGTCTGACAGACTTATCTGAAGGTGAAATAAAGCTCTGACCACCACCTTTGAACGCACTTATGGAGCATTTTGCATCCGCTACAGGATTGAGCAATCACACATGTGTCCTCCTGCCTACCAGGGCACTCTGGGAAGAACCTTTTCCTGAGACTCCCTTTGGGAGGATGAGACTTTAAATGGAATGGTTAATCCTTACTAGGGCTTTTATGAGGCATGTTTGCCTGGCCAACTGACTGCATATCTTCCCTGTATTTATTACTTTAGAACAAGAAAACCTGCCTCTGACCAGCTATATCAGCTACTCCCTACCTGTAATATGTGCTAAGATGTTTGTGATTTCTGTGGAAAGTCTGGCTATAGCAAAGCCATGCCTTATGCTGAGGCATGATTAAAAAGTGAACCTCTGGCTCCCTTTTAGCAACAGAAGACAGATTCAGAAAAGGCAGTGCTTTTATAAAGATACCGCAGTGGCCTTCCTTGATGAGTGTGAGCCTGCTGCACAAAGGTAATACATCTCATATAAGGTAGGCACGTGGGGCTCTGTTCTTGATCTGTCAGTAACTGCAGCTCAGAGAGAATTCTTCTTCAGGGTGTGAGAAGATGGCGTTCTCCTTCTCCTGCTAACTCAGCTCTTGGCTTGGAGGCAAAATAAATTAATTTGGATGTATGTGCTTAGGAAGATGTGACTGAAGCTTAACAGCACGGGAATGCAAAAATTCAGCTGACAAGAGTGTAATTGGATCACTGTGCATTTTTTTTCAGTTTTTATTGAATTTGGATTATTTTCTTATTATTATTCTCATCCAGTGATCATGAGACAAGGGGCAAACCTGATCTCTGGACCCTGGATGTGATAGTTCTCCTGTGTTTTATTCACATAACTCTGTGTCAGATAATTGACTTTTCCTTATGAAACAAGAGTTTACAAATAGCAAGTGCCTCTTTGGGAAAAAAAAAGAAACATGCTGAAGAGGAGGACACCTCTCCATAAGTAGTCCATGTTAGGGTCCTCCTGCTGCCTTGCTCTGACATGCCCTCTGCACCCGGGGGCTCATGGCAGCCGTCCTTCCGTGCCAGAGACTGAGTGGAAGGAAAGATCCTGATCCAGATTTCAACTTTCCTTTGTGGAACTTAATTTAGTAAGCTCTGAATATATCCCTGGGAGGAGTCTTGTTACTGTCTGCAGTTTTTCTTTAATTAGTGCCCATGGGACTAGATGACTAAATTTGATAATGTGAGGGGAGGGAGATAGCTAATTTGCTTGGGTCAGAAAAGCCCGGAGCTGAAGGGTGAGGCGGGCCAGGAGACATGGTTTGCATGGAGGTAAAACTGTCATTTCTGGTTTCACATCTCCTCCCTGCTCATTGCCTTCCTGATCACTGTGCCCCAAGCACCCTTCATCCCACAGCCCAGGAGCATGGTTGGCCATCCTGGCAGGATCTCCACAGTTTGCAACAAAATTTTGAGCTCTTAGAGCCAGCTCCCGGCTCCTCAAGTCAGTACGTAAATCTGACCTTGTCTGAATATAAATGACACAGAAATGGATTCACGGCTAGAAGAGAGGAGAGTGGAGGGTAGATTTGCCTGCGAGCAGGCAGCACATACAGCTGTCCTGTGCCTGATCATAGGGGCAGCCATCGGACCTGGAGCCTCCCACTTGGACCATGACCCATCAGGGGCTGTCATAGTCCATCTGACAAGGATAGACTTAATTCCAAGGCTGAGGAATTCAGAATGATTATTACTTCCTTGAGTTCTGCCAGGGAAATATTATTTATTTTTCAGGGCTGTTTATTTTAAGCTCAGGGAGATCTCTTTTCCTTCATGCCCAGAGGCTGGATGTTCTCAGCGCAGCCACTCCAAAAACACAACCCTTTCATTGCAGTATCTGCAGCATTTGGGTTTAAACCAAGCTCAAAATATATCTCTTTCTTGTCACCCCTCTAAAAATTATCTGGGAAACAGATAATGGGATACAGACCTGGAGCCTTAATTGCTGTATTTCTGAGTCTCCTTGTCACCAAGGGACCCTATTAACCCAGAAGCATCTGTAGGGAGTGGACTCTAGCGCAACCCTTTGGAAACCAAGTGTGTGAAGGAGAGCTGAATGAACATGGGAGCAAGTACAGCAACAAAGGGTCCCCATGTGAATATCTCTACTTTTTTACCAAGTGAAAGCTCCTTACGTTCTGCAGAATTGAAACAGACTGGGGACAACTTCCCAAAATAACTTAAATTCCATCAGCGTTAGCCAGTGTAACAACAATAAAACCTAAGACGTTCATGGCATGTGGGCCAACCTCCTCTCCACTCCCCACCCCATGTTTGCTATTATCTGGCATCTAAATGGTAAAAAAAAAGAAAGGATCTTTCAACACAGACAGTACTGTGAAAACTTTATGAATGCATGGCTAGGTTCGTCTGTGCTCATTTCTGCAACTTGGCTTGTATTATTCACTGGGTCTTTGCCAAACGTGTCTGTTGCATAACTATGTGGCTTGCTTTAATAAATTCGCAGAAGTTTCTAGGGATGTAACTAATGTTTCCCCCTCCTTTTTGTAATTATACAACACCCACCACAATGAGACCGAGGTCCTAATTGGTGAATATGTGCCATGATTTACAGAAATTTTCAAGCCAATGTTATTACATCAGAAAATAAAAACTCCCAGCTATACATTTAAACAGCTGAGAAAAGACTTTAAAAAATTAACTCTATAAAATCATGAGAGAAGTTATTTGTCTGTCCACTGAATAAATTGCCTAATTTCCTTGTGAGCAAAACCAGCTTTAAGTGATTTTCTGCACTGCACACTGACTTAGACTGAACAATACTGGCTTAAGCCAAGAGCAGTCTCACTGAAGTCAACTTCATTACTTGGGATTTCTGCATGGGAAAGTCAGATACAGTGGTGGCAGGCAGGGCTTCACATCCTGCTGGTCCAATTGTGCAGACGAGCCCTTGTAAGTAAGGGAGTAAGGGCAGTGTGTGAGAAAGTTTCTCATGGTTTCAACTTGAGCAGTGTCTAAGAAGGATATTGAATGAGGAGATCCGAAATGTGTTCATTGTTTTGGAGTGTTTCCAAGCTCTTTCCTCCAAATGACTGGTTCCAGCATATATGAATCAGATATGGTTATTCCACGCTCATATATTCCAATGGAAATGGGCTGATTTTTATGTTGAGGTACTAGACAGTATGATTAAGGGTGTTGGAGCTTGAACCATGCAATTTTGAACTTTTAAAAATATTTCCATCCCCACATCTGACCTCACTGAATTTATTTAACAAATTTATTTAACATACATTTGAAGGAATAGCCTTGAAAACTTATTCTCTCTGCATCAGAAAGCTGTGGTCTTTCAAAGAAAAAATGAAATGTACATACAGAAAACCTACATTAAAAAAAAGGACATTCTTTATGGTCACAAATGTCCGTCTTGTCAGGGCTTTATGCCCTACTTCATATAGTACATTCTAGTTAACAGTAGCTGTAGCATATTTCTTTGACAAAAGCCCAGTTACAAAGTGACAGTGCATAGCAGCATCACCATCTCAGCTGCAAACCTCTGGGTAGAATGTAAGTATATAATCTATGAAGACACTCTTGGGCTTACCTAGGTCAGAGCACTGCACCACGCGGAGATGGCACTGGCAGCGGAAGGGGCACACTGGTCCAAATCCAGATATGACAGGATCATCCGTTGAAGCCATATCAGCCGACCCTTCATCCTCCAGCATGAAGTCAAAGAGGCCCTGCTGGTGGAACGGCTTGGCCAAGCATGCTGGCAGCAGTAGGACGAAGAGAAGAGCCAGCCTCATGGCTTAGTTCATTGACTCTGGGCAGAACCTAGGGATCAAAGAGAGATTTACAACAAAAGTAGCAGTTTCCCATAGTTGCACAGTTCCTGCTGAAGGAGGTCCAGCATATCCACCAATTGCATAACTGTTCCTTTCAATAAATGAAAACCGAATTGTGAAAATAGGACAGTTATGTGATAGGAGCCTGGTAAGTGCTTGTCATTAGGCTGCCTCTTTTTTTTTTTTAACAGAACAGTTTAAAGGCAACTGTAAACACATCTGTTTGCAGATTTAGAGTAATATTTATTAGCAACAGACAGCACTGTCAACTTTGTTATGCAAAACAGTCAAAACAATAGGCCACATTTTCCATGTATCTGTTTTCTGCCAACGTAACAGTCTATTATTTGATTTCATTAGCATTTGTTTCGTAGCAATGAGTTTGTCTCTTGGGGACAAACCTGAGGTTCCCAAACTCACTGTAATGTAGTATTTTGTGTCTTGAGAAATATTTTTTTAAAGTGCCAGTTTGCTGTGTGTTTTAAATTATAACCTAGTAAAACTGACTGAGAAAGAGTGGGATCTAATGAGGGGTGGAAAGAGATGGGAAGATCTTTAGTTGCTTAAATGAGCTATATTTCTTTCCTAGTTTAAACAGCACAATAAAATTGAATCCAATGTTGTGTTATATTGGATTCTCTTGGCTTGCTTTCCAGATTTTTGGCTATGGGATTTTATGATATAAACAATGCACCCTGAAAATTCTCTGCCTTGTACTGCATAAGCATTGGAATTGATGCTTGTAGTATTGTCAGCACACTTTCTAATGGGCCTTCAGGGCCTTGTTTTGCATATTTTCATGTTTAGGAGCAACTTTACACAAGAATGTATTGCCATATATATTAACAAGGAAAACCGTTTAAATACGTGTTCTTGGGATCTAGGCCTAAATGTATTCCAACATACTGTACATTGTTCTACCTGTGTTGTTGTGCACTAAGGAGAAATCACAAAACATCTGTTTAGAATTTTTTATTAAGGCTGCATAGATCAGCTAATTTTCTGAAAGTTATTCTCTTTTACTATTTTTTATATAAGGAAGCTTATCTTTTACAAACTTTTATGGGTCTAAAAACTGCTCACAAAAAACATATGAAGAAAGCTGCCTTCAAGTTGCCAAGTGATAGAAAGGCAAACTTCTCATTTATTTTGCACCTTTTTCTTAAAAAGGATGGCATAGTCTTGAACACAGTGTTGCTCTCTGTAATGGAACCAAAAAAGTTTACTGGCTTCTTCAGGTCAACAACTTCTGAAATGCCTTTTCTGGCCACTAGTTGGGATTAATTTTTTTCTAGCAGAAAATATCTAACAGTTGGGGTGTGGTATAGCATTTCTCAGCTCTATATTGACTAATAAAATGATAAAAAAATGGGGAAGAGACAAAGGAAAAGGACTGCCTCCCTCTCTACATTGACATATGGAACCTACCAGGTAGATGACTAACACTGTCAGCTGATGTTAGGAAAGACTGGTACAGTGAGACCTCTCTTTCTAGAATAACACATCCAGGTACTTTAACAGGACTGGTTAATAAAAATAAAAAAAAGTTAAATAAATAAAAAACACGGGCCTGGATGGAATTAGATATGATTTCTATTGTGCCTGCATTCAATTTTCTTTATGTATTTCTACAGATGCCAATATGCAATCCTGCAGAAACCTTTAGGGCTCAGTCTTAAGAAGACGATAAGCTTACTTTATAAAATATGCTAGTGTCATACAAAATACGACACATGGAGTAAAGCACTGTTTCTGTTACCTCTTTAAGAGACATAGCTGGTTTCTTGGACCTGAAAGCATTTTCTTTTCCTGGTGCAGACATGTTATCTACTGCATGCACTGAGGGCTTCAGCAGATGTCAATGACAACTAGAGGGTCAGAGGACTTTAGCATGTCTTATTAGCCCAACTCAGTGCTCTGCAAACCTGTGCCATGTAGCCAGGGCAGGCTGTGTCCCCATGTGGGCCATCCTCCTGAGCTCCCTCCTGCCCTGGCCACCCACCAACACTGGTGCTGTGTCCCTTCCCCAGAAACATCCCCAGGATGCACACAGAGTACACATGGACAAGTAAGGATGTCACAGCAAAATGGTGTTAATACATGGTGGTGAGTTCTTACCACAGTTTAAACTAAAAAAAGTTTTTTTGCAATAACTATTATTACATATGAATTATTGTAATACAACAATGTAATTTATTAATAGTCTGAAACAGGAAGACAAATTTGCTATATCATCGCCATCCATTGTCATAAGCTGCCCTGTGAAAATTATCAATAAAGCATTACCCCAGTACAAACTACTTTTCAGAATGTACATTAACATTAATAAACATTGGGAATGTTGCACAACAAACCTGGCACAGCACTGAAAATTGGCTCTTTCTTTTGTATTCAAATATTTTAAAAATATTTTTAAATATTTAAAAATGCTTGTATTCAGCAGGCTCATTGCTGAAGCGCAGTACATCCTAAGAATTCACAATCAGGATCTTATCCTGCAGTTGAACTGCTACCTCTCAACCCCCCCAAAAAACAATGCAAAGGCATTTTGGAAGCATCTTCACACTTTATTTCTTGTTCATTAATATTGGTGACTTCACTTATCTCAGTTAAACCCAGTAGTAGGCCTTTTCTTTTTGGTCTCTGTTTTGTCAAAACTGCAATGAAATCAGTAGGAGCTGTGTATAAAGGAAAACTGTAGGACAACAAAGGATATCAAGGATCTAATCTGAGGACACAGCATAGAAAATAGCACACACAAGCTACATATTAATCAGGAAATAGGAATAGATATGTGTCTTCATATCTTTATTTTTATATCTGTTCCTATTGTTTGCGTGTGTAAATGAACATAAACAGAAAAAAAATATATACAAAACTGTTCTAGTAAGAAATGTTTACATTTCACTTAAAAAAAGAGAGAGGGGAAAAAAAGATCTGAATTCTTAAACGTCTGTGAAACAATATTTATGTCTGAAGGACAGAACTGTTTAAATTTGCTTTAATTATGTGTTTACAATGAGGAAGACTTTTCCACAAACAGAGGAAACTATACCATAGACTTGGCCACATTTCAGTTTAAAATACCACTGGAAATGTGCTTCATCAGTTCACGTCACCACTGTATTGGTGGTCTTCTTGTCAGTTTACCTTAATATTAAGCTTTAAATATTAGCTCACTTACTGTCAGAAAGCTCTCAAAATGCCACAAAAGACACATTAAACAATACGTGCAGTTTCAAAAAAAATCCCCTACATGATATACTTTACCCATTTTGTATAATAAAGTCTAGATGTGCAAACCCAGGAGTTGGAAATTTTAAAGACATTCAAACTCTGTTAAAAGGAGTTTAAACTCCAGGAATTTTCTTTTCTACTATTTCATTCACAGGAACCTTCTTTAAATGTGAATACCTTGTTTGTACACTGTAACATAGCACATTCTAACATTACAAAGTCACACACAGAACCCATTTAACTGAATATTACTTATTTTTTTCTCTGAAATTGAAATTATATTCATTAATGTTTGGAATACATATGAAGAAATTTGAATGAAAAAGAAATCACAGAGTGCAGTTTAAAACAGAAATGTAAAAACTCATGCATTTTTTACACTCACTCCATCACCGATTCTAAACACTGGATTGCTAACAGAGAATATACTGCTGCAAAAGTTTACAGCGAGGAAAAAGAAAGGACTATAGCCGTGCTTATACAAATCAAAACAAGAGACAGAACAGTCAAATAAACAGTAGGAAATCTGCGCAGTCCTTGAGAATGCATTCTTACTTTCACAAGAAACAAAAGTGCTGGATACAAAACTTAACATTGCTAGACATTTAGTAGGATTTTTTCCTTGCTTCTCTTAAAATTCAACTAGTTCTTGCCGTAGACTTGCCTGAAGTTTTATTAGCACAGCATAGTTCAGGAGAATTACTGAAAACCGTACCTTTTAATCCAGGGATTTGCAACAGGAGCTCTCAAAGCTGAGATGTAATTAAACTAAATATTCAACCCAGGCAAGAGGCTTTGCAGGTGTGGAAAGGAGGAGGGGGCAAGTTCAGCTCAGTGACTGTCACTTGGTGGAAAACCCTCCTGCTTCTATTCCATAGCACAGTTAAAAAATAAGGTTTCTCTCAATGAACACAATCCAGGCTGACACCCACATTAGATCATATGGTAATGATATGTCTCCTGTATTGTAGCCAGAAACTTTATCAGCTCTTTTGCTTTCTTTTCCTCCTTTTCCTTTTTCATTTGCTTTTATTTCTTTTTCATATGTTTAGAATCCCAAACTACTTGTACACTATAAGACAGATGCTTAGCTGTAATAATTCTTCTTATTTTATTTATGCCCCTAAAACACATATTTAGGAAAGTTTTCACGGTTTTAACTATGTTTTTTTTTCTGACTCAATACTGAGAAAAAATTTTGGCTGCTCCTCTTGTTTATAGTATTTGTAATTCAAGGAAATGATATAAAATTAATCTTGAAGTTAGTCAAAGTGGAGATTTATATCAGAAAAAAAGGGTAGCTGTAGGTAAAACTATTTAAACAGATATCAACCTGCCTTTGCTTATGCTATAATCACTGTCAAACCAAGCAGTATGTAGTGTAATATACTATTATCCTGTCTAATAATAGAGTTTTTATGTATTTCTTCAAACTACAGCATGTTTTTGATATATATTAAAATCATGTTTTCATTAGTAGAACAATTCTAACATTTGTGGTTAGGACTGCTTTATATAAACTTTGCTTTTTTTTACTGCTTTTTTCACCAGGACAGCAAAGCAGAGGGGAAAATAGATTTAACTGGGTTTTTTGGGGTGGGTGGTTTTTTTTTTATTTTGGGTTTTTTTTGGTTTTGGTTTTTTTTTAAGAGACTGTGGAGATTTTTTTAAAGCATGAAAGGAAAAATGTATCTGACTCATTGTTCAAAGTTAGATTTTATTTTAGTAATTTCTGTTTGGATGCAAATATCAATGGAAGCTAAACTGCAGTTTCTCTATTTCTATGCAATTTTAAAAGTCTAAAAAACTGAAAGGAGAACAAATACAATAATTACTATTTATGTAGTAATCCAAACACATTGTGAACATGTGTAGCTTCCCTGTGCTGTTAGCTGCCCTATCTAAATACTGGAGGCTTGTGTCTCTGTGTTTTGACTTGTATCCTTTTATTTCTGCCCCTAGGCAAAGACCAGGTGCAAATCTGGAATTAAAGCCTGTAAAATGTGTAATGATGTTTAAAAGAAGTCTGAATTTTTAGAAACACAATAAACTCTTGAAATTTTAGCTATTCTCTTCATTTAATTTCAAGAAAAGCCATTAAAACAGCTCCTATAATTGTTCTTCTTTGGTGGAAGAAAACATGGTAGAATAATTGACTGTTAATTTTGGTCAGTGTACCACAAAGGGGTAATCAGACATATTACGTTACAGCTTCTTTATGTAGTCCACTCTAAAAGTTAAGGATTGTTTATTCACCCCTAGTCCTTGAGTTAACTTCTTTCCCCTGTCTCTCCACTGGATTCAAGACTGCTAATGATTTCTGTTGTGACATTTTTCTACATATGATTAGTGGTGTTCCAAACTTTCATACTTAGAACAAAGCCTTATCTTTGTCCAGAAGTGTCGCCATGAGGCTTGCTGAAATCTTGGCTGCATCTTAGTAATGTCAGTTATTTGAACCTTGGTCACCAGCTGCATCTGGTGTTTAAAAACATTTCAAAGCAAGATTTGATGAGGAACAGGTCAGGGTGAACTTGTCAGTTTGCTTCACAAAACCTATTCATATCCTTTCCCAGTAAAATTGTAATACATTTGTTCTGATATCTGTTATGGGGCTGAAAGATGTTATAATTTAATGGCTTAGTCATCTCTTCAGAGGAACAGGAGGGGATGGACAGCCACCTCTCCTTTTTTGTCTTAGGCATTAGGGAGAGCCAAAAAAACCATAAAGATCAAGGTGGGAACAGGTGGAGAGCAGAGGTCTCCCAGTCTACCTGCAGCGCATCTGCTGCCCATAGAAGGAGAATTTTCCTACTTTTTCTGTAATAAAATCCATCCCAAGAAGCTCAAAGCAGGAAAAGATGTTACCATCTTTAGGAATTATGAAAACATTTAGGCTGCCTGTTGACATGCAGAGGTGGAAGGGTGTATGTGTTCAGCATCCAAGCCCTCCTGCAATGTAAAAGTGGAGTATGTGGAGGACTGAGCAACTGAATGGGAAAGGTCTTAGGCATTGAATGGTGGTGCAGTACCCTACTGTTTTCTGTTATTTGTGTGCATTTATAGGAATGCGGGATACTTTCTAATATAAGTATTCCTTTACCCCCCCACTTTGTCCCCTACTATGTCTCTCAGAAGATAAACAACTTGTTAAAAAATACCACATAAACGATATTAAGTCATTATGTAATTTTAAGTCCCATGACCTTACACAGGGCCTAACAACGATAAACTCTCCTTCTCAGTCTGACCTACTTCGACTACAGCAAAATCAATATTAAAAAATCATTATTAGTACAATCATAGTTTCTACATGATTTTATTACTCCAACTTAACAAACTTGTAAGGCTATATGCTGCTCCAAATACTGATTCCCAGAAAGTTACAGGCAACTGCATGTTAATGTTATTTATATAATAGTCTTTTTATTAAATTTTGATGGATAGCATCTGCTTCATTTGCTCACAGCTTCTTTTGTGGACTTTTCAAAGGGCAGTGGTGGGAGAGAAGACCGGAAGCCTGCCTGCTGTTGACTTCTCTGCCTGGGTCCAGTGGAAGTCTCTGCAGGAAGGAGATGAGCAGCTGCCCTGCAAAGAGCAAACACACGCTGGGGTTAGGGCTCCTGGAGCACAGGGCTGGGCTGGGCAAGGGGCACGTCCAGCAGGAACCCAGCGCTGCCAGCACAGGTTGCAGAATCTTCAGAAGAACAGGGAGCCAACACAATCTGACCCCAGGGGGTAGAAAGAAAGGGGGTGTTTTTTAAGGACCCTGGGTTAAAAAAAAGGAAACATTTATTGCAATCCAGAATGTTACTAGAATAAAACCTGTTACTAGGATGTTACTAGGATCTATCCTGCAGGAACATGGTGGCCCAGAGATTCAGGTTCTTCCTCATTCTAAGGTTCCACTAAAGAAAAAGGCATTCTTCTTGTACTGCCTTCTAATAGTTCCCAGCTTTGATGATCAAAGACTGGTTAGCGTTATTGTGGTTGTTGTGGTAAGGAAGAAGGGCGGGCAAATCTGCCTCAAAATCCTCATGAATCAGCTAGGTAAGTGCCAATCCCCATCAGGAGGGAATGAAACCAGACCCAGTGTTTGGCTACTTCTCAGGGGCCTTCTCCACCTCCTCTATGTCTCATGCCTGGGCTTTACTAGCTCCCTATCATAGCATCCTCCACATTCTCTAATATACTACTGTCTGTCTCTCCTCCCCTGCCTACAATATGTATAATAATTTCTTCCAATCACTTGTCATAAACTGTTATTTACAATAGCAATGGAGTTCCTCTACTAAAAATGTGAGTAAATATTGAAGTAAATATTGACCCAAGCTTAGTAAACATTGATCCAGGCAAATATTGACCCAGGCACAGCCTGACAAGGTAGCTAAAGAGACAGAAATGTAATTTTTGGATATTCTGAGTATCAAAGTTTCCTTCAGCACTCTGTGACCTCAGAAATTATAATCCTGAACTTCTTGATATTTCTACAGATCAAAAGGACCAATGTATCAGACTTTGGTCATGTGCTATTTTTATATGGCTGTGAAAACGCTACTTGCATAACTGTTTGAACAAAATGCAACCAAGCTTCAAAAAAGAGACCTCTATTTACAGGAATAGTCTCTTCCATCACTGTCTGTCTTCCCTTCTCTCCCTTTCCCTCTCTGCAAGAGCATGTGCTGTATACCCCTGATGGTCATGTCCCTTCTCTCTTCAGAAGGAAGTCTATGGGGTCTACAGGTCACTCTAGGAAACAAATTCAAATTGTTCTCAGCTGAAGTATCCAACATGTGATCAGGTCTTTTAATTTGATTTCTTTTCTTTGGAAAGGCAAATCTGTTCGTGTGCTCAGCACGGGCTTTTCTTTCCACTGGCATTTCTATTCTCTCCTTGATCAACTCACTTTGTCCAAGTGTATTCAGCAGCTGCAGGACATAACCACATATATATGTAGCCTTACTACTCACTGTGATTTCAAAGGGGTGTTCCCCAGGGCTCAATAGGATGGCCAGTTCTTCTGAATGTCTTTATCAATGATCTGGATGAGGGGATTGAGTGCACCCTCAGTAAGTTTGATGACATCTAATTGGGAAGGAGTGTTGATCTGCTTGAGGATAGGAAGGCTCTACATAGGGATCTGGACAGATTGGATTAATAGGCTGTGGCCAATGGTATGAAGTTCAAAAGGCCAAGTGCAATGTCCTGCACCTGTATCACAACAACCACATGCAATGTTGGAGGATTGGGGAAGAGTGGCTGGAGATCTGCCCCACAGAAAAAGATGTGGGGTGTTAGTTGCAAGCTGGATGAATATGAGCCAGCAGTGTGCCCACATGGACAAAAAGACCAATACCATCCTGGCTTGTATCAGATAGTGTGGCCAGCAGGATAAGGGAAGTGATTGTCCCCTTGTACTCAGCACTGGTGAGACTGAAATTCAAATACTTTGTTCAGTTTTGAGCCCCTCATTGCAAGGAAGACATTCAGGTGCTGGTGCACAAAGAGACACAATGAAGCTGGTGAAGGGCCTAGAACACAAACATTATGAGGAATAGCTGAAGGAACTGGGGTTGTTTAACCTGGAGAAAAGGAAGCTGAGGGGAGACCTTATCAGTCTCTGCAACTACCTGAAAAGGGGTTGTAATGAGATTTGCATTGGTCTCTTTTCCTGAGTAACAGACAAGAGGAAATGGCCCCAAGTTATGTCAGGGGTGGTTTAGATTGGGTATTATGAAAAATTTCACCAAAAGGATTGCCAAGCATTGGAACAGGCTGCCCAGGGAAGTGGTTGAGTCACCATCCGTGAAGGTATTTAAAAGATCATTGAATCCAACCATTAACCTCACACTGGTAACTTACCACTAAACCATGTCCCTCAGCACTACATCTACATGTATTTTTTTTGCAGATGTAGTACTGAAGTACATGGTTTGGTGGTAGACTTGGCAGTGACAGATTAACAGTTGGACTCAATGATCTGAATGGTCTTTGCCAATGCATATTATTCTATGATTCTATGAAATGCTTTGAACTTAACTTCCACTCCTGAGGAGGAAGCCTGTCCTAACTATTCCTCACACTTCTGTAGTGTAAACATACATTTTGAGATCATGGTTACCTCTTTCCCTCAAAAATGCAATACATAGGTAAGAATATACTTGTTATAAGTCCTCCTAGCTCCTAGCCATCCTAGAAACAAAGTGTGAGAAAAGTAAGTGTTCATGGACCAAACACCCCAGAACCTCACTTTGACTTTACCTGTTCATGAGTCATGAAGAAAACATATGTAAAAATATTTGGTATCATGCACACTGATATACCTCTGTCTTAGCATTCAGTTGCTTCATTTCCTGTATGTCAGTGATAGACAGCACTACATTTTCTCCTGCCTGCTCCTGTGCTAGTGTCAGCAGTCTCCTGCCCTCCTAAGAATCTCTTGCATGAACGTAAGGCTGTGCTGGCAGATGCCCCTCACCAAAGTTATCAGGAGGCACAAGTCCCTATGGAAAAGACTTTCCCAGGAAAGAGTGTCACTCTGGAAGGGAGTTTTCCCTCCCATGAAAGAGGGAATGGCTGGAGAGAAGAGAGGACTAGTTTAGGTAAGAAGAGATGAAATTTCAAATGAGCAGCTGTTTCATCAGATTTTGGAATTTCTTTATCTTTTGCAGTATCTTGTGTTGGAGTCCAACTGTTTTCAAGGTTCAAAAATCCAAACCTTAGTTTTCATTGTGATGGCTCTTAGGTCATACTCTGGATAAGACTCATCATCCCAGCTGGATTACACAATGCCCTAGAAAAGGATGACAGTAATTCATGCAAATGTTGGAACTATACTCCTTGCATGTCCTCTGTTAGTCAGGGGTTACAAACCAACATTCAAAATGAGACATATCCTGTGCAACTCTGAAAAGCCTATTCCCAGATTATGAAAAACATGTGAATATCTAGGTCATCCTTGATTTCTGATTTAGCCATCACAGACAGTAAACTTTTTCAGGGGGAGCTAGTGGCAGTATTACTGAGGAAAGTTCTGAAAGAAAGAGTGGACTAGAAAAAAAGGACCTATCTTTACAGTAGGGTTTGTGCCTGCGTGTCTGTATTAAAATGCTCATTTTTGTAGGTTGGCAATCTGCTAAGGAACTAAACAATTTCTAACTTCAGATAAACATACAAAATGGTGACTTTGAAGATATAAGCAATGACATCACAAAACTTACCCGTTTTGTTTGGATTGTGTGGCCTCATTATAGAGAGGAACTGTTGAGAATCTTAAGGCAGATGGTGATGGGTTACATGAGAAACAACTCTGTCTAAACAGGGTGTGCTCTGTGGTGTTCAAATGAAAAAGATGTGTTTTTCATAACTCCTGAACCTTTGAAGTAACTCACTGCATTTGAGTCAATTTAAAAACATAATAAAGAAAAATAATGATGTGAAAGCAGAGTCAAAATAGCACAGATGATATTAGCATTCAGAACGGAAAAGTGATCATGAGAATACTATATACTAAAACTCAAATTTTACTTGATTTGAAGACACTGAAATGTAAAATACTCTTAAAGAAAGGCAAAATGGAGGTTTTTTAAAAAAGGGCAGTAGGAAGCTTTGAAATTAATTTTCACACTATCATGACTCAGAATTAAGAAAAAAAAAAAAGTCTTGAATATTTTTTAATGTTTCGCTACCAGTATACAATCAGATTTCTTCCACTTCCAAGATCACTTGGTGTTAGGATTATCAACAATCAAATACTTCCAGGTTACAATGTTGTTCAGGTAGCCTCAAAAATATCCATTGCATTTCATTAAGTATTTGAAGAGTAATTCACTTTAACTTACCGTTAACCAGATATAGTGTTTCTACTATTTAAAGTATATTCTATTTGTATTCTTATTTATAAGGTCCTCAAAGCATTCCTTCTGACCAAGTAATTGCATTCATGCTCCTCAACAATAATTTTCCATAATCAACCTGTATAGAACATAGTGAGGTTGTCTAAACAAGACAGTTTAATTCTATATGTAAAAAATTTTAATGTGATGGCAATTCCTTCAGCTATTGAATTACAGTGGAATGTTTACTCTATTGGTAATTAGAAAAAATGAAGGCTATCCTTTTTCTGCATTATTCGTTGCTGTATTTCCTTCTTTACAACATGTTTTTTGGTCACTTCTTTGTTCCATACTGTGTTCCTAAAGCAACTTTCTGTTTCAAAAAGACCAGTTATATTTTAATTTAGAGGATAACACACATGTCCTTTGTGTTTCAGCCAAACAAAAGTTAAATTATATTTTGATTATTAATATTCTCAGATTGCATTTTTTTGTCTCACTTTTGGATTTTTGTTTGGTTTGTGGTTTTTTTTTTTTTTAAATCTATGTATGTAATAGATGAATTTATGTGCATGCTGAGACACATCCCCAGGAAACATAAGTCATACCATCTTATTGAATTTGCAGCATCCTGTGATTTATGCCATTTCAAAATTTAGCTACTGATTTTCTTGACTCATCTTCATCTGTCACACTCTACCAGGAACACAAACCCTTAGAGATCTAAGTCAAGACTTGGAAAAGTGACTAACAGTTTTCCAAAACATCTCTAGTAATTTGGTTTTCAAAGAGACTTTCAATTTTTGAAAATCAGATACTGCATAACGCACTGGAGGATAGGCACAGAAAACAGCCAGGGACCCACACTAACTAATCAATTTTGAAAATCTCGGTATATTGAACTAGTTTGAATCTGTCCACTAAATTTAAAAATGGAGTTATTTTGCCTTACGTGTGAAAATTAAATAGGATGTTTCAAATTGAATGTATCAGCTTTTAATAAAATGGAAAGCTTGCCTCTGGAGAAATCACAGGTGTGCTTCCAAGCAAATATCTACTCAGAGACTGTTCATCATTTTTAAAACCAAAACCAATATAAATTGGACCTTGAGACTTGGACAGGTTGAAGCAGTCATTTATCATGTTGTTAAAGGTCTTCCACTGTGTATCCTCAAATACACAGTGCAAGGATACACTTGCACACTGTATATCCTCCAAATTCTTTGAATCAGTCTCACAGGAGGAATTATCTTTCAGTCACAATTAGAAATTAGAAATTTCAGTCACAATTAGAAAATTCTGATCTCTGAGGAGGCATTCCTATTATATGTAACCCCTTCACAGCCTGAAGTGCCATTTTCGTGTCAATTTAAAATCAGAAATATTTGGCATATTGTATATGCCAAATATAAACAATTATTAAAAAAATATAAACAATTATTTTTCAAATTATAAGGTAGAAGAAAGAAAAACAAGTTTTAAAAATACATCCAAGAAAACTCTAATAATTTAGAGGACTTTGTAAAATCTTGCAGGCCTCACAAAAGCCTTACTTTTGTGGCTGTATTAGACTTTTTTTTTAACCTATCCACCTGTGGCTACAATTTAGGTTATATTTTACACTAAAGGACACTTGCTATTTAGTCTGCAGTGTCTAATAATTTCAATTTCAATAATTATTTAGTCTAATAAGCATCATGTATTTGTCAAGTGCACATCCAGGATGGAAACATATATGGTTTACAAAGCAAAGTTCTGCAACCTCACTTCTCCTTCTGAGTCCCAAAGACATTGTGTACCCCCAGTTCTAATAGAATAAATTTCTGGATTATGGATTACAGCAGGTTTGCAGGGGCAAATCAGGGTTACCTAGGGTCAAGATTACTTGGATGCATTTTTATTTCATTCTGTAGCCTTGAAGTGCTAAACTTGAATTCACCTGAAGTCATTGGAGTATCTTACACTCTTCATTGTAAGCATTACCAGGACAGGAATTGCTAGGCTGAGAGGCTCTACGTCCTGACCAGTCTGATGATCTCAAGTATTCAACTATAATGACAATAAAACACGTCAACGTGGGAGTAGATTTCTATTTCATCCCTTACCACCACTTTAGATAGCCTCGTTTCTCACTATGTTCTCACTCCTCTCCACAAACATTGGCCACCATTTTATATTAATTTAGTACAGAGGTATGAAGCTCCCATCATCTAATGAAACTCCTCCTCCTTTCCTGGAAGTCCCCCCATAACCCCTCATATTTTGTATTCATTCATTGTATTCATTGAGATAGTTTGGTGTTATTTTACCAAACAAGAAGCTTCTTCATATAGTTTCTTTTTCAAATACTGAATTGGTAATTTACTATGGTATGTTTCAGATTAAAGGAAAACAAAATCAGTGTCACTAAAAAAGTACAAAATATATGAAATATAACTGCCAAAAATGCTAGAGACAGCAAAATATTTTTTGTAGTTTTTAAATTTATTCTTTGAATCTTGAAAGAAAGTTCAGCCTGTCTGAGAGTATTATATTTCTATGGCTTCTCTTATAAAATTATACCTCAGGATATTTTATTTTTAAGAAATGAAACTGTAATATGACCTTCTGTTTATAATAAGAGATCACTGGCTGTAAAAGATGAAAATTCACATTCTTATATTTCAGGTCTGAAGCTTTTAAAAATAATTTCAGATATCTTTCATCAAGGAAAAATAGAGTCAAATTACTGCCTTTGTAGTACTGTACAATATTTATTGTAGCTTGCATCAGTTTACTTACCAGTCTGAGAATTGCTTAGCCTGTTCTGAAAAAAAAAATGCTTTTTATGCATATTCCCATTTTTCACCAAAACAAATATTTAAGTGTGTATTTTCATCTTGTCCAGTTAAAAAGTGATGTCCAGTTGGGCATTTGTTGTTTTGTACTCTAAAGGAGAAGAAATTGCCTTTTGATACTGAGGAGAGATAAGCTTTGTGCTGGGTGCTAAGTGGGACTATTAAAATATTGTGATGACCCTATGATTCTTATGATTGCAAACTCTTGAGTCAGGGCAGTTGGCAATTATACAGCAAATTAGCACAAAATGTGACTTAATTTAACATGATAGTTCTAGACATCCAGAGTACTTTACCCTCTTTTTTCCCTAGTTTCATTTTTGGTGTATAAAGCTGGTGAACAGATGTGGCTGATGTGACATATGCAACAACTCAGCTCTACCAGTCAGAGACATAGTGTGCCCTTTGCCCCAGACTTCTCAGGCTTATCTTATGTGTTAAAGCTTGATTTCCATTTAGATCTACTTCTTACTGCATTTTGGATTTCCATGTCAGCTTTTCTGAACTCCAAGAGATAGTCTAAGACCCATCAACTCATGATTGCATAAAGCACAGAAAACTGTGCATCATTTTCTTAATTCTTCCAGTCTCTTTGCTTTTGGAGAATAGTGTACTCAATATAGTCAGTAACTGGACACAAGGATATTCTCTGTCACCATGAGCAATGGCTTTATATCCACACTAATTTTTTATTTAGAAGCCTAGGAATTCAATTATTTTTTCAGAATACCCTTTTACTTGTCTTTATAATCATCCAGCTCTTTGAAGAGAAGAAGACCCAAAATCATCAGATAGGAAATCTGATTGTGTGAATTGTGTGTATGAAAGTGACCAAAAGTATTTAATAGGAAACAAAATTAGTTTTGTATAATAATTTCAAAATAGCCAACACAATCAAATGGAAAATTAATGGAAAATAATAAAGCTCTGTTCTATATCCTGTTCCATGTAAAAATTCTGTTGAAAGAATCTCATTCATTATTTGGTTCTCTTGGGTTTTGAGTCATTTCTGTAAAAGCATATTTATTTTATTCCTATATAAGTCAAAAGGATTTTTCAATAAGAATGACTGTAAACTGGAGTCCCATGTCTCTTTTATTTCAAAGTACATTAGTCATTAACTAGCTATATATTATGTAGCAAATATGTCATAGTGTTTACAGGGTTGCCAAGCATAATGGAGTAATTTCCTTCAGCGTCAGGAAAAAAAAAAAGTATATTCTATCTAAGGTAATAATTAATTTCACACGAGTGTCATGGGTACGAGTCTGTAGTATACAGTTGTTACTCATCTCTACTGATGGTTATCAAAGCTTTCCTAGTATCAAATATGAGTATTTGCTGCAAAGTAAGCCAATTAGTCTTTATTCTACTTCTTGCGGGAGAACTCACCACAGTCTTCTTCATAGGAATCTTTTGCATGCTTGAAGAGTGTCAACATTTTCTTCCTAAGACTTTTCTAAACAACTGCTTTTCTCTAATCAACCATTTCTCTTGTCACACTTTTTTCCCCAATCTTCTGACAATCCATTTATTCTTCCACAGATCCTCTTAAATAAATCATAAAATGGGGTACCTAACACTTTATATGAGTTTCACCAGAACCTGAAAGAGTGGAGCAATTCTCCACTCTGCCTTGTCTGCTACATTAGAAAATCCTGTACTTTTAACTCTGTGATGATATTTATTGGCAGTAAAGAATTTTCATAGGGATTGACTCTTGATCTAGTTACATTTTCGTTCAAAGTCATTAAATCTTTTCTCATTTTTAGCCTTAAAATATTGAAAGAAAAACCTGGTTTGGGATGAACAGCACTTTTTTGAATGAATCTTTGTCACAGTGTTATGTACTCAGAGATGTCTTCAAAATATAGGAAAAAGAGGAAACTTCCACTTTCATATCCAATACAAAGGTACTGTATCACCTACCATGTGAAAATTCAAAATTACCTCAAATGACTATATCACATCTTGTAACTTGATTTCGCCTTTGGCAGAAGAATGACAACACTGACTTTCTATGAAAATTATTCTTGAGTTTGCCAGGGGCTTTTACACCTTGGTGGCTTTATAATCACATTTTAAAGAATTGTGAGGTGGATTATTTGAATGCTTGGCCTTCACTCATGGTCTTTAACTATGTTACTTACAATAATGAAACATGATCTATATCCAATGGCTAATTCTCCTACTTCAGAATCCAATAAAATAGTTCACAAATCAAAAAGAGTGACTTCTCTAAAACCAAAGGTGACTCTATATTCTGAAACGGGAAGGAAGAGTGGACATGTCATCTTCTGGTTGAAACAGTGTAAAAAGTAACCATCTTGAAGTCCTGTTTTTTCTGTAACTTCAGGATTGTCTGAATCAACAAACATAAGATCAACCATTGAAAGACAAATGTCTAAATACCCTTTTCTGGGTTGACAGAAAATATAAGTACTAAACCTCTGAAAACAATGCTAAAACAAGGGGTAGTAACATTTTGGTTACTTTCATCTATTTTTGTGTACTGATTGTGTGGGCACAACAATTAACGCAAGCAGGACCCAACAAAAGCAGGTCTGATCAGACTGGAGCCAAAATCCATTGTGTCTTGGAGGCAGAGTAAGAGATTAGCAAAAAAAAAAAAAAATTATGTATAACCTGGATGATGTTTCTGAATGCTGTTCTGCATTTATCAGAGAATGAATGAAACTGGACATCTACTTCAAACGTCTAGAGTAACAGATCTTTCTGAGACTGGAAAAAAAAAAGTCATGCACAAAAATTACTGTTTTTCTTGAAGGATTGCAATTTGGATTTCATCAGTTTTTCTGGTGTAAATATTGCAGATTAAAATTTAACATAAGGTTATGTTCTACCTTCTGTAACAACCTGGATTTACAGCGGTCATTTAAATTTTACTGATTTACCCTTGCAGAGATAATTTCTAAATATTTTTGGGGAAGTACACGTTATTTCAGAAAAATCTTGTGGTTTGTTTAATTTGGTCCAAACAAAAGATTCCAATCTTTTAATGTGTCTGAAGTAAGAAATTATGGAGTAAATTTGCAATGCCATTGAGCCTGGGTTTTCCTCTTCACTGGTACAATAAAAATGTGGATGCAAATTGTAGAGCAACCCATTTCACATGAACCAGTTACTGAGGGAACATATTAACACTGGGGCACACAATGATGTGATTTGTAGACATGAAAGAATAGCCAGGCAACTTTAAAGTTACTGTTCAGCAGGACGGTAGAGTTGTATAGATTCAGCAGAGGTTTTTTTCTGGCACTGAAGAGACTGTTCGCAGTCCAGATATTTTCTTGTGAAAGCCATTCTTGGAGGGTGGATATGGAAAAGGCAAAATAGTTATATTCATTATATTTTGTATTAAATGCCATTAAATGTAAGACATTCCAGTATGAAAAAATGTGCATCCCTTGAATATCTGAAAAGCTTATGGTCTAGCACATAGTGCTATAAATAATGAGTGGTATCTGGGAATGAGCACCTCTTGTGAAAAAATTATGTCACTTGGCTAAGACTGAATGTGAATGAATAGAACTACTAAATAAATTAAAAGGAAAAGTCATAAACATAAGAAAAGGGGGAAAGAGAGTGCTAGATGGAGAAAGATTAAAATTCAGGCTACACCTACTGCTCACCAGACTGAATCACTTAAAACTTTCCTCCCCTAGCACATATATTTTTCTGACATCTTTTCGCATTATTCACCATTGAGACTTAAGAAATATGTACGCTTGAACACACTCACAGGGTTATATTTCTTACTACTTTCTCTCACACTGAGAAATTTCTTCAGTTTCTAGGAAAAGGAACTTGTATTGTTACAAGGCAAATTCTATGTTCAAAGTTTCTTATTTTAAAAAGTGGGCTTTTTAAAAAATTTCTAAATGACCGGCAGAGTGGACTGAGCCCTGGAATCATATCATTAAGTACTAGACTCTTTTCAACCCTGTGTTGCACAGAGGCTGCAGAAAGCAATCAGGATGCTCATTGATTGTTTCCCAACAGGGCTTTACCTGAATATTTCAGCTGGGCTTCCCCAGCAGTTCTAGGGTTATGCAGAGTATGATAAGAGCAGAAGAGTAAAGACTGTCATAGGCATGTCAGAAAGCTTGTGTAGCTTATCTAGGATGGGCCCAGAGGGAAGCACAAGGCTCATGGGCATACATAAATTAGCAGGCAAATCTGTTTACTAGATATGTACTGTGGGCTTTTTTCATAAGGTTTGTTATTCAAATAATTATTTCCTTTATTTAACAATATTTTTCTTTATTTAACAAATAATGGTGCTCTTTGGAGCAAGTTATTCAATAATTGAGAGTTTTTTCCTCCAAATTCATTCAACTTTGCACATAATTTAAAAGAAAACTTTTTATCACAAGAAGCAGGAAATTCTAAATGCTTACTTAACAGAGGGCAATGAACGCTTCCCAGTATGATGTAAAAGTAAAATAAATACCATTCTCAGTCACATATTGTTCAGACAGACACAATATAAATAGATTATATGAGAGGCCGTGAGAAAACTGCCTGCATTAATAGACTGAGATATGAAAATAGTTTGAGTAGTATTATTATAGCGCATTTACTCAAGGGTATTTTCATTATTCTCTAGATACACCTCTTTTGCCTTATGGTAGAACACTGAAAAATAAGAATTATTTTTTCTCCCAAATAGTTTGGAAGGAAAATTGTGTGATATTCTGAATAAGAAGTATTGTCAGACAGAGATTTATTTTCCACTGTTCTTTATCAATAACCATTACAGTAGAAAAGAAACTAGAAACACATTTTCCAAAATAAATGTCAATGATCAGGAGTAAACATTTTCTTGTAAAACCAAACTTTTTAACCAAATTCTACTTCTTGCATTTTAGAAGATTCTTTTGACAAACTTTTGTTTGAGTGGGTGCTTAAAGTTAAACAACTTAGCAAACTCCTTCATCTGACTGCATACCAGGGAACTATATTTTTCCTTAATTTCAGTGTATCTTTGATATGACCATAAATGAATAGGTCAATTTTGTGCATCAGGTCAGTTCTGTTTGCTCAGTGGGAGATGTGGGATTTGAGCACTTCTAAAATGAGACCACATATCTGGATACAAGTATGTATTTTGGGAACTGTATTAGAAAATTTAAGCTACTGTGAAATCATGTATGAATAAAATATTATAGGAAGAGTAACCAGATATTTCACATACTGAAAAAAAAACGTGTTGACTTACCTAAACTTTAATAAAGATTTGTATTTTACCTCTGCAGAACACATTTAGAAGACCCACTAATTTCATTAATATGGACTGCAGTCCAGACTGTGTTTTTCTCCACTAATGTTAGGAAACCATTTTAGCCTTTCCCAGCTCCAGTATCTAATGCTTTATCTTTCCTTGGCATGGGATTGGTCTGACATTCTTCATGGAGGGAATATTTGGGAAATATCATGTAATATACTGCTGTGCGTTAGTTGTTGCTAAGTTTATTTTATTAGCATACATGCAGAGTATCAGAGTAGGCACAAGCTTCTCGGCAGCATTCGTCTTAGTTAATAATATCACTTAGAGCTTTTTAATGTACTAGGAGTACTTCTAAATATCAAGTAGAATAGGTTTATGTGCCAGAAAACATACTTCTGCCATAAGAAAAAAAAAGTTGAAACAATAACAATTTGTGGCTATAAAGCTTTTGATTCTTTGACTTGAAGTGTTTCTTATCAGTTATTTATCTAGTAACAAGAAAATAAGGCTTGGATGTCATTTTGGGTCCCTTGGAGCTATATTATAAATCTTAATATTAAAATGGTATGTATTTAAGCAACATTTGAATGACTGACTTTTATTTTCCATCCATGTGATCTTTTTGAAAATGACATTTGTTTGCACTTAGCAGCACCTATGAAAGTACAAGGATGTTGACAAAAGCAAAAACTAGAAAAGAACAAAAATCACTGAACTCAAGTAACGTTCTTGGCAAATTACTTGTCTTTCAAAAATTGATCATTTCTGTCTTTGACTTATTCAGTGTCAGTGATTTTAAAATGTATCAATGTTTGTTGTAATTTCTACTGAGCAAAGGGCTGAGAAATTATTGGAGGTAACATTCAGATATTCATTTGAATCAACTTCCACATGTACATAAGTTCAGTAAAACCAAATACAGAAACTAAGTGGATAATAATTTACAACTCGTTTGAATACTTGAAAATATTTTTCCCTCATAGACCCCCAAATGTAGTAGTAATTCAGAATGCAATCCAGTGTAAGTACTTTTTACTTACAGTAGGCGTGTGAAATTTCCAACTCACATATTTTTATACAGAGATTTCTACAGACAGGTGCTGATTCTTTTCTTAAGGACAACTTCACATTTTCTAAATATGCTAACAGCTGTTTGAGATTTTGGATATGATTCATGAAGACAAGTAATCTCTTGGATCCTACAGATAAATTATTACTTCCATTATTTTGGGTTAAAATTATGCCTTATAAGATGGTCATAAATATTAGTCAACCACTAACTGTAAATATTAGGTAACATACTGGTCTTGACACGCACATTCATATTTCTTGATATACCTTGTGGATACATCCAAGAAGTGTTGATGTAATATGAAATTGAAATTGTTAGCAGGGAATAATTTTCTTCTCCAATAAAAGACATGGCTAAAATGTAAACCTTCTATTATTAGCTATATTGTCTGAACTCTTAACTCAGTACTGTTTTGCTCATTTCTAAAAACAACTGCTGGACCAAAGTCTTGAATACAATAGCCAACAGTAAATAATAAGGGGCCAAGAAGTTACAAGGCCTGTAACAACCTCATAAAACCTTTTGGCTCCAGGCATCAAAACATATCCCAGGACTCCCAGTTATTAAAAAATATAGGAAAATCTTTTTTATACTTAACTCTTCGATGTTATCTAAACAAATGGGCATCATCACTAATTAACAATCCATGTCTTTTCTGTTTTTCTTGGCCTATGGAAGCCTTCATTTATGAAGACACCTGCAGCTGGGAGGGATATAAAGACACTGGTTGCCATGTGGAGCTGGAGAATAAGGCAAGATGTAGCTATGTTCCACCCAAAACACCCTCACCTGGCTCAGGGCAATCAGTAATGAATGTCCTACAGCTCTGCAGAGAGCTGCCTCTATCATCAGAGGGGTGACCTTTCTTAGGCAGTTGGAAAGGATTTTTTTCCCCACAGTCTACCCCAAAGCTTTCTTGCTGTAACAAAGACTGTCACTTCTTCCGCTACCACCACTGAAAAGGAGACAAGATAGTGCATTTGGTAATCTCAATAGTTTGTAGGCCTTTATCTCTGTAGCTCTTTCTTTTCTATCAGTGTTTCCTCACAGATTATGTTTTCTTGTCTTCTGATCTTTCTCAGGGTTATCCTCTGCATTTTTCCATGGGTCCACATAATTTTTAAAATGCCATGACCAAAACTGGTCTCCAGATGATGCTTTCCCAATGCTGACAATATCTGTTGATTATAAAAGCTATTTTGTGTATCTTCCAGGTAGTATTCCTGTGTATGTATTGCAAACACTTTTTTTTTTTTAACCTTTTTTTCTACAGCACAATATAGCTGTCTCACACCAAGATTATTTTCTGTAGAATTAGTATCAAGCCATTTGCCCTCTATGCTGTGTTTGTGCTGGTTTTGGTTCTGTGTAAGTCTGGACTACTTCATACAACAGTATCCTGTTTGAATCTGATAATAAGTGCATTTTCCTGATGATTTTCTAACAGCTGAGTAGACCATGGAATAGATAGTTTAAGAGCTAGTGAATTGCTGTTCAGTCTACTCTGGGCATGTCATTGTTGGCTTAAAAAAGGTACTCTGAGTACAAACCAGAATTTACAGCCAGGTCTTTAACATGTAAGTATTCCAGCTCTGTACTGCAGGTACAGATAGGAACTGTTGAAGTATATTGCATGCCTAAAGACACTTTATTTTTGACAAAATTTGACCAGTCTAAATTTTTTTCCCCAGTTTCTTTCAAAGTCTTGGTGAAATGCTGAAAGCTGAAAAGGTGAGAGCTGGGGGTGTCCCCAAAAAACTTGATTTTCTGGCTGTACAAAGACTGAATGAAGAAGCTCGTTCTGGAGCTCAGCTGAGGACTGTTTCCTGGGGACAGTGACGATGCCCTGTGCTAAGGCACCCCCTCAACAACCCATTCAGGGGACTAATTCCCCTGCAGGGTGAGCAAGATAGCTGCCTGGGGTTGCCTGAGGATGCCCATCAACATCTGAAGAAGGTGGAAGAAGTGAAGCCACTGCGCTCACAGATGCGATGAGTGGTGACCACTTGTGGCACCGAGCACAGCCAAGGGTCGGGGCCACCACTCCACTCTCTCTGGGGACCCTTCACTTGTGCAGTAAAGCTAACTACCCAAAAGGATTAGAGCCTAATTCACACTTTCTGGGCAATTAGTTACAGGCAATTTGGAAGTTTTTGTATTCATTTTTATTAGGTGCCAACCGCTGTTTTTACAGCTATTTGGGAATGATAGCCTACTTCCGGAGGCCATCCTAAAAATTAAAATGTGAAAAGGCAGATGGAAGCCTGCAAAGCATTCATGATTTCATGAAATATATGATATACTTAGATCAATTCTTCTGATAAGATGATAAGATGCCTGGCTTAACACCTTTAGCACTGCAGATCTGCTGTCTCTATCTTAAATCTTCCTTCAGAAATGTTTTGCCTCTAATTCTGCTGAACCTACAGGAACATAATTTGTAAAGAGACATAAAAGGAAAGTGAGTTTACTAAACAGTTCTTGGGATACTAACTAAAATTATATTTGCATTCTGTATGCTCTCTTAAAACTAATTAGAAAAAAAACAGCTGACAAGCTAAAAGTAAAGTTAAAAAATTGGAAACCATTAACAGAAGGTAAATGAAAGGTGGTTTTACTCCTCTTTACTATCAAGTGTCATAAAATAAAACTAGTATTATGACAGTTGCTTAAATATTTAGCAGAATAATGCGTGTTTTGCATGAGAGAGTATAACTGCAATCAGAAAATTGTACATGAAGAAAAAAACTGAATTTAAATTTAAGCCAGAAATATGGGGATGTTCCATTGTGCTCTTTTCCAGTGGGGGGTTGTTTTGCATTTGCAGATAACAGCAGGGGACCTTGGCCTCTCCATGGGTGTAGGGGTCTGCCCCATTTTGTCATTTTCAGGCCTGCTGCCATAGGAAGTGAGCTATTTCATAATTTGTGCCAAACACTTTTGATACTGATTAGTGATGCAGAGTTCTCTGTCACTAAACACAAAATTTTATAATTTCACTTTTTCCAATGTACACAGAGACAGCCTTCTATTGTTTTGTGTTGCTATGGGAAATGGGATAATTTCATTTTTTAACTACAGGAAAACAGAAACAAGAAATTAAAAATTGCAAAGGTAAGAAAAATGGAAAGGGACTGAAACTTCCTTTGACTTCTTGAAGCTGAGTAGACTTCAAATTAATATTGCCCCTTCAAGGCAAATTTTTTTCCTTATGTCCGGTAAGGAGGATCTTTAATAGTAGTTAATATAGTGAAACAGTTCTTCGTCTCATGCAATGTTCCAAGTGAGTATAATGATCAAGAAAGGGGTCAAGCTAATATCTCTACTACCCAAACCTGAGAGACTGAATATGCTGCTCACAAGGAGACTGAAGTTGCATTCCTGTGGCCAAAAAATAAAGGAAAGTTTTAAAAAAGCTTTTAAACTTTTTTTACAGCAAAAGTGCTTCTTTCAGAGTAAGGCCAAGGGCATCTTTGAGTCTGTGGAAGGAGGGTAACAATCAGCAGCAGTGACATCCACTGTATAAACCCCCTACTCACGGTTCCAGAAAAGTCAGCCTCAGTTTCCTTTGTGGCTATCTCAGGCTTCACCTCTAATTGCACAACCTGTTCTTTTTCTTTCAGAAAAACAACATAGTATTTTGTTTAAAAAATATGTGAACTGAGGACAAATTGGCAGCCTTAATTATAAATGTTCTGCCTGTCTGTTTATTGGTTTAAAATATTTCCTGATGAAATAGAAAGACATTTTGTGCCTCAATAGCATGAGTACAATGTTCATTGTTTTGAATGACTTAGATGTTGGAGGATTGTCTGAGCAGCTGTAATTTGAAGACCATATGGGAAAGGCACTCTCTAAGGAGTAACATGATATCTTTAGACAAAAAGATTGTTTCAAATTAAACTTTCAGCTGATTCCTGCATATTAATAGTCAGATCTCAAGCTAGTCAGTAGACATGAAGGCAGAAAGCACAGTAAAAGCAGAAGCATAGGCACAAGTTCTTTACAAACCTTGTATTGTCCAAAGCCATATGGAAAATGTAATGTTCTCAATACTTATACAGCATTTCAGCTCTTAGAATTCTATTAATAATATGGGTCAGATGCTGCACTATCATCAGACAGCTGGATCTGCAGGGATTTTTATACTGAAGACAAAGACGGAGGTGTCTGTTGCTGTTTTATTTGCTTGATCTCAAACTAGCAAAATTTAGTCTTCTCAGGCCTGAGATTGGACTCACTATATTAAAGCCCTTAGTCTAAGTAAGCACTGATAATGGTGAATAGATTAGATTCTATAGAATAGATAGAATAGATTGTTGATCCTCGAGCCAATCCAGGAACCTGTTGCTGAGACATTAGGAGGAGAAGGAGGAAGCAGAAGATGAAGTAGCTGTGGTGTGGCAGAATACCACTTTCCAAAAGGTGTGAAGAAATGGGGAGAATTGTGTCCTCTAAAGGCACCAGAAACCTTAGCTTATGCTAAGTCTCACAGTCTCATACTTAAAAATGTTATTAAATGTGGATAGCTGATAGACACTCAAAGACAAGAATTTTCAAGGTGCTAACCTCTTATTGCTTCCAGCTGACTTCAGAAGACTTGTGGATGCTACATGGCTAAGTGAGAAGAAGTTTCAAATTAAGTAAAAACATCTATAAATAAGAAAGCATAAATAATCCTCTCTGAAATTGCAGTCTTTACCTCTCTTGCCTCACTTATCCAGAAGCATAAAAGGAATCATATCACATGCCCTTTTTCACATGTATTGGTATGAAAACAGTTGCCAAAGGTGTGCTTGAAAAAAACATTTGTTATGAAGAATGTTGCATTCCAGTGTCAGAAATCTTTATTCTGTCTTCAAAATCCCATTAAAATGTTTCCAAACAATGCTGGGGTGCTGGGGAGTGTACAAGAACTGGGAAAAACAGAGGAGATAAAGTGACAAAAAGATTCACAAACATGCAGACAATCACACAATTGTTATTAATGTATAATTCTTGTATTTTTAATTCATTTACAACTTATTAAACAGCCAAGTATTATTCCCTCTCCTGTCAGCTAGAATTGCAATTCTTGATAAATGGATTGATGGAAGGAGATATTAGTTTTCTCAACAGTAGTCATCTTCTTGCATTTACTAAACTATTTGATCTTTCTATCAGAAAAGTAATTTTGAAATTTATTTCCAAGTATCTGAAAATGAAATTTTATATGATGATTAAGTGAAGCAAATATAAAGGCATTATTCTTTAAAGTCTTTAAGTAATTAATAAAATACTTTTTTTCTTTTTTTTTTTCTTTTTTTTTTTATAGAGCCTCTTGTCAATGAGCTTTGTAAAGATAACTACATATATCTGCAGATTTGGGCAAAGCTGCCTGCTGACAGATAGTATACTAGCCTATCTATAAATTTCATAATTTCTGCAATACTCTTCCATCTAAAATGATTATTCCAATCTGTGTTATTTCTCAGTAACATTGTTACCATGGTTTCTTTTTTTTTTTCATCCCTTGTGTAGTTGAGTGGCTACATAGCCACAGGTATCCGGGCACGCTGCTTACACTATTGAATGACACTTAAATAATTACATTTTAAAATGTACTTCAAGCTATCTTTGTAAGCAATAAGTCAGAGGAAAAAATGTGAAACCAAAAGCTTTCTCAAGTCTTTCAAAACCATATGCAGAAGTAAAATTTTTTGTAAAAAATAGCTGACATAAGAATTCCAACAAATACGTTTGTCAAAGAACCCCACTTACAAAACTGAAATATTTAAGCTGCTTAGTTCAGATAGAAGAAATTATTAGATATACAAAATTCTAATTATTCTATTACTGTTGCTTACAGTATGCATCTTAAATAATAGCAGATTGATATTTATTCCTGGGACATTACCAAACAATGAGGCCCTTCCCAGTTCTTTGAGAGAGGCAGTGAGGGCATTAACCTGGATGTGGAGCAGATATTGGTTTCTATTTAGCATCCAGGAGCTGACTGTACACTTTTAACATAGAAATGGTGATGACAGACCTCTTCACTTCAAGAAGATGAGTGGTCTACACAGTGGCATTTGCGCTTGCTGAGATCTCAGATCCTTCATAGTTTCTCCATTCCACTAAGAATAATTTACTGCAGAGCAAGAGTAGTTCCCACTCAATCTTTCTGGTTCAGCAAAGCTTTAAGCAATATCCCGAAAATCAGGATAGGTAGTCTTGGATTCCATCACACTAAAGAGCACAAGTCTAAGTTTTCCAATTCATGGTTGCCAAAAAAACCCCAAACGAAAAATAGGAACAAAAGAAAAGGTCTAACTTCTTGTTGGGCTAAACAATATGGCTCAGATTTGCTCAAAGGATACTTAGCATGCTAGGTTTTCCAAAGACACTAGAAGACTTTTTTTAAGGTGATAGATGGGTTTTGGCATGAGCTAAACTTTGATAAGTCATTTCAGTTGAGGATGCCTCTTCTCAGAGAAAGCACATTTTGTGCTACCTAAGCAACTTCTCTATGTTTCTTGGTGGAATTTTTATATCTGTTGCCAGACAGAGCATTGGCCATGACAGGAAAACCAGCATGAATTCATTTCTCTTCAGCCCCAAGACCACTGATGTAATCAGAGTGAAGAATAAAAACATTTTCTTTTCTCTGAAAAGCTATTTGTGGTAGTTTCAGTGAGCTATTTAACAGCTTATCACTATAATCATTTCTAACTATACAACTGAGATAGACAGCATAGGAGAGGCAGTACACAAGGGGTGGAAACTTCTCATGCTGGCTTTGCAGCTGTAGCCACCATCTCATGAATCTATACTTATGTTCCCTTAGTAAACTTTGCCCTTACTGCTATCCATTTCAGTTCAAATTTCTCAAAAATCAGACCCTGCATGCCCTAGGAAGATTTTTGGCACGGAGAAAATCTCTTCAGTGTTCTTTACATGCTGTCATTGCTAATTAAAAGAAGAAGATAACTCTCTTTTCCTAAAGCAAAATCAAGAATGTATCTACAGCTGCTAATATTCTAGTTTAATCAAAAAAGCAGACATGCCATTCAGTATAGCCTGTGCTATTAGCATTAATGCACAAACAGTCTGTCATTCAAACCTTGAATTTTGTTTTCAGAAATCCCTGGAATTCCCATCTTCCACGTCCACATGTATGAAACACAAATTTCTCAGCTACAACTGTGGGATAATTTTCAGTAGTTTTCTCATTATTTTTTAGGTGTTGGGAACAATTCACACCCTGAAAGTGCACATGTTTCCACGGGGAAAATTATTTTAAGTAAAGACATGTGAGATTTGAGCGATACTATGTTTATTTCCCAGGTGATGGTTGGAGTATGCAACTAAAACTAATTATATGAAACACATTACCTTTAGGTTTAACATTCTGGAAGCAGAAGAATTTGGCCGCAAATGCTATATAGCACAATTTGGTCACAGTTTGTCTTTTGGAAGAAAGTAACCTGTTACATTTGATTGCTGTAGCTTGGGATTATCAGAAGTCGTGAGACTCTAGAAATGGAATGATGTGGGAAAATTGAGGAACTCAAATTTCATTATTTAAGATGCTATTTAAGATCCATCAGTCCGTCCTTCCTTCCTTCCTTCCTTCCTTCCTTCCTTCCTTCTTTCCCTCTTTGTCTTAATGTTTTGTGTTGCCTCTTCTCTTACACTTTTATAGTCTTTGGAATAGGAATCATCTTGGGCTCTATCATCTTGGGACATTTCCACAGGGCTTATATTAATGCTTCAAAATTTGTGATTATGGCACCATGTACAATTGTGGTATTACTGTGTCACAGTAAAAATAAGAAATATAATAGGATTGCTAAGTAGAGACATATGATAATTCTATGTTGTTAAGGATAATGACAGAGCAGGACAATGGAAAAAAGACAGTACTTCTGCAGGATAGCAACTGGGTCAGCAGGTTAACAGCAGGAAGACCACAGGCAAGCAAGGGGAACACTAAAAGAAAAGGAGAGACTGGTTCAGAGAAAATTAAGAAAGCAGGAATTACACACATGATGTGATTGAGCAGAGGTCCACTAAGAGAAAGGTGCTAGAGATTTTGGTGAGGAAAGTTTTAGTAAGGAAGAAAATGGAAGAAAGGAACCCTGAATGAATGCACCTCCAGTTCCTCTTACAACAATGTAGTAGTGGGTTTGGTTTACCTTCGCTAATTTTGCTTTCACATCAAATGTCTCGAAGTAATTAATATTTAGTGCCCTCATAGTTATTAACCACACATTAATTAATTGGATACAATTTTAGTGCATCCACTGTGCCTACTGTATGCTTAACAACATTTGTGAAGTGCCCACAAAAAATGTACAATACATGGCACTTGCAGGCACCGCATTGCCAAAGCTGCATTAAGCATTCAACTCATAAACATCTCATACTGTAGAAGTGGGATACTTATACTGTGTTCTGCATCTTTTACCACGTCTGGGCAGAGACTGTAAAATACCAGAAATCTCTGAAAGTCCCTACTTCTCAGAAAACTGCAGATTTGGACATAGGGTAGGACAGTGCTGCAGGCACCCACAGAAGAGCAGACTTGAGGATACTCTGGTTCTTAAGATGCATAAAAGCACCTCTCTTCCAAACACCCTCCACCTATGCTGAGTTAGGGATCTGGCCTTTATTTGGAAAACAAAACTGTGCCATTTGCTGGGGTCTGTTAGAATGCTCAGACCCATCTATTTTCCCCATTTAAATTCCTAGTTCTAATCTCAAATATACTAATATATTGAATGGGAGTGAGAGTATCAAATACACCAGGCACTATGAATGTATGCTGTTTTAGCAGTGTAGCACTATACTGCTTTTCTCATGTAACTTGGCAACAGATGTACTGTGTGAGAGAACTCTCAGCCAGTGAGCCCTATAAATCCCAAAAGCACTGCCTGTATCTTCTGGTTAATATAACCCTCCCTTGAAAAACTGAACAGTTCACTAGACTTTTCTGTAGGAGTGAAGTCATCATCAAACCAAGGTTTCCATGGTTAAAAAATATTTACAGTTCATTTGCCTATATTTAAATATACAACTTCTTTCCAGCCAGTAAGAGATTCTGAACTAAATGGTAACTTTTAGTACTAACTCTCAAAACCTGCAGCAACAAATACATTAAGAGAAGGGAAATGGTGGAAAGTGAACTTCCATGTTAAGAAGTTGTCTTTTCTATTGGAAAATTGTCTTTTCTATTATTTCACCACACCTCACTGCACTGGCCATACAATAAAGCATGCCAGGGGACTCCGAAACTAAAAAAAAAGATTGATTTCCTGTTTACTGATTCGTTATTTATTTATGTGTTAGCAACAGAGAATGACTATACATCTGTGTCAACCTAGAAGGCAGCCCTCAAAGAATTGCGGCTGCAGATTGCTGCCAAAAACCACCTACTCTAGACAGGCAAGATAGATAGATAGGCTGCTAAATGGGTTTAGCACCACAAATGTGACCCCTGGGGTGGCAGCAGATATCAGGCTGGTTGTAACGTCAGGGAAAGGGGCAATACTTTGGAGAAAAACACTAAATAGAAAGAAAGATAAGGAGAAGGGGAACATTGAAAGGAATGGGAGATAACAAAACAGGATTGGGGAGAAGGCAATAAGAGATGCAGCTGTGGCTTAGATGGAGGTGAGTCAGCACATGGTAATTACGGGTCCAAATCTCCCCTAGGTAGGAAGTTCTCCAAATGCTCAAAGAACTCCCCTTAGGCCACATCTGGAGCTGTCCTTGTAGCTGAAGTTTCTGATTGGATATCCTCTCTAGATTTCACCCTGCACAAAAGGAATTGGACAGGAAAGGAGGAAGATTACCTGAATTTTAGTTTTCCCAAACTCTTTCTTGCGTGGTTCTTGGATCAGAGTGATACTTGGGAGAGTAAGAGTTACAGCTGGGCCCCATCATACCCCTTCTCCTTCAGGACAGCTGCCCCTATCATCTGGTAGAAATGTGGTTTCTACCTCACACAAACTCTCTCTCTCTCACCACACAGTTACTGCAAGGCCTGTTTATTCCACTCTTGTAACATATTCCCTCCATTGCATTCTTCTGTTCCCGCCCATCATTTATTAATAACAGATGACATTGTTTGGACAAAAATATGGTGAAGGTGTATTCAAACTGTGTAAAAACTCTAAAGCATGTGCAGAAAGTTCATTGACAGACTTTTCATATTTATTAGCATAAGTTTGTAAAAAGCCCTCCCCTTCTCCCTTTTATTGTTTCCTTTTGCTTTCCTTCCAAGTAACAAAGTCTACATAGATGTAACTCAAATATTTAGGACCCCAAGTTCTCAAATGTAATCCAAGTCTGCTCATTTTCTTTATGAAAAGTAAGGCTGTGATTAGACATGAAATAACTGTAGCTAATAAATCTGCTCCCAAGGACTGAGTAATCTGATTACAAGTGGGAAATGACGGTTTATTCATCAACATATGGAGTGCTTTAGAAGTGCTGGAAAAGCCAGACTAATGTGGAGAGTCAGGGAAAGTCAGCTTGAAGAAAGGAAGGAACCTCCAGTGATGTTTTACATATGTAGTGACTTATGTGGGAAAGAAGAATAATGTACCTCATGTCTACCATGGAAAATAAGCTAATTGTAAAAGTAAAGATCTTTGGGGTGCAGGGCCTGCATAAATGTTTCCCATGGATATAATAGATTAATTTGAATGTTCTTAATGGAGATGAGAACATGTTATATGTGGTGGAAAGGAGGTATAAGTGTGATTTGGAAGTGCATTTTCTTTTTTCTTGGAAAAGTCAACAGACCGCTTTTCTGGCATTGCAGACCTCGTAGTGAGGTGTCAGTCCAGTGTTATGTGAAATGCAAGATTTACTTCCCAAAAAATGGGATTCCTTTTGAGCTAATTGTGGTTTTGCTGGTTTCATTCAGTTTGGGAGAAAAGGAAAGCTCTGCAATTTTCCAGAGAGAGAGAGAATCAATCATTCTTCAGAGATTCTTTCTTCCTTTCATGATTCAATACAATGCCTATAATGACAGCTGTTTCCACAGAGATGGGAGCTGCAATATCAGCCCAAAAGAACTTGTAACTGTTGATACTCAGCATGGTTTTAAGAACCATAATTGCCAAACTAGAAGGTTTAATTATCACATTTTTCCTCTTTTCATCTGTGAAATGTGCATGCAATTTTTCAATTCGCACAGTGAAGTTTCCTGAACAAATATCAGACCCTAGCTGTCTTTTGTGCATTGTTTTAAATGGATGGGGGTTGGGGGGGGGGGTTTCCTTTTGGGGGTCAGAGACGGTATTCATTCATCAGCTGTGAATGAATTGATACATTTAACTTTTCCACTGGAAAATAAATCACTATGAACATCTCTCTTGGAGCTAAATTAAATGCCAGCTTTATACCTGTCAGTCTAATCAACAGCTTTCACACACATCGCAAAGATGTTATGGAGAGCTGCCATCAAATACGCTTATAAACTGTGAATGTGTGAATTTGTCTTTATTTTGGTCAAATGGAAGAAGCTGTTGAGCTCCTACCCAGAATAAGACAGCTGGCACCAGAGCTCCAGTTGTGGGTGATATCTTAGCAGAGGTTGAGTAACATGGATGGAGATGTCTCTACAAACTGATGAGAGTACAGAACTGGGCATTTTTTGGTTGAAACTGGCTGCTTTGTCAGAAGCAGATAGAAATTAAAGTCTAGAAATAGTAAAAGAAACAAGTGTGGCCCTGAGAAGGTGCTAAAAGTGAAAGACTGAAGACTTGAAAAAATTGAGCAAGGAAATCATCACTTTCTACCTCTTCTTTTCCAAGCAAATGGGACTTAATATTCATTGTGAATAGACCAGATTATGTTAAAGAAATTTTTGTCTCATGAAATCATGTTCTTTTTATTGGAGGAAAAAAAACTCAACCCAAAAAAAGCCCTGAATGTTGGCTAACTGCTCAGATTTCATGGGGTAACAAATGCTTTTACAAAAAGTAGTAGAGTAACGAAATGATGCTGTAAATGTTTTACATAATGTTTCTTATACAGCTAGAATACAAAAATAAATATAATGCCAAAGGCCAAACAACATCCAGAAAACAACTATCAGAGATGTTCCAGTGAGCACCCAAGTGAATTCTAGGAGAGGGGAGGAACAGAAAGTCTGTCAGGAGGGAAAAGAAATTGTTGTCCATATTTTCACAGAATCACAGAGTGATTGAGGTTGGATGGGACTATGGAGATCATCTAGTCCACCCCCACCAAGAAAGACCAACCAAAAAGCAAATATGTCCAGAAATGCCTTGTAGAAACTGCATATTTAATTGTGGTGTGCTACTGATAAAATTTAATTTTTTTCTTGTTAACTTTTAAAGAAAAAAGTATCATTCCCCTTCTCAAGGACATGACCATAAAATGTCTGATACCACAAAAGAGCCAGGAAATTGCTGTGGAGATTATGGTTCAGAGCCATAATTTTTAAAAAGAAATACAAGTCCAAACTCTATTTTGCATTCATGCCATCCTTTTACTCTTCCTTTCTATCTCACACTGCAGTGAGGGCAAAGCTCAGCTATGAGATTTCTTGAACACGAATTCAAGGAGGGAATATTTTGAAAAAATTATTTTAGTCCCTTTTCTGGCATATATAAACCTTTTACTCCTCCCTAAATCTGAATCATTTGATCCTTTTTTACACCTACAGAAGTTTCACAAGTCTGAAGTTAACCAAAGGCAGGTTGGGACAACAGAGTAGTACTAAGGCCCAGACTCAAGCCCACAGAACACAAGAACAATGAAAACTAAAAAAAAAATCATAATCCACAAACTATACGAACAATTGTCATTGGTTAAAAAATCCTCCCAAAAAATTTAAAGCCTCTTCTGCAAAAAAATTCACTGAATTTCACTGAATATTTTAGAGTTGGAAGAGATCATCTGGTCCAACTCCCCCGCTGAAGCAGGATTGCCCAGAGCT
>BJBW01000024.1:0-259307 GCA_004320125.1 Scolopax mira
CGTTCTGGTTGGTCAGTTCGGTCAAAACCACGACAGTGGGGCATGGGTTATTAAAAACCCCAATGAATCTACACCTCAGTGATTTCAGTTGATATTGCAAGATAATGCAGAGCAATGCAGCGATGGAACACACATTCTTGCGGCGTCAAGAAACTCTGTCCTCAAGACCTTCTTTCCCACCATAACTACTGTCTACTGGCAAACAAACCTGCTGCTCTGGGCTTCGGTGAGGTATGGAGCATCATCCAGGAAGAGGTGCTAAGGGCTCTAGCACCTGGGTGTGTCTCACTCATTACATCAGGAAAAATGAAGCAAAGGCAAACACAGTGAACTACACCCAAATCTCCCACCTGACATCTTAAGCTTGGCATTTCTGAACACTTTAAGCCCAAATTGCAATCGTCTACAAAAATTACTGTGGGGTCACAGGGTTTTACAGACACAAGCCCGTTCTCTAGCTGCTGATGACTTTTCAGCACAGAGGTAATAAAGAAATCCTTTCTGACAGTATATGCTTTACAGGATGTGAGAAGGCAGATAGTTTACATCCAATTAAATCTATAAAAACGCTACAAACCCACCTTCTTATGAGTTCCTCGCTAGCAGTGGAATGAGCACTTTATGACATGGTAGATTTCTAAGACAGGCAGACAGCTAGGTAAGTAGAAAGATTTTAAATCAGACAGAAAAAATACCATTAATCCCAGCAATACTATAGTTATTTCTGACAGACTTGAAAGAGGGCCACTACTGGAATATGTCACTGTCTTTCCAAACCTCTGAACAGCACACTGTAGAATGCCTCGGAGTGATCCCTGGGAGATGTAATAATATTAAATGTTGGCTTACTTCCAATTGCTAAGTTGCATTCAAAGACATCTAAAAATACATACTTCTGTTCTGAAGTGATACTTCTCTACATAAGCTATTAATGCACTTGCCAAAAAGACTGTTCTTCAGTATAAAGGGGAAGACAGAAGAGTAGAGTGTGAGCATGCTAGAAGTGGGAAAAAAATCCTTCATCACGGCTAATATTTTTACTTCCAGAAACTCCTTCAGTTGAAGAAGAGGTTAATACTAAAAAGAAATGGAAAAGAATAAAGGCATAGCTCTGCAAAGACAGTTCAGATAACCAAAAAGGGACTTCAATGTCTTAAAAGAGACTTCCTTGTTTGTTCCTTAAACGTGGTCCTACAGCTGCAGGCACTGCATTCAACAATCTCTTTCAAAAACAAATTGAGTTCTCTTCGTAACAATTGCTTTTTCTGCCCTCTTTACTACCTCTGATTGGCTGTGCCAGAACCATAAAGTTAGGAAACTTCTCTTGGTTTTCAGCCTAAATTTATTCAAGGCCACTTGATACTGCTGTGTTCTTCTGCCAACATTGTCCTTGAGCTTACCATTTCTTTCTCCCTCCCCAGCGTTTAACCCTGATGTATTTATAGCCAAAAGTCATATTCCAGCTAAAGGATATTGTTCAAGTAGACAATTACAGCTGACATTATAAGGGAAGCTTCCTCATATGGTCGTTGTAGTAGCTCACATACTCCAACTATGTTAACAGCCCTGTTATGACAGATACCATGTGTACCAAAAGGCTCTCAGATCATTGCTGACTCCTCAAGGCAGTGACTGTCTATTTAGTTGAGTTGACCAAAGGATGAGGAAAAAAACCAAAACGGCACATGAAAGGGGATGGCCAAATGTCAATGAGCTCATTTGTGGCAGAGCCAGGAAAGCTGCGCGCTTCTGCCACCAATTCTGGATGTCACCCACTGGATCACAGCAGCCTTCACTCCCTTTGTCCTCATGGGCCCTTTGCAGCTGCAAAGCACTATATTTGCAGCAGTCATCATGAAGAGGCAAACCCCACAATGTTTATTCAAAGTTTATCTACATTTGTTTCCTCAGCACTTGAGTCCATGCTGCTTTATGTTTTCAGAAGTAAACTTTATCTAATATTCATCTTGAAATAATAAATCCCGCTGCTAAAATGGAATACCTCCCTGTGTTTCATAAAAGAGGCAGTAAAACAGCAACAAACACAAAAAAGCTGTTTTACTTTGAGTGTAAGTTTTCTATTTATGGACTCTGATAATCTGAGGCTGAGTCAAACACAATACAGGCAGCAGCAGAATAATATTTCTCCATAACCCTTGAAATGCAGTACTGGTGCAGGGCTCTCTTCACTCATCCCTGAGCAGAAGCTCTACCTGAAGGGTAGATGCAACTCTAGGTATCGCTTCTCCCATTTGCTTTGTGGCCCTGTCACCCCAGGTTCTTTCATCCATTTGCAATGTTAGGATGCAGGGTTTAAGCCTGCCTGTAGGATTTGAGTCCAACAGGTGGCCTATCAGGTTTCCAGGACATGGTACAAGTCACTGGTATGGTGAGCTTCCATATTAGTTAGCACAGACTGGCTCTGGCTGCTGAGCTTACATTATCACAATTAGTTTGTGCTCTGCGGCTCTGAAAATATAAATTCCACTGTCAGTCTGTCCATTTTACATTTGGCACAGTTTTACTGGTATCAGTGGAGCTATTCCTGGTACGAGACACTGGTCGCAAAATAGATTTCTGCAAAGCTTCTATTTCTTTCAAAGTATCCCTATTATACACAAAAAATTAGGAAATTTGCCCTCCCTGGAACCCTAAACATATTTTTGACATTTTAATTAATTTTGGCGCCAACAGCAAAAACTAACTCTATGCATAAGCACATGGGTCTCAGTTCCAAGCCATTCCTACACTTTTAAAATGCAATCAAAGAGTAAAAGGTAAAGCTTTTGCTTTTTTTTACTAAGCCAGATACTACCATGTCTTTTTTCTTCAAAATCCATTATTACTAGTCCACATCACTATTTCATTTTGTTATCAAGTTGTTACAGTTAAGTCAGAAAGATGAAGCATCTGTAAAGCAGATACAAAAATCCTCAAAATTGAAGATTTTCCATTCTAAAAGAGTTTTACAACATTTAATTTTTTGATATGTAATCTTCTAACTAACTACAAGATCTGAAATAAATTGTACAGCTTAATTAGTAACTAAAACCCAAGCAACTAAAAAGAAAATACAGTGCATTACAGAAACCTAATTTGCAAATTCATTTTGACAAGTATAGTTTCCATTAACTTATTTATGGTGATACATTATTCATACTAACATTTGCTGCATATATATATTGAAAAATAATTTTAAAAAGGCTTTCTGGCAAGCTACCTAACTTAGCACTTGTTGCTGACAGCATGGGAGAGGCTAAAACTCTTGTGTGGCTCATAAATTTTAAAGAGTAATAAATTGTGACTGGGATCTATTGTTCTGTTGTCATGTTAGAATGAGAAACAACTCTGAGAGCTCTTTTCTTGGAATGCTGGAAAGCCCTGAAAATCCCAAAGTTAATGGATTTTTTTGGTAAGTACACTTAATTTCCAACAATTCCAATTTCCAACTACAATTTCCAATTGCAGTTAGGAAATTTCAGCCATTTTGTAACACTTCCTACACGTTTCATTGCTAGAAACCCTCACCATTTTGCTGCATGGTTTATACACCAGAATTTATGCTTCAAATATGATGAAGTATGTCTTAAAAGGGTAGTCACGGTTGCACAGTACTTGTTTTTGCCATTAAAATCCGTTGCCTAGGAAATGACCCCCTTCTGCCACTGAAAGACTCCAATGTGTAATTACTCTTAAGCAGTTACCTAAAGGTGAATTTAATGTAGTGGGATGAAAATGTTTAAAGTGTATTGCTATTTAAGAGAGGAAAAACACATTTATACTGAAGTGAATACTGCCTGGTGTGAAGGCTGCCATGAAAAAAACACATGTAGTAAATGCCATATAAAATTATATATACCTTAATCTAGTATTAATTGCTTAATTTATTTTATTACCTAAGAAAAATGCAGCACAACAACTGCCAATAAACATGCACTAGCAAGTCAGAATTAACCCTGGAATTCAAAGACAGTCATGGAACCAGCTGCCCTACAACCCTTCTAAATATATGTCTAACTAAAACTAACTAAAACAAACGCATTTCCAAATAGGTACAGTTGAGAAAATCTGAAGAAAGAAACACTGTGAAATATAAGAGGAAAGCTCTTCTTCTTTACAGATCTAAAGGTTTGGCCCTTTAAAATTAAATAGGCCAAGATATTATTTAAATGAATGCATACTTAAGAGAAAAAAAATATTAACATCTTTATGCCCTTAGTTATCTTAAATATGCCTTCTAGTAAGTATAATCTGGTCTACAGATCCATCGGCCAGGAAAATCTACAAAGCACTTCCAGACTCTCTTTTTAAAGTTTATACTACACTCAAGACAATCTCTCTCAATAAAAACCACTCTAAAAAGAATGGCTAATAATAACCTAACCCTTGTCTTGCTCCCACCAACAAGGATGGTGGGAAGTATATATTTTATTGCTGTAGCACAATTCCATCTTTTTCTATGTCTTCTTTCCCTAGCAAGCCTCGGTTTCTTATTCTTTATTGCTAGTCTGGTACATGAGTATAGCTCTTATTCTTGCGTGCTTAGTGTCTTTAAGAGCCATAGGATGCCCCTAGAGCCAAGACTGCTACTCAGTGATTTTCGAAACATACACTGATTTCAGAAGGAAAGGTTTAACAGAGACAAGCCGATTTCAGCTCTCAAAGCTGTGGAGTCCTTTTGAACTTAGAAACTTTTAGAAATTAACTGCATTGCTAAGTCATGAACAACTAGAAGATTTTTGCAGAATTTGTGCCAAATGCATTTGTTAAATTTCACGTAATTGTAGAAACCAGGACTATCGTTCTCAGGAGCCTTGACACTACAAGCCTGACATTGACAGAGACACCTGTCAATGTCTCATCTCCCACCCATAATGTAACAAAGTCCTGAACAACTTACTTTTATACAAACCTTCTTAGAAATAAGAGCAAATAAGGAAATTCCCAATCAACCACTTGGCAACCGATTTACTAATACACATCCCGTTATCAACCTGGTAACTTGAAAGGGAATACCTTTAGCAGTTATGGAACCACCCAATGCAAATGCTTTACAGTCTGAAAATACCAAACTATAAGATTCTACTTAATCAGGGATACCTGTCTCCCGGCATGGTTTTGCTGACAGTGAGAGACTGCTCAGCACTACCAGGAAATTCCTTCTGCTTCCACCTGATAAGGAAACAAGCTATACATAGCGCATTAATCTCCTTCACTGTATGACACAAAGCACTAATCACAACAGCTTGCTTCAACCACAATAAAATACTACTCCAGATGCTTGACCTATGTAGATGTCAAGCCCATGTACCTGCTGATGTTGCAAAAGCTCAATCGCATCCCAGCAATACAATACCTAAAAATACATTCATGAAGAGCAGGAACACGGGCAGCCTTTTTACTCAGAATTGTCTAACCTAAGGCCCTTATGCAGTAATCACATTGGTACTTGAAGAACCATGTTGAACAAGTTTAAAATATTGCATAGAGTTCTTCCTTACTGTGTTCAAAACACTGAAATTTAGCTGCAACAGAAAAAGGGCTATATCAGTAATCATGGGAATGGAGAATTATGAGACATCCAAAACACGTGACTAGTGCTGTGAAAGTTGAGAGACAGTAGAAGCATTCTTTAGAAATTCATTGAATTTGGTATCAGTGAAGAATAATTAAGTTAAAAGAGAATATTTTTGTATAATGGATGCACACAGATCATGAACACAGTTAGATAAGAAATTAGGATAAGATATAATCATCAGATGAGTGAAGTTCTATAACTGTCCAAGAAGGGTAGTGGGACAAAGAGTCAGGCTGTTTCTGAGTTTCTATTTTATGAATTTGGATTTAAGTTTTCAAGGAAAACCTCTAATTCTATTTAAAAGATCATTTCAATTAATAAAATTATATTTGTTAGGAAGCAAATGCATCATACTCTCAGAAGTTGCCCAGGTACCTGTGTTCATGGTTATGGCCAGAAACTAACCAGAAATTTCACTTCAACAGTGCTGGGAAATGGGCAATCATGGGAACTGAGCTTCAATAGAGAATTAATATGATGTTCAAGGACTATAAGAGACTTCTGTATAACCATCCTCTCTTCCCACACCACTCATGAAGTTAAGCATATGCTTAAGTGATTTACTACACCGAGGCCAGGGCATTATGCATGTTGCAAACATAAATCTTACTCCCACAGCATAAATGTTTTTAATCCTTACAAATTGCAACTATTCAACTTAAGTTTGAATCTTGACACGTGTGTCAGTGCACACAGGAAAAAAGGAAAATTAGATATATTTTGTCTAACTTTGCAAAACATGATTAGAAATGTAGGCCTTGTGGCCTTATAGTATACCTGAAAAATAAGGACATTTGCTACCAAGTTTGTCACAGGCTTCTGAAAAAGTAATTTTATCTGGCTATTTAAGCAAGGACTATACAGGCTTTAAAGTTTAAATTAAAAGGAAGAGCTTGGCTTATTTCATGAAGATGCTCAACATGAATCCCTTTATTTGGGTGAGACATCTGAACATTGGATAGATTGTTTAAATATTAAATATAGAAACACTACAGAAACAAACATGCAAGTGGACAGACCTTTACCATTTCTGTGTGTGTTTCTCAACAACCTCTCTGCAATCTGATGTTATAAAAATGAAACAACATAACGAACAGAGTCAGCCAATGCAGCCTATGGAAACAAAACAATATACTTGTGTGCGGGCATCTGTGCACAAACACACACTGAGCAGCTGCAAATGTTCAAACTCCAGAACAATCTGAGGAAAAGGGATTTAACTGGCATGAAGGCCGGCAATTTATATCACCTAATTCTTACAAAGAAGCCTTTAAACTCTCTGCCACCAGAAAGTATTTCAAATCACTCATTATTCATAAGGAGCAGTTAATCACAACTTTTAAATTTCTTTATGGTATTTTCTTCTGTTCTGGACCGGTATCTGTGATTTACTTCAAAGGAGTAACTTCCATTGCCAAGAAAGAACAAATACATATACCATTGCTGTCAGATCTTCTGGCTTGCTTCTTGAACCAAAACTCTGCAGAACTACTCCAAAAGTCTAATTATTTAATTGCATTGATCTGGCACAAGGGCAATGAAGTCATCCTCAAGCCACCTGTAACTCTGCTTCCCATCCAGCTGTTCATCGTGTAATTCTCTCACATCATTACCTCTGCCTCATATGCCTTGTTCCCTGTGCTGCTCTTGTGGTTTTTAGCACACCCTGTTACTCCTGAGGACTTATTCAGTTGGGACCTCTTCAAGCTCACTTCGAAACACAGGCACATAAAGGAGCACAGAGCTGCTGGGCTCTGTTTACTGTAAGAACTATGCTGGAGAAAGGCTTCTGCTACCTTCTTAGCTCTTTTAGCTGCTGGTCTGGGTGCTCTAAGGTTTCCACCTGGTCTTACTGTTTTAACTGGCAGCACTGAGGCCATTCCAAGCATCCTACTTCCATCTCTATCTCTCCACTGACTTTGGTACTGGCAAATAAGGGGACGTAAGCAATGCCACCACAAGAAATGTGGCAGAATATATCAACAGCAGAGGAGGGAAGTTAAGGACAACAAGTTCATGGGTGTATAGCAGTGGACCCCATCTAATGTGGCTTGAACATCCATGGGCCTACTGAAAATAACATCTCTGCTCAGTGGCCCAAGTGAGTACAGTTTCAGTGGCAGGGGAAGTGTCACTAAAGCATGCCACTTTGGTCTGCCACCTCTGCAATTCAGCTTATGAACAGCCCTTTCTGACAGCAGAAAGCCCGAGTGACAATCCCATATTAAGATATCCCACAAAACACCATATAAAAGGTTAAATCATTATTTTGAATGTGCACTATAATATTTTGGTGACATTTTACAGACATGAACATTTGTTTCCAATTATTCTGTGAGTGTAGAACTGATTGCACACCTACACTTCATTTAATATACAGTGAATTGCATTCCCAAACTCAAAGTACAGAAAATTGTGTTAATCCAGATGAGCCAATTCCTGTAACGTGAAGGCAATATGGGATTTGCAGAGGGGCCTGATTAGCAGAATGGGACAGTTACCGTAACTCAGCCACCAGACAAGGTGCAAAATAGGAGGTGACCTGCAGGTTGTGACAACTTTGTCAGGGTTTCCTGGGCATCAGTGCACAAGTTTGAATGAAAAAAAAAAAAAAACAACACCACAAAAATCCCAAACAAAAGAAAACACAAAAGGAATTAACTATTAACTTCCTCTGACCTGCCTTTCCCTTCTTAAACTCAACATTTCCTGTGAGAACTGATTCTGAAAGAGCAATGTAAATCATACCCAGGAAGAGAGGTGGCACCTGTGGAAGAGCAAGTGCCTGCTGCGAACATGTGTACCAATGTACTGGGGTAAGCTGGAGGTGTCCCATTAATCGTTCTTGGAGGGTGCAAGCAAACACCATCACAAGACTCCTAATTTTTTTAGGCTTGTTTCATGATTCCTCCATATTGCTAGTCAGAATGTGAGTTCATTTTGATTTTGGTGCTCTTCTTGCACACCAGCACGGCTCCTTCTAATAAATCCTTTATTTGGTTTATATGAAGTACCAATATTTGGGTAATAAGAATGATCTTTCAGGTACCAGACTTTTCTGTTGCTGATGTGAAATAAGGTAAGAACATAGCACCATTCTAATATTTGCACGGAGTAGAGAGGAGGTCACATTGTGTTTTCATCTACTCATGCTAGCATTCTCACTGACGTCAAATGACAGTTTGCATAAGCATGACAAAGAAGCAGGATTTAAGCCTCCATTGAAATCTCTAGAAACACTAAATTTGATTGTAACAGAAAAATAAGAAGCCTTATGAGAAAAATTACAAGTGTTTTGCCTTGAGATAACATTTATTGTGGCATCGAGAGCCTCAGGTTTCCTTCAGGAAGACATTTACGTCAGAAGGCTTCCAAGGAGAGGGATACTACTGCTTTCAGGTAACCTCTAGACTTCTGGGAAAGGTGTCAGTGTCTTTCTTCTGGATTCAAAAATCTCTGGACCAAATCACTTTTTTTCATATTAGATCTGTTTTTCAGGATATAGCCATGCCCCATAAATTTTACTGTATAAACACATTAAAAGCTGGGGTAATGATTAGGATATGTGGATTGGAATAAAACAGGATGCAGACACAAATTCAATGCTATTTTAAGACTTGTGGTGGTAGCAAAAATCTGCAGAGATTTGAGCAGAAGTTCTCTCAGTGCTTTTGGCAAAATTCCCAGTTAAGCCCTGACAACACTTGAGATTTTCAAAAGGGAATTTTCTGTGTTTATCACACGAAACACACTCAGCTACTTTCACATTTTACTTTGTGTACCACTTTATCGGAAAGCAGAGACCTGGACTTATTACTATTATTAAATGGTAGAATTTAATCATCTTAGTTTTAATGCCACTGATTCTTTCTTTAAATTTTACATTTCAGATACCAGTAAATAGTCATTGTTGATAATAAGGTTTCTGCTGAAGTCGCATACCTAGCAACTGTTCTAAACTATCAATTACATGTACTGAAAACTAAATAGTGAAACTAGACCCATCCTTCCTAAATTGATCCCAACCAAATACATCTAAAAATATAGCACACAATGTCCCTCAGGCTTGTACAATCCAAAAGGAGACAGTTGGAAATGCAATTTGATTCTGAATCAAATTTTGCTTTAGCATGCACTGTAGGATAATTGAGTCATTGTTTCAAATCAGAAACTGAGTACAGCAAGAATATAAAAACCACTGACCTTTCTTTGATAGATTACTGTTGGGTTCATACTTCTCAATCAGTTGTTGAACTTGTTCTTGTTTTAACGGTGGATAAAGGATTTCATTTAATCGTGGATCACGTTGCTTAAAATTTATAAATTCCATCATCTGATCAACAGTAAGGTATGGTTTGCTCTTGGCACCACTAGAGAAAAAAAGCAATAGCAAAGCTGTTAAAGTAAACAAAAAACCCATGAAAAAACCCATTTTTCCTTGAAATCTTGTTCAACGGTCTGTAATTTTCCAGGGAAACTGAAACAAGATTCAAACTATTGTACAACAAAAACATTGCTCCACTGTGTCTCTGGACTAATTTACTTTGCCAGCATGCAACGACAAACATTCTTTGTCAAACATCTAGGAGCAAGACATTAAAAGCGTTCAGCATTACTGACATCAATGGGAAGAGTTAGAGCAATGCTAAAAGCTTTTCATTCCTCTGAATTCCGGGAAGAAAGCAATTTTAAAAAGTAAAGGAGAAAATGACATGGAATTCAATCCTGAGCTTGCCATAAACACTCTGCTGGCATTCCTGGACCAACTATTTGGTTTTACTGCTGAATAAAAGCAGCCTTGACTTCATTATTCTAGTAGTTGCTTGAGCTGGTTTCTTTATAAACTTGCTAAAAAATGCTAGACACTCAGCAAAAAGCTGTCTACTTAGAAAGGTATTAAAAAGAGCAGACTTTGGGTACAATTTGTACCCAGATGGAGATCCAAGAAGCCTCCAAGCCAGGCGACGTGCTTAGGGTTGTCTACAATGCTCGGGACTGGCCTATTTCTCTGCAAGAGAGCAATAGGAAGTCTACCCCCGGGTTCAATGGGAACAAACTAGGTGAGCAAACCTCAACCTTAGAGAAAATAAGCACAAAAGGAGTACAAGAGCACACACATGTTGCCAAGATATGTTCAGTAATTGATTTGGTGGTCTTGGGATGTATTTTGGAAATTACTTTGCTCTCATATTGCTTTGTGTTGTGAGTCCATTGATGAGGCTCTGCTGAAACTGGGAAGTACAACAACTTGCTCCAAGGGATAGAAGCAATCTGAGTTACAGAGCTTGAAACAGAATGTAAGAAACCAGTTGTAGCTGGCTGCTAATTTAATTTCACGGTTTGAATCATAATGCACAAATCCTAAAAGTTACTGCATTTTCTGCAACTCCTAATTAAGCTTTTGGGGGTGATTATACATATTCTCACGCCTATTACATGCTGTTATTGCTTATGACTCCTCTTCCTTTACTTTCATGGAAGCCTAACCTATCCTAATCCATAAAGAAAAACTCTAGAACAAATTACTTTAAAACTCTGGCCATTAGAAACAGAGGCAAAAGCTTGGGAGAGAAGGAACCCTTGTTCCAAGTCTAAATAACAGCCCTGCTTGACACTGTAATCTGTTCATGCCAGTCACTGCTAAAGAACCTACTTTGTCATCCCTGGCCCAGAAAATCAGTGAAGGGGTATAAATAAACAAATAAATGTCTTTTCTTACAACTCAGAAAAGATGTGGTCGATCTCAGGCCGAGGGCAGAGATTGTTTAGGAACACCCTGTACACGTCTGGTGTGAAGTCATCTTGAGGGATTGACTCATTCTGCAAAATGGGAAAAAATTAGCAAAAGAACAATACAGTAATTTTACATGTTCTTTGTAAACAGATCACTTGCCACTGCACTTCTCTTGATTTGTTTCCTGCAGCCTAGAAGAGGAATAATAAATACCTTTGAATAACAGAGCAGCCTGAAGAGTACATCTTTAAAAAAAAAACCAAAAAAACGCATCATCTACAATAAGGCTCCTTCTCTTAGCACCTGCGAAGCAAAAAGAGAGTACATGTCTCCATCTAACCACGTTATCTGTAGCATAAATAGGCACTGCAATCCCAACACAGCCCCTGAGCTCAATCCCAGCGGGGCAGCCAGCCAGCGGTGCTGAGCCCGCCTGCTTCAGCCAGCAAAACGGCAGCGGTACAGAGCCCGGGCACGTCACTCATCTTTCCAAAGCTTTCAAAGAACCAGGGAATGAACTGGGTCACCGAATCGGTATTAATACTCTTCTTCTCTGACAGCAGCAGAAATGTTTCCTTTTCCTTCCTGAAGATACATGTTCAAGATACTGAGCTTCTGGGCAAGACTCACACAGTGTAGCTTTTCCAGACATCTTCCTCCTAAATACTCAACGTAGCACATTTGGAAATCAGATTTCTTTTACAGAAATTCATAAAGATGCTCTAGTATAAAAGAGTTATCAGCATTTTTTCTTACATTTTGAAAAATTCAGAACATTTTACATTTAATCCTGCTTCTAGATAAAACTTTCAGCATTCTCATTATACCTGCTGGCTTTTTTCTGAAAACATAGAATTGCTGTTTTTGACTGGAGGGAATTACCGGACTGGATAAGGAAAATAGTCCTTTGCATGATGCACAAGAGCCCTCCTCCCACTTCCATGTGCTGGTTTCAAGCTCCAGAGGTTTGCAGGAGACAGCAAGGGATGCTTCTTTAGCAGGGCTGGGAAGGAATGATGATCCCCAAGAAGGTGCAAAGGTTTTTCCAGCACAGAACAGCAGCAGTTTACTCACTGCTCCTGCCTTGACATCAGTGCACAGAGAAAGGAAAATGGCACAGAAGCTTGTATTTTGTGCAGAGGAAACCTTATAAAGGAATCAACAAAAGGAAAACACAAAATGTAAACACTAAAAAAATCTCATTTTTTAGTTTCCTCCACGTAAATTACCTTTATCAAAAGCTATGATAGGTAGTCACCATGGGCCGACATGACACCTCTCCACAGCTCCAAAATAATGCCCAAATCTGATGAACTGGAGGAGGAAAACTGTAATGTGGTGTTGTGGTTTCGTCACAAAGCCATTTGCTTTTAAACACCATTGAACTTGGTCATCTCAGAAGCAAGCTGCTGATAAAGGAAATCGTTGCTTTTATTTATTCTGCCTGTTTAACACCATTGCCAAGGCAACCGGAAGCGTTGATTCAAGCCTTTGTTAGACGGAAGGAAACTTTTCCGTATTTTTCCTGCTTTAGGTTAAAATGAATAAATGCCACAGGCGTCACTTTATCTCTTCTTTCATCTACAAATCGTGCAGAGGCCTGAGAGGTTTCAGTACTGCGACCATCGTTTAGCATTTCTGTCTGCAAGTGCAGACTGAACCAGAGCCAACTCATGCTGGGCTGCTTCTCTACTCCACCTGGGTATCCATCTCGGGCTTCAATGGTCTAAGGTCACCAGCCATTAGGCCCTTGTGCCTTTCTTTTTCTAGCAGAGCTGCAAGTGGTTGCAGGGTGAACTGCTTCAAAACTTTCCCGGCCAAAGTAACCCCATGCACTTTACTGTGGGATGAGCTCACTGAGCAGGTAACCCACCAACAGCACAACTGCTAAATCCAGGGAAAGGGTGGACGGGGAAGTTTGTAACCTAAAGTTGGAGGATTGAAATAGCAACTTTCAGTGACAGCCATCACCAATAGAGAACTGCACCTTTGATAAGTTTGAGCTGTAGTGACTTCACCTGAGAGTAGGACTGCTGATACTCCTGTTTTCCTAAGGGCCAGGATTCATGAAACTTGTGAACTTTCTTGTTAAAGCTGGTGCCCCACTCTCCTCTGCTCCCTCTCCCTTTAATCCCTATTAAGCAGGCTACTGCTCCTCAGCCAGCACCTCTCCTAAGGGCATTTTAGATGTTGATTCTGTAATTACCACAAAATTATAGTCTTCCATTGACCTACTATATTTTTTCCTTGACAGGGGATTTGAAGGTGCTAAACACCGAACAAAATTTGAATCTCTTCATAACCTGACATCCAGGCTTTTATTTGCCCCTTGGTTCAATTAAGAAAATATACCTTATTTTCCCAACACAGATCTACAAAGGCTATTTGCAAGGAGAATAACCAACACAAGTCTTCATGCATAACTACAGAATTTTTTAATAATTAATTATTTCCTACCACTAATGTAATCAGTGGGCTACAAAACACAGAGATCTAGATGGAAGATGAAAGCCTTCCTGTGAGCTTTTGCCACCTCAGGTACAACGTTAGATAACTATACTTGGATTCCAAAATCCTACCTGCCAAAAAGGATTAAAATACACTGCCCCTTTCCTCATCCTGGCCTGAGCTGTCCACATTGCAGCGGAACCACCCACACACCTTATGCGCTCATCTCTTTTTTGAGACCCATGAACAAATCACAAACTTTCTGTACCACATAGGAGCATCCCTCATTTCTGGCTTTGATGAATATTGGCATTCAATTTTATTCTGTGATTAAGACTCTCTGCTAATTTCAAGCACTGTTGTTTTATGATTACTCTGGTAATCTGCCTGTTTTACTGACATCTGTATCCATTCTGTTATATATGTGGTAGCATAATAGCTAATTCAGATTGTTTGCACAGATAGGACTCAATAGCTGGTTGGTTTGAGTTAACAGTCAAGCTCACTGGTGCTTCACTGTGAATCTCTACATTAACTGGAAGGCAAAAACCAGCCTTCACAGCCAAACTAAAATAAAGGTTTTTGACTGAAAAAAACCCTCTTCAAATTATATTTGAGGCAGCTTTGACTAAAACCAAACCAAACAAAAATATCCAACAATAAGAAAAAACTCCACACTACCACAATTCAAAAGTAGCCAAGATTTTAAAAAATCACAGGCAACCAGATGATAAACTCAAAACTCATTGCTATTTTTAAAAACTGCATTTAAACATTTATATAAACATTCCTCTGTTGACAGATGTGCTGGATGATGAATGCTGCTGAAAATTAGGCCACACAGGGCTTGGTTCTGCAAGACGTCACACATACGAGGTTTGAGACATAAATTAATAAATAAATAGATCAAGCCACACTTTGGAGATGTGCTTGTCTTGAAGTCCACGCTCATCCCATTGCAGTCACACTCAACCGCGTGGCCAAATCCAGGCTGGAGGACTCAGTGCTGTAGAGAATCCATCCCTTATTAAGGTTCCTAAACATGAAATAAAGTCTGGTTTTGGCACTTCTGGAGAGCCTCTCTGGTGTTATTTGTCTGCAGCAGGAGGAAGACAATCTTCCAGGCAATGAGAATGAGAACTCTTCTTCCTCTCACTCTAAATATAGCACCTGTAACACATTGACCCAGGAGGTTTCCTGGCGAGCACATACTCAGGGAATCTGTTAAAGAGCAGGGCTAGCACATGATGAAGTTTGTACCGGACAGAGGGTCCATGCAGTGCTACTCTACCCCAGCAGCATAGCTCAGGCTGCCCTGTGCTCAGGTCACCGTGTAAGATAGGCAAGGGACTGTCCCAACCCTGAAGCTATGAATCGAGAAGAAACTGATAAATGCTGACTTGGCATCCTCTTACACATGACTGTGAATTTCATTTGTGTTTTAGGGTCATCCAAGGTTCCAAGAGGTGAAACAAAACATGTGAAACTCATGGCCAATGATGCCCATATCTTCCTTAGAAATGAGGATTATTGTTTTTTTTATATGAAGATCCCTCTAAAGATTTTCTCTCCAAGTTTCATGAGGCATGAATATTAAAAACCAAAAAGCTTAAGCTGTTAACATCCATGAGGGACTTTCATGAATTCTCTGAATAATTTGGTGTGATTTTGCTGAGCAAGATTCCCTGATATTTATGAAGCCATAAATACGCTGCTGGAGTCCAATGCTCTTTCAAGGCTCTACGGGAACACCATTTGTCCTGTAGCACAACTTCCAGAAAAGCTGGAAGTTGAAGCTAAGAGTTTTACTTGTTCAAATAAACAGGAACACAAAGGAAAAGAGCTGTACTTTAAGAACTGTTTTTCTTCTGCTCAGTTACCTCTGAGATTCAGAGTTTCATGCTTCTTAAGCACTTACCTTCTAAAATATTTTTTCCAAGATGATCAACACGTTTTCTTTGTTTCATGAAGCATATTTCTCTTTTATCCCAACCAAAGAAAGGATCTACTTTATACTATGAATAATTTTCAAGATGGTATCCCAGCAACAAATATCCAGCAGTGTGTAGAATTGGCTCTACTCAAATAAATAGCAGAAAAAGGTTGCAGTTTCTTTCAAGGACTCCAGTGATGTTTATGATTTTTTTCCAAAGATATGTAGTAAACAGAATTAACAAAGCAACTAATTTAAAAAGCAAAGCTTTAGAGATTTTTTGCACATCTTATTTGCTAACAATTAACTGAAACACCATCTCTAAGATTATTTTTTCCATGTTTCTAACCTCCCAACCTTACTTCCTCTAAGGTTGCTATAATCCTTTATACCTACTTTACAGGCTTTCCTTGGAATTTCATGGAGTTAAGCTCCTTAACCTAGGAAGGAAGGTCTCATTGTTACGGGGTATCTTGTGAAGGTTTGCCTTGTGAAAGTTTTGCTCCATTGCTCTTCGGGATCTGTGGGAATTGGCTGAACAAAGAAATCATTTGGAAAGCAAAGGCTGAGCAAACACCCCAGCACAGTTTTCTACAAGAGCGAGGGATTAGCAGATGCAGGCACTCCTCTGTTGCAGACTAGTTCTGCCCCACCTCTTAGACCTCCAAACATAGGAATTACACTGCAAGAAGCTTCTTGGAGGAGAATCTCCACCTGGGAGGAAAGACTAAGGACTCCAGCATTAACTAGAATTACCTTCTTGAGCTCATTCCTCTTGAAAAAGTCTTCCTGCGGGTGAGGTACCACCCTGCAAATGCTCCAGGTTGAGAAGAGCCCCTGGTTTAGCAGCATACAATGGCTGCATCCACACAGCATTAAATGCTTAGAAATTACAGCATTTCAATATTTCCCCATACACCCTTTAGATAAGTTACAGTGAGTTTAAATATCTTTTTTTATTTTTTGTGTTAAGGAACAGATTAACCATTAGCTAATGCTACTCTGAAATCAGACCTTAACTTCTGTGCAACAGTCACCAACTCTTAAAATATTCTCACAGTATTTCTCCAGGATATCACATAATCCCCTGCCCTTTCCTTTAATCTATTTGCACGTCCAGGCACTCCTGGTCCCTACACAGTTTCAAATCAAATGTACTCAGATTTGCAGATGGGTATCGGGAACTTCCACGTGGGAACAAAAGATGTGCTGCTGCAGACCTGTTCAGCAGCAAAGACAGAGCAGGGTGATCAACCCTGAAAAAATTGTCCTCAACTCAACAGAGAGTAAACACCACCAAATACAAGCAACATTTTGTAAGGGTCAGGAAACAATTTCCAATGCTTACCCTGGAAGATGGAAGGTTACAAGCTTCTAAAGCGGTCTCTACCCGTTTTCTGTCAGCGGAAAACAAGCGGTATATGCTGCAAAACCAAAGACAAACCAGAGGAAGTTGGCTTAATGACATGCCTTGATGGCCCATGTGGCTTAAGGACTTAGTATCATTTCCCAGTCTATCGCATAATTAGCTATTTATTTCCATTTGTCTGGGTGCTCGGGAACAGAAGTGAGTTTAAAGGTGTCTACAATGAGTTTAACTCTATCCCATGCACACCTCTATCACAGCAGATAGTTATTTCAAAAAGTCGTCACTGCTCTCTTCATATTACCCCAGCGATACGCAATTTGAATACATTTATCCTCACAACATGTCTCTGACATCTCAAACATAGGTTTCACCCTAAGCATCAGAGGGGACTACCAGGTAAGGAAGGAGAACTTACTTCTTCAAAGGAATGCGCCCTTCTGGAGTCACCTGCAGCTTAAGTTTTGTGTAACTGTGGAAAGAAAAGCATCCTGTTTTATTTTTACAGCATTTTCATGTACTTCTCCACAAACTTTATAGCTCAATGCCATTGTTCTGATCATGTGGCAAGTTCCAGTCACGTCTTTCACACAATATGAAAACTTGTCAGGACACCATAATCAGTATCACCTTTTCCATCAACAGTAATGCACCTGCAGTGTCAAATATTGTCTGTCACGCTACAGGACATTGCAAATACCATTAGTGCACAAACTTATCCTCCTAAGCTCCTTCTCACCCAGGCTGTCTGCCAGTCTATCAGCAGACTCAGTTGTGGCACATAGGCTATACTATTTGCCTAGAAAGGTGGTTGTACTCCTCTCCTCTTCCACAGGTTGAGAGTTCCCTGCATGCTGCATGCCAACATCCCTACCTCCCTAAGCCCTCCCCATCACAGATCTGTGAAGGTTTCTCCATTTGACCCTAAATGTTGTCACTCCTCAGCTGGCAGGAAGTCAAATGGCTGGCAACTGAAATGTCTCTGTACCAACAAGAGTGTCAGTATATTTAGCAGCTCTCGGCAAGCCCAAGACATTTCCCGTGTGAAGCAATATAAAAATTACACGCTGAAACCATCTTACAGGAAGGTAATTATCCAGCCTTTGAACTGAGTATTTAGAGCATCTCAGTATCTCAGGACCTGTGACTTCTCTGCCATGCTCATTAAGGCAGCAGGATGAGGATGTATCTTTGTCCAAACCTTTCAACACACTGATTCAAAGCCTACTGAAACAGGAGTCACCCAGTAGCTTTAATGAGAAGCAGTTGGGCCTGCAGCTGCTATCTGATGATCATCCTGGTGTGTGAGGATTACTGGTTACCAGCATAATATCAATCAGTAGCAGCCTGCAAAGAGCACAACTTTTTGAGTGCTTCATCTCATCCACTTGAATATAATTAAAACTATAAATGAGTTTTACCATAATATCATCTGTTGAAAAATGTGGCATCATTTAAGTATTTCAGAGGATTTTTTGTTGTTAAAAAACCCCCACTTTTTCACTTTACCCAGTGGCCTACCAAAAGAAAAAGAAACTGCCTGGTTCTAATAAGCTTTTCTTTTCTTCCCAACCCAAAACGTCATTAGCAACCGCTTCAAAAACAAAGTGCGTGCTTAATATCCCTAACCAGGACAGGAACATTTTCTTGAATCCTTGTGTCCTCATATGCATCTCTGGAAACTGAAATCTGTCATGCTACTGTGTCGCCAAACAAAATTATTATCTCCTCTACCCCATCTCCCAGCATTGAGCTAGATTAAAAAAAGAAGATGCAGCGGTTAGTAAAAAAGTGGTTTTTTTTTTTTTTTGCTTTCTAATTTTTGAAACTTTTAAGTACATTCTAGTCACATTTAATGTTTTCCTCTACAGCCAAGAAAGACAGAAATAAAAGAAAACGGAAAAAAAATAAATTCTGAACTTTAGTTAAAGCAAACTAAAAATGTGTGTCTGAAGAGCAGTCAATCCCCATCAGTACTTGCCACTTCATTCTCCTCCTAAATTCTTTGTTACATGTGGGACACTATTTTTCCTCCCGCAGCCATTATCTATCCACCTAAGAAAACAAAGCATGTTATTCCTGTTAAAAAGCCTGTTAGGAGATAATCCCACGGGCAGCAGCCGAATGGACTCATTTCAGGAGTGCAGTGCTGATTCCAAGAATGACAAGCGCCGGACGTAGTGCTGACCTGAGGCTTCCACAGTGCAGCCACCCTTCACTCATCACTGTACTGCTCACTATCGCACTATTCATGTACTAAGGCGTCTATTTTTGTGCCCCAACAGAAAAATACACTGCATTCTTACAAGAGAGGAATGAGCAGTTTAGAGCCAAAAGGACAGCTTTTATTAAGCACCTCTCCTCCCAAATTAACCCTATTTTTCTCATCTGACCAAAGTACAGGAGAGCTGCTCAAACTGTTTCTATTGTACTTCCAACAGTGCAAGTGACTGAATGCCACAAAGAACAAGCCTTTCTGATTCTGCTCTACTGCAAATTTGCTTTTCTGTTTCAACAGAAGTGTTCTGATAGGACTGCAACTATAACAGGGAAATATTTTTCATCTCCAAAGTCAAAGATTTCTTTAGTGACTCTGATTTTGTATTTGTGCAGAGGACCCTGGAAACCCTACAGTTCCCAAGTGATTTATTAATTAGTGGAAAGAGACACAGAAATGCCATGCTTGCCTGTTACTGAATCTACACAATATCTCCAGTGACTTTATATTTCGTTAATGTAACTTGAGCAACCACAAAAAATTTGCTCCAAATTAGACTGTCTCTCCTATACTGTGTGATAACATGTTCCTCCTGTGAATCTGATACGAAAACGCCCATGAGGTACAACCACAATGCTCCCCATCACAGACCCATCAGCAAAGTCTGCTGGCCACCTGGGGATTTGAGTGGTACAGTGCATGGAAATAGTAACATCAAAAATCAAAATCAGTCCTCTAACTCATCTACAGCCTATGGAGCTGAAGGAAGACTTCAGCGACACCACACTGAATGCTATGAGAAGGAAACACACCCACCTTTCCCAGAACAGGCACCTATGAATATGTACATGGCATTAAAGTTAAGCAGTTGGGAACTTTCTGACTAACTATGAGCACATTTAATGGAATTAGGCATGCACAGCATTAGAAAGTCCAGAAAAAGGGTGGGTTAACTTGCTTCTTGAAGGATGCAAGTTTTAGAAACCTAAATTCCGGCTTGGTATTTAGCTGGACTGAGCAGAAATGAAATGATACTTGGGAGAGTCACAATGCTGAATTTAATCAGCCAACTTGTAGGCTGGGGAGGGAGATCTTCCCTTTTAGAACCTTAAAAAGCTGGAAAACACCCCGGTTCATTAGCGTATCACTGTCTGCTAGGCTTTGCCATGTTCTCAACGGTATTCACTTATGCAAAACTCCCTCAGCATGTGCACTTCTCACCTGTGCATCCAGCTGAGAATCGCTAATCTCAGGTTTGCTTCACTTTACTTTTGGAGGTGTGTTTTTACACCCCAAATGTTCCTGTAAACAGCTTTTCTACTTTGTTGAAAGTGACTCAGAATGGACGCAGTGTGTAAACCTGGATGAATGGATTCACAGCTTCCCTCTGAATCACGTGAGAACTAGAGATTGGCAGAGAGATTGGGCTGAGGAAAATGGACTTCCTGCATTTCTCATTTTGTGATCAATAACAGAAAAACGTGAAAATAAACCCGAAGCAAGTCAGTCCAGAATATTATTTCATTTTAAATGGAGAGCTTCAGACTACAGCTGAAGATACTGCTTTGGAATACATGGCATTTAATTCTGGTTTTTGCTACAGCTTGGTAGTTTGCAAGGAGAACCCTAACAAGATTTTTTGTTTAAATGACGTTTAGATAACAGCCTTTTAAAGACCATGAGAAAGGACAGCCTGTGTTTACAAAAGTGACAACTCATCAAAGCAGAAACAATAGATGCCAATGTGACTAACAAGAAAAGAGGAAAATGACGCAGAGAAAAGTGCAACACCCACAGAATTAAATACGCCACTTACGCTTTTTCCAGAAAGGCATCCCTTGACATGTTCTGTGCCAACAGATTTGTTGCCAAACTGAACACTTCATCTGACCATTCCTATAGAGAGAAAATGTGATTAAATGAGCCTTGTTTAGATGTTTACTTCCACAATGCAAAATATTTTCGAAAATTGCATTGTTAGTAAAAAGGGCCAATTGAAGTCTGAACTTGATTTTTCCAATTACAGTTTCCTTTCTTGTCTGTGAGGCCTGCTTTTCTCATGCTACAAAAAGGAAGACTGTTACAAATATTTTTTAATGATACCTTATTCTACTAAAATGCAAAAAACCCAACCATACGGATAAATGTCTGATGCAAAATATATTCAAGTTCCTGTAAAATGTGCAATAAATGGTCTAGAAAAACACATTTTCTTGAGTGTTGAACACTGAGGGTGACACACAAAGGATTAAAAAAGGAACCTTTATATCATCATTCTCGTAAATGAAGCCAAAATGGGTGCGGAACTCTTTGAAGATAGACAGACAGACAGACTGTTCAACAGTGTTTCCTCTTGTAAGCATTGGTTATGGGAGGCTCCGCATCACTCCTCAGATCATGAAGTAATTCAGATAACAAATATCATGCTTTATCTTTTATGGCAGATACTGAATTAAGAACTGTATCTAAGATCTTACCAGCCAACATCAGAATCATACTTAAAAAATCAAACCAGGAGAAATATGTAAGAATAAATTTAAATTATTCTAATATATTGGGAACAAGTTGTAACTCCAAAAGGAAACACTCCTCTTTTCCCTTCCATAGATCCTTACACTGGGGTCCTACCCCTCGCTAAATTATTTTTCCCTCTTGCTACCTTGACCTAGAGAAGAAATGTGCTCCACCTGCTCAAGTCTTGCCTCCCTTCTCCACCTGCAGGCACTGCTCTTCTGCCTCCATTTTCCTCTGTTTTCCTGACTGATTTTTTTTCTCATTTCTATGTTTGTTGCTGAATTCTGTCCCTTAGGTCTCTGCCCTCTCCTGGGTTCCCAGAAAGACTGATCCATGATTACAATCTGAGGTTTAGGCTCTCACTGCTCATCCTGTTGCTCTTCTCCCTTGCAGGTGTCTCCTGAAGCTTTGCATCAATTGCTTCAGTGCATTTTTCCTTGCCAACTTGGTGCTTATTTACAATCTTTAGTTGAAATACTTTTTAAGCACAACTCTGGTTTTGGATTGGCTTTGTTTCAGCCCTGTGAAAGAAAGGAACAAAAATAAACAATGCCTTTGTAAACAGTGTGATTTTATTTTTTTACTTGATGAAGTTTTCTGGGTTTTCTTTGAAACTAAAATTGAGTTTCCTTTCATATCAGTCCAGATCCAAAATTCCCATCACCCACACCCTCCCAGATGCATACTCTTTGGGAGGTACTCCCTCTCCTTTGTTCTTCTTTTTCTTAAGGAAAAATATAAAAAAAGGTGATTGCATTCTGACAAAAATTGATGATGATGAAAAGTCTCATTGATTTCCAATGAAAGAAATGTTACTAGGTCACTTTGGACCTTAAGAGCTTGTTTTACCTAAAAACCTAAAGTTTTTGCATGAGCAATTTGTGTTGTTCAGAAATTACCACTTTTTTTCTATTTTTTAATGTGCTAAAATTTGTTCCCTAAAGTTATCAGGTTTTGGTCCTGAAAACAGTGTCACACAGCTATTCCCTACAATGAAGAGCTAAAGATACCTGTACGCCTACTGTCTACAAGGGCCTTTGATATCCTTCAGCGGATAAGCAGATCCTTAATTCTGCTCCATTTCCAACCTCACTCCTGAGCAGCTGAGACAACATGTCTCCCTGGGACTGGTATTTCTGGCAGAGAAACCTTCCTCCCTCAGACACAGACTTGTTGTTCTGGAGGTAAACCACTGTTGCTAAGACAGTCTTCTCCCCTCCACCTCTTGTGACCACTTCCTTTTTTTTTTCTTTACTTGTTTTTCCTTCTTAGGTCCAATTTGGAAAAAAAAGAACCAGGGGTATGAGAAAGAAAAAGAGGAGGAGTTGGGTTCATTAGCAACACCACTGCTTTTCTGTGACTCTTGGAACAGAAAGTGTATTAAGGGCAGCATCTTTTTTTCTTCTTGGCAACTCATTTTTCCAGGCTCAAAATAGGCTCATCTTGTAAACACTGCTTTGTTTAGTCACTAATAATAGTAGTTAAAACTTCTCCCTATGACATTAATGGCTGCAAAGACTAATGGCAACATAAAATATTATTTAGAAATTGAAAATATGTTGGCTTTTAACACATCTTGATAGACTTTGTTTTGATCTCACTGATTCTGCTGGGCTTAAAACTGAATTATTTTGTAGAGAACAGAAGTAGGGCACTTCAGGAGTATCCCACATCCCACTCTTCCTTCTCTTCGAGTACTTGTTGCCAGGAACTCAGTTATTACATGCCTCTCACAAGCATTATTTATATAAACAGTCTTGCCATGTATGTTTGCTAGCTTTTCCTGGCTCTTCAACTGATCACATTGCTCTGGCCAAACATTCCAAGGGCTACCTGCAGGCTGAGCCCTTTCTAACGATGCAGGTGCCAAGTCAACAAGTCACAAGTAATACTTGCTCATCACGTCTCCCGTTTTAGAGTCTTCATTCCAGCCACCACAGAGCTGCAGCCAAAAAACGAAGATCAGAAAATATTGCAAGGATCACATCATCTTTCCAGTCACTGATCTGAACCCTCAGCAGGAGGGGAAGTAACAGCCTTGAGCATAGACCCGAAGAAATAAAGGAGATGCTTTGGACTGACTTTGATGGGCTTGCATCAAGCTGTGAGCCAAGATGTGTCTGGTCACTTTAGCTACAAATGTCTCCGTTTCCTTGGTTTTGCCGCATGGTACAGAGTAAAGCCCATAGTCTAACTCCCTGCATGATGCACTCGGCAGCCGTCTTTACCAGCAGCAGCGATTCCAGAAGGCAGTGCTCGGTGAGAGTGCTCCACAGGGTAGAAAGCTGTTATGTGTAGAAAGAAAACAGCCTACTGCGGAAAGGTTATAACAGCCTCTGAATCACTGCGGTAGCTGGAGACTCCTTTACAGATGCAATACAAAAGGAAAATATAAATCTCAGCATTTTGAAACAGGACTGTACTAGTGCCAACAAACTGTTTGCAGACTAGAAGTCTCTGCTCCTGTTTGGTAGCAGAAGAACCCAGCCTTCCGATTCAACTCCAAGCAAGTTGTATCCCTCATGATAAAAGTTTCTTGAACTTGATCTCCTCTTAGCTACGTCCTGTTACACTGATTTATATTTATATCATTCCTGTGAACCTTACTAACAAATTATTTAGTTGTTCTGTGCTTTGGCAGGTAGCATATAAACAGCAGTTCATTTGGAAAACTGTTATTCGGTGAAGTAATTTCTATCCTCTATTACCTGAATCCTCTATTACATTACATACATCCTTTAAGACATCTATCTCAACAGAAGAGATGAGACTTTTTCATAAGAAAAGACAGCACACATTCTTGAAAACACTTCCTTCAAATCAGAATTGACTATGTGTGAAGGCAATGTTTCTCGCACATTTGTTTCTGATGGGAGGTTAACAAAGAAAGCTGCTGAAATTCTATGTTTTAAGCATCCTTATGAATTTTATTTTAAAAATATATCAAGTGGACATGAATTTATCTGGTTTTAAGATTTTATTATAGTGATCAATCTCTTAAATATGCCTAAGAATCTGGAAAAATAAAGACGTATGCTGAAAAGCATAGTATAGCATAACTTGTGAATCATCTTTGATTACATCATTTTACTTCCAGAGGAATTCATTAACTCTTAGTCATGGATCTCATCCAAAGCTCATGAAACTGAGGGGAAACAGAGTTCCTTGGGCTCTGGATAGGAGTCTTTATGGCTGGGATGGACTAGTGTGGTGAGAAGAGAGACAAGCACAAAGGAGAGCAAGAGGAGAGATGGGAAAGACAGGACATTCGTTTCTGAAGTTACTGGACATGGGAAGAGAATGAAATATTGTAGAGGAGGCACAGAGGTTCACACGTTGAATTTCATGTTGGGAACAGAGTTGGAGAAAAAGGAGCATCTGCTCAGAATAAGATTTAAGAATAAACTACTTTATCCTGGCTGCTGCAGTGATATGTTGGTAGATGCTCACAAATCCCATCCCAAAACAGACACACCCGTCTGAAAATAAGCAAACGCTGTATTGGTGCTCCTTCTCCTCAAGATGTGTCTTGCAATCTGCCCTTTAGACCAGTAGCCAGTGAATTCCAAGCTGCATTCTTTGAACAAACCAGCCACTTGGTGCCCTTCACCAAGCTCATCACTAATGTACCTTAAACATCAGTTACTTTCTCCTGGAGGAAACACTACATTGCAACTACATCATCATTTCTAGCTCTGTATTTAGTTCACTTAAAACAAGCTGAACAGCCCAAGGCTCATATTTTCATAATTTTCCCACAACTTGGCCGGTGGATGTGATGAACAGAGTTTGTAGTAGAACAGGAAACCTTCTGCAAAGGAAGAAAACCCCATAATCAAATAATTTTAATTGCTTCACTAAGGCTGTTAGAGTTTAGTTTGCCTTTCTTCTCCAAGGGAGGACTGATTGATACTTGTCACACAACTTGAAAAATAAGGTATCAGAAATGAAGGGTTAAACGAAAAAACATTCATACACTCAAAAAGGAAAGGTGGGGGAGTTTGTTACTGCCACTTGCTTTCCCTGGAACGTCAGCAAGAGGATGGGTCAAAATTCATGTGTGATGTTGAAAACTTCTTGCATTTACACGCCTTCTCAGAGCTCCCTAAAGAGACAATTTGTGCTTGATATGCTTATTTATAACAACTTCTCTCAGTCACTACATGGGTCCTGGAAATGATAAGGACCACATTCTGTGGGCTTCCTCATCTAAAATTTGAAAACAGACTAAAAAAGGAAGACATTTTAGATAAATTCAACAGTCATAAAACTCTGTTCACATTGATACAATCAGGATATTTAAAATTATTTCAAAGTAAGCAAATCTGCAGTGCTTTGAAAATCCCATTCCCAGACTACTATCCTTGATTGATAAAACATGAATTTATTTGGTCTACCCCATTTACAAGTAACAAGGAAGACTTAGATTCTTAGTTACTCACAGCAGATACTCATGATTTAGAGCAGCCAAGCTTTTCTAAAACATTATTTTATCTACAGCATTTTTAAGGTTCCATTACCAAACAGAAAATGCCCTAAACCATTCATTTCTGTACTGTTGTAGCAAACAGATTATGGTTCACTCATTTCTGGCCAGACAGGAAAGATAAAAAGGACATATGCTTCTGTTTTAAGTGATTTTCCCTCTATTGCTGAGGGCTAACAGTACTGGTAAAGCTTTAGCTTACTTTTTCATTTTCCATCACATGCTCAGATGTTTTTTTTTCCTGAAGTGTTGTTTCATTTGCTTTCACTTTTGTGGTGTTAAAATTTCTTAACCACTCCTATAGAATATAGTTGTGTGTTTTCAAGTCTGAGGACAGCACTTCCCACTCAGCAGTCCATGGACCACCACAACCTCATTTTTGTTTCTATTCTTTCATATCAAAGAAACAGAGAAAGTTGTTTTTTTTCCAAGTTAACCAATTGGCTAATGAAGATTAACAGAGACAGAAAGCTGGCAAGCAAAAATACATTCTCATAGTTTAAGGCTTTCATTCTACAACCTTTTTTCACCCTTGCTGTCTGTGAGGTGTCAAAATAACTCCTTACTGTTGTTAAATAGCAGCAATCTACAGAGAAACTATCTTCCCAGCATAATCTAGTGGACTAAAGGGTGCAAACCATATGAAAGTGTGTTCTGTGTGTGGTTATCTAGAGGCTGTCATCAGTCTATCTACATGAATGGAAGCGGAAAGAGGAGTAGCTTTTGAATGTCAATTCAAAATAGATAAATCAAAGAGCTCCCACTTCATTGAAATCAACTGAGTCATAGAGAAGGTGGAAGAAGGGAGAAAATAAACATGCACTAAATTCAATCATAATGTGCTTGTCACACACAAATCTGTTTTATGTGGTGTATTGGACCATAACGAAGGGACCATTGTACATGCATGGTAAAAAATACTTTGCTAAGGTATGACATTGACTCCACAGTTCTTATCAAGGGCTATCAGCAGACAAAATGCAGTGCTTGAAATTAACCTTTGAACATAAGCAAAAACACAGATGTAAGTTAAATTAGGTGTCTGCTTGCTGACATACTTGTGTATACAAGGTGGTGCTGTAGATTCCTACTCTGATATCGGCTAATCTTAAAAAGTCAACAATTTACAAATGGTTTTACAACCATTTTACAAACCTTGATCCATAATTTTCACACACTTAGAACAAGTATAAAAGGGCAATAGCTACTGAAATATATTGATATGTGTTTGGAGACTCACAGTATACTAATTTATAGCTGAGTGAAAATTTGCATGTACCATTATTTTCACAGGGCTTATTTGGGTTTTACAAGCAATGTTCTGAAGATGAGCACAAAACAGGGGGCATAAACTTTGCTGAATAAAACTCCTGAAAAAAGATTACTGCACATTTCCTCTTGGGTACTGAGTGGCTCTGCTCTATAACAGAACTGAGCTTAATTTCACAGCAATCTCCACTTTAATTTCATTTATCCATATCTCAAAAGAGTACTTTGAAAACATTAATTTTATATGACACAGATGAATCTATATTACCTTTGCTATATCCTCTTGGAATGCCACCAAGTTCAAGTACGATATATTGACCAGGTCTGGACCATAGACAACAGTTATCATTCGATTTTCCAGTCGGCCTCCTAGGTTCCCAGCATCCAACAGTTCACGCAGCTTTGGATCCTGCAGATAAATACATTACAAAATAGTTAAAAATCTTTTGTAGACATTTACACTAAAATAGGTGAATATTCTTTACAAATCCTTAAATTTTGAAAACTTGTGTTATTTTGAACATTTTAAACATGATGGAACTACGTTCTGATACAGTTAATTATTTGTTAAAACATTTAAAATTATTAATCCAGGATAAAAAGAAAATCACTACTGTAAATCCTTCAAAGCCTCTGAGCTCTGTATTGGTACAGTACAGACTAAAAGCTGCCCAGTTGATGGCTGCACGTTCCTTTTCTCAGTTATTTTGTCTCATAAGAGAAGCATATGTTAACTGGTTTGCTCATCAAAATAATACAAGCTGTCCAAAGGCTACTGGCCTCAGCAGACAGACTCTCTCTAATTTCAATGGATCTTAGATAAAGCTAAAAAATAAGAACTTAGTTTTGCCTAAGGAATTGAGAAGACTCGAATCAACTCTCTTAAACACCATGAAATGAATAACGTTTAATAGTGATGCCCTTCTGTTTTTTCTTCATGTCCAAAAGGCCCTGTATTATTTAAATTGTGAAATATGTTCCATTTATATTTAGTATTTAGTCTTTTTCAGATTTATATCCAATATAGAAATTACTACATAACATTTCTATGAATGAAAGATATAGTCAATTATTTTTATTAGCTAATAATAGCTGGAACCTCAGCTTCATTGATAGCACAAGCGTTTGAGAAACAATTTCAGGTGATTTTGCAACTCTCAGTTCCTTTCAAACTGAGAAAACTGCTTGGTCCTTGGCCTCAAGATGAAGTTTATAAAGGTAAAGACAGATGAAAAGAAGCCCTGCATGGCTGAATACAGTCTATTGAATAGGGCCAGTATAATTTGAAAGTGCAATTTTCCTAAAAGGCAGGAATTTTCAGTCTGGTACAAATACCAAAAAATGGCCAGCAAATAGTACCACTATGGGATTCTGTGTAGAGATCAAATGATTCCAAAACTGATGCAAATATATAATGCAGTTTATATTTCACTCTCACGTGAACCTTTTCGCCAAACCGTCTGCATGTGCTTCTGGTACTTCTTAATATTTAATAACTTTTGAGTAAGAACCTACATTTCCACAAACCAATACAAATTAAATTTAGTGTAACAGGATGATAAGCTTAAGATGATGAAAAGGGCTATTTTTCATGGATCTTGCAGGAAATCCTATATAGACAAGACCTTAGTCTAAAAGGCATCTCCTCAGTATCATGTCTGTTTGTAGGCAACGGAGCTATTACCAAATAGCTATTACCAAATACAAGGTTTAGGAGAGCCTTTTGAAGTATGAACTAGAAAGAAACTAAAAGGCTGTCTATCATAAAATGTGTAGCCTCATTAAATACTGGGTATGATGGCAAGTAAAGGTCCCTTCCAACCTAGGCGATTGTGATCCTGTGATTCTGCGTTGCAGGGAAACAAACAGCATGATCCTATTTGAGGGTTCTGTAAAGAAGGAATATGATTGTGCTCCAAGACAAAGATTTCATGGGTAAACAAGTTAATGACAAGCTTTCACATAAAAGTAAAACAGAAGAGGGATATAAAAAATGTAGCTGCATTCCAGGGATGGGAATTTGAAGGAGAAAACCAAAGAAATCGTGTTAATTTACATCTAGGAGAAAAGCTAAAGAAATGCCCTGAAGATGCTAAGTTAGTGTTGGTGTATTACTAGATGGTTTACTTTCTCTTTTGTTTACAGACAGAATGTTACAAAGTGTTGTTTAATTTCTCTGGGAGATGAGAACTCATCTGCTTTTTACTCTCTACCATCTCAAATCCAAAATCTGACTGATAAATGCTTTTGCTGAAGGGCCTGTCTGGGAAAAGAATCATTCTGAACTCAAACTGAACAGGATTGTCTGTCTGGTTCTGTCGTCTTTCACATATTTGTTATTCCTTTCTTCTTTAACCTGAGTGAACCTATTGCTTACATTTTCACCCTCGGTGATGAAACACAATCACATCAACAAAAGAAGAAAGAAAGTAACCTTCATCCTTCATATTTAGAGTCAACTACAGGAAGTCTCTATGATGGATCACACTGCAGTTAGATATACATTTCACAAAATAAAAGGGAAACATATTTGAAATGGGATGTTTTTACAAAGCAAATACTCCAAAAGAGAAGTTATCTGGGACTAGATCAGTAAGGTTTTCAGAAGTGCAGAGTAAGTGGCCAATCAGGCAACAAGAGTACAAATTTGGTCCTCAAAATCACAGGATTTTTCTCCAGGTTTTAAAGGCAAGCAATTAGACCGTCTTTGGGTTGCTGGGTTTGGAGGAGTAAAATGTTGAGTTCTTCCATTCTGTTAGACACTTATCTAAAAGTTTTATGTACACAGTCCCTGACAGCAACCCTTTATCTGGGCGCCATCCAGTACCTATCAATAAAGGGCATACACTGCACTGCTATCTCAGCATAACCTGCAACGTGCTCCACAGACTTAAAATAGGTATTTTCATTTGAAGTTCAGTTGAAGAGAATAATTTTGATACTAAAAGGATTCACACCCTTTTGGACCCCAGCCACGGGTGTATTTGCCCTTAAGGGCGATAGCTGCATTCCCACTTGTCAGTGACAACTTATCCCTTAACTAATGATCTAAGTCTTATTCTTCGGTCCTTAATCTGAAACTCAGATACCAAAGCACACTGTCAGCTCTTCACATTCCTCATCAACAGCACTGCTTCCTTATCACCACACTTAGGTGCAAAATCTACTCAGGAGATGAGCAAAATAGCCTTTATCAAAATCTTGAAGACTATTGAAGCTCTATGAATCAAAGCCCTTTTTAAAATGTCAGCAAGTTTTCATGTGGAGATGATAGGAAAGCACATGGGAAAAAACCAAACAGCAAGACCAAATTTAGTTTCTTTTACGTAAATCAGATTATTTTGATTTTGATAACTCCATTTTGAGGATGAAAGTCTGCTGCTGTTTGGAGATGCATTTGATATACTGGCTCAATAGTGGACAGATTGGTTTTTGGCGTAAGCTCTTTGCTAGACTGGGGCCTTATGATGAACATATTGAGCAGTTTGAGAGACATTCAGAAGAATTATACCTATTAAATATTGATTATAGACATTTTTTAAACACCAGAGAGACTGAAGCTCTATCATGTCAGAGAACACGTCCATGGGATGCTCAATAAAGAGCAAGCTATTGACAATGCCCACCTAACTCATCGAAGTCCCCTTTGTAGCGTAATGATTTAGGTCTGCTTTGATGTTTTTTAACAACGCAGCAGCCTTTCACCTCTTTTATTCACAAGGTCTATGTCTGAGTTCCTTTTTGCCTTCCACTAAAGTCTAGAAGGAACTTCAGCTCAAGGACTGGAACTGCCTGAAGACCCTGGCTTGAAACCAAGTCAGGAAAGCCAGTGTTTCTGATGGGATCCCTCTGTGGTTAAAAAGCTGGCAGATACCCAATGGGAGATGCAAATTGTGGGCAGGCAAACACAGGGGAGGTGACAAGGATGGTACTGGCAGCACGAACAGCCTTAGAATTCATTAAAAATAAGACGAACTATGTCCAATTGAAGCTAGAGCTGGCCAGAGAACTATCTGCTCATTTGTCAAAAAGCCCTCCGAATTTGGTTCTGATGTCTTGACAAAACTATCAAAAGAAAATATACCTTAAATCAAGTCCAAGCAGAAATAGAAAATAGAAAAAATTAGCCAGACACATGAAAAAACCCCACAAGAACTCATGGGTTTCCTACAAAATTCATGAATAAACACTGAATACTGATGTTTTGTTGTAAACCAGGATCTGTAGACAAATGGATAAAAATAGGTTTCAGATTTCCAAAACTTTCTCCTGTTGTATTTTGCTTTCACTGGAAATCATAAAAATAATGTAAACTTAAAGAGCTTATTCAGCTATATTAATGACAATCTCCACTGCTTTCAGCTGTGGTTGATGTTATTAAAATGTAGCTCTTAACACTTAAATTCCAATTAATGTATGCTCTGCACGTTACAGTAAATGCCATAACATCTTTTAACAGTATCCCCATCTCTTTAAACTTTTTTTCTGACAACTTGCAACACACCATCTGTCTGGGAAATTTTTCTGTTTCTTTTTAATACATTGCCATCCAAATATATAAAAGTCTGCCATGCGGTTCAGTAGACCTCAACCACAGATCTAAACACGCCAAGGGGCAGCGAGTCAGCCAGGGTTTCACCTCAGATGTAACACACCACCTTTTGTTACTAATGATTCCCAAAGCTGCCACACCGGCTCTGAGAGCAGCTGTCTCTGATCCCAAACCTATTTTAAACAGTAGAAGAATCTGCCCGATGCTAAAGATTTTCCTCAGGGTTTAATAGTTACATACAACGTGATGGCCAAACTGGGTGATTGTCAAAAGACTCAGCCAGAACTTCTGGGTTGTTAGAACAGATGTGCAATTAAAGTACTATAGGGATATTTTTTGGTGTTTGAAGAGATTAATTTACCATGAAAACAATCTAAAGGAGTCATTCTAGACTATACACAGTGCACTCCTGTGCATGCAAAATGCCATACACTCCCTGGCCCCAAAGACCTACCAACTGAAATAATTTTCTCAGGCATCTCATGCAATAAAACATTATCTTTAAGATATCAAATAAATACTTGAGTACTACTGAAGCTATAGTTATGAAAGACATCCCAAAGCCTCCAAAAAGTGTTTAAAAAAAACACAGCCCAAAATAAATCCCCACCAAATTCTACACACAAACTCAGTGTTTATCAGCTATTTTCATTACTTCTGTCAATCTGACTTGCAATTTCCAAATACCTTCTCTTTCTGAAAATATGCCATATTCCTTACTTTAAAGCACTGTGTTTCAGTAAAGCGCTGTGCTTCAGTACGGTGCTTCAGTAAAACAGGGTTGGGTAGAACTGTACACATTTCTGTAGATTTTTGAACTATATTACATAGCTATATGGGTACTTCAGAATCCCCTAGACTTGATATCACAACCCCAAATTGTTATATTTGTGTCCTGATAACTTCAAGACTGGAGAGGAAAAAAAAATTAAAACCGAATCTAATCTTGGATCCTTGCTCATCAGAATAAATCTCCAAACATTCAAAACTGCATTTATATTTTTCTAGCTCTTTATGTATCCCAGGAGGGGGGAGATGGGAGAAAAGAAGAAATAATTAGATAGTTACACATGCAAAGAGTTTTCCAGGAAACACTCAAATGTGTGCTTAAATTAAATGAAGAACCTTTCTAAAATAGGACCTTACATTATGACTTTATCAAACGCAAAACTCCCACAGATTTTCTTCAAGTAGAACAAAGTCTTATATTTCAGGAATGCCTTATCACAGAGTGTTTATCAACAAAAATGCACACACATATATATATAAAAATAAATGTATACTTCATATATTTGACCCAGACTTCAACATATCAGATTTTAACACTTCAAGCACCAAGTAAGTAGCTGTAGTATGGGCAGTATGAATAAGAAACACTAAGTTTCTCTCTTGATCAGACCACTTACCCCTACAGCTAGCCAAGGTCTTCAACAGACTTCCCAAGCCCTGACTCTGCTAAATTGATCCACCTGAACACTGCAGGGCAATCTGCCCAGCACAGAAGGCCAAATAAGGGTAGGAAATACTTTCTAACACCTATTGAAGTAATTTTGTACCATCTCTAGTAGCTCAAGCACACAGTTCTGGTCTGCAAAACTTTTCAGGTCCACGATGATACTTAAGAGTTGCCTCTTATCTTTGTACAGGTTAAGTGTCTCATCTTGTCCAGTCACTCCACCTGCACCAAGAAATGAAGCACCTCCTTTGGGAGGTATTTCCCCATCTGAGTCACAGAGGAATAAATTACCCACCCGACAATCTGTCCTCTGCCTAATGTGTACATGAGGTGCCAGTGCATGCCATGGAGATGCCTAACTTTGTGAGGTGAGACAATCCCACAAGCTCAAATCTCTTCTTGCAGAGGGACCATAGCTCTGCATTGCCTCCTAAGCAGCTGTGAACTGCTGTGGTGCACCAGTGTGACCCTCAGAAACAACAAGCTTTTACTAACTGGATTAAATTTCCTATTAACAATCTCGACACAGGTTTCAAAGCTGGTTCAAATATCCTTTCTGTCACATCACCTAGCAACAGTGCAGGACTAGGAACTTGGATTGACAGACTCATCCTTCAAAGAAATGTGTCTTTCTTCTCTCTCTCCTTCCTTTGTTGAGACCAAAGTCAAAACTATCAATAGTTTATCTTTCAACAATCCCTTTCACTGATTAAAGAGAAAGTCCATACACAGGAATCACACCTACAAAAATCAATGACAGGATTTTGTCTGCCTTCCTTAATGACAGTCATGTGAAATGAATATACTCCAATTACTACATCACAGATACTCAAAACAGTGTTCACCAAACTCTCTTTTCTATCATTACACAGAATTCACAAGAAGTTTGATATTTAAATATATTCATTTATATCACCAAGCCATTCTTACCAAATTCATTATCATTAAACCAGAAATACATTTAGTCTAAGAAAGATAAAAACTGCACTATGGTTTTGGATACAAATATGTCTTCTCATGTTTCACAAAAATGTATCAAATCAATATGTGACCAAATATATTTGGAAATACTTCTGTGAAATTTGTTCTCATTTCTGGGGTTTCAGAATAGATTCCAAATTTTGCACAACATCACCATAAACTACCTATGTGAAGAAATAGAGCCAATATATTTTTTAAACTCCTGATTCTTCAAGATACCATTTTTATGCACACTATGTCACTGTGTACAAAAACAAAGGATGTTGCTTAAAAATATATATATATCTCAAGAATCTAAACTAGTCTTAGGATGACCATCTGCTCAGCTAATACAGTGGAATATTTCTAACGTATAACACAGTATTAAGTAAAAGGAGTCAGAAATGCCTCAGACAGTCAGGCTGTGAAGGAGATCAGAGATACCCACTGCCTTCTAGGACACATCTTGCTTGGTACCTGCAGCAACTGTGAATGCCCATCATGTAACTAAAATCCAAGGACTATTCTTCCCATAGAAATTATCAAGGATGAAAGGATAGCATAAATCTTACATCAAACAGTCAGTCCTGATTAACTCTCTCTGTGAAATACTTATTCCAGAAAAACAATTGCTTTTCCTAAAATAGCTTAATCCAATTCCATGCTTGAAGTAAGAACACCAATACATTCAGTTTAGCAGGAACAGATTATGAAAAATAATAAAGCTACTTCTTTTTCTTTGATGTAAAACTTTTGAGGAGGAGAGCACATGTGCCAGCAAAATACATACTTTTCTTCAGTACAGAAATAAGAGGTAAGCAAACTTATACCTGTGCAAAAGATACTTAACTTCAGAGAGGACTGCATCGATATGCATTTCTGAATAGAATTCTGACTCTGAGTTCTGAAAATGCAGGATGAATTCAGAGATTTCATATTGCTTTTCCACAATAGCCACGGTACAAGACATGGGATATTAAAAATGTTATTGATCAGTATTTTTATAATAATTATGAACACCCAAAAAACCCTGCTGAGTATTATGTCAGCAACCAGGTCGAGAGGACAGAAGCATCCTTAGCCAGTTCACAGACGACACCAAGCTGGAGGGAGCGGCTGACGTGTGGGAGAGCAAGACTGACAGCTCCCTTCCAACCTACACTTTTCTACAACACCATGATTTCTGTACCAGACAAGACCACTCATGTTACAAGAATTTACCAGAGACAACACCATGCCCTTACTGATAGCTACTCAGCATCAGCTTTGCCAAAGATGCTGTTTCTCCTTATAGGACAGAATCAGATTGACTTCTGGGAGAAAAGGCAGAGCATACTCAAATAATGAATTCACCTTCAATGCTATATTTTGTGAAAACAGGATTTTATATAAAATATAAAATTCTTTTTTTCTCTAAGGAAAATTTTTTTCTTTTTTTTTCTCTAAGGAAAAGCCAGGGGACAAAAATAGGGCCACCTCATTCCTATTTTTCTGACCTTCTCACAGTTCAAGTGATCCAAATCCAGCTTCCCTGGGTCTCTCATGCTCTCATGACAGAACATTAAACAAACAGTCAGCCTGCATATTTGTTTAGTTCTCCTTCTAAGCATCCCTGTTTCTTGGGGATTTTTTTAGGTTCATGGTATTTAAGTTTTAAATTGGTTGCAAGACTGTGTGTTCTAACGAAAAACAAGTGACAGTAGAAACCAAACATGCAAAATCAAATGTGGTATTTCTGAATATGGTTCTGATTAACATAAAAGTACTTAATATCTCACAGTGTGCATCTTAATTTAAATAACAATTTTGCACAGGCGAAATACCTACAAGCTACAACCATGCACTAACTTTCTCTAGACGTTTTCTAACTCACTAACATTTTTATCATTTTTTATTAGCTGCAGATGGGTCATTACTTAAAAATGACTTTTAAGCACACACATTTCCTTTCACTGCTTTTCCTTTCTCAAAATACTTTGAGATTTCCTTCAGTATAATTTTAAATGCAGAGATGAAGCGACAGTGGAGAAAAGAAACTCCTCTCATTTTCATGTTACTTTCGTTAACTCATTTTCTTTGGTCTGTATAGGACTTGGAACTGTAAAAAGTCTTAGAATGAAATGATTTATACAGCAGGTCGCACAGCACATAAGGGCAGGAATAGCTGGAGCAGCAGCTTAATTTTCACTTATCTATAAATCTCACATGCATTGTTCCTCCAATTCTGAATTGCTCTGTGGAGTTATTTTAATAGGATTACTTCAGAGGTTGAGGTACAATCAGCTATTCATCTATGTATCATTTGTAAAAACCTAAGATGCTTGTAATGAGTTGAATGAGAAGTATCGCATGAATGCCCACTATGCTTTTTGGAGTGCTCCATAAGGGCTACAGTATGATCACTTGCATTTCAATGCATTGTTTTTTAGCTGGTGGAAGTACATATGTCCAGACTGTCTGTAATGCTGGATGCACTAACTAGCCACCCCATATAAAAATAACAGATGAAACACAGAAAGCTGTAATCGAAAATATCTGAGCTGTTTATTATTGCAACATTTCAGTCCCACTCATCCGTAGGAAAAAAAAAAAAAAAAAAAAAAAGATATATCCTGCTTGGCCACACTAGCATTATTTTGCTCACCTGTTTGTGAGACACGTTTTGCTATAATTTTTTCAATCATAAAGTCATATGGGATGCTTACTGGTAAAAGTTTCAATTTACCTGGCTTTAATTATTGCAAAACCCCACTATTCCCATTACCTTTAAGTATTTAATTCTAAGAAACTAATTTGCAGTATAGCAAACAAAAATAAACCATTTCAAAGATAATGAAGCAACAGTCATAATTTTTTCCTTATTGTACTGTACCAGATACTCAGCTCCTGCAAATCATACCTCCAGTTTACAACAGACTCTTAACGGCACATCACTAACTTGTGACTCCCAATAATAAGTTCTTGTGCCCTGTTACTTGTCACAAAACCTTCACTACTTCTTACCACATATCAGTAACAATAATTCAGAAATAGAAATCTATTTAGACATTCAAAAATTGGTGCAAATTTAGCTGGAACAGATGAACCTATCTCCTGCAGATCTCAACTGTTCAGCTCGATGGGAATTGGAGTCAGGGTACCACAAAGGCAAGGCAACGCTCATTAGCTGACTTGTCTTTACTCTCAAAACATAACTACAACCATAAAATCAGCTAAAAAGCCACATGGCAAAATCATACAGCAGATGCCACTGCTTTGGAAGGCAAACTTAAGAGAGAGCAAGGCATCTATAAGGAGAACAAATTATTTAAGCTTGGCTTTTAGAAGCTGGTCGGCTTCAATTTACTCCAGAGAGGATGATCTTCCGTAAGTACATTTTAACTTTTTATATAAATATGTAAAAGAAAACGACTAGAAACAGATTCTTGTTTTAGAAGACAATATGACTATTGAAAAAAAAGAAGTAAAATCTCCAAGGCATATGAGTAAGAACTACAAATATGCAGGTTTTTTGGCTGAGTGAAAGAGAGAAAACAATGAATAAATGCAGAAACTGGGTTTGGGTGGTTGTATGACAGATTAATTTCACTACCTGTGAAAGTACAGGAAACTGCTAGGAAAAGAACATCCAAACACTAATGTCTTTGGCAGGCAGCTGCAGAGAGAAGGAATTCTTCAAGGGATGCCATGGACATTATTTTAGACAGTTGGGTTTGTATTCTACCACTTTAAGAAATAATCAATGAAGGGAATATAAAAAAGGTGGCTGGATTGATCCGAGATCAAACTCAAAGAGGAACACAACACATCAACTTGGAGAACAGTCCTGATGGAAATCTCAAGCACTGCACAGCCGTGAGCAGCCAAACAATGTGAGAATACCAAGATGAGGATGATGGAAAATCAGCGCAAGAAGAAAGCGATAGAAACAGTCCCTAAAGAAAATGGACTATATGGCATGAGGTCTCCATGAAGAAACATCCAGATGCAGACACTTTGGTGCAGCGTGCAACTTTATGCATCTGAACTATTCACATGTGTTGCAGAAACAAAATTTGCTCACAAATATATGTCTCTGCCTATACATTTGCAGGTATGAAGTATTAAGACAGCTATATCTGGAAGTACTGTCAGATATAATTTCCAACTTGGTCCTTCAAATTACTCCATTTCTATTAGTTTTTCTTACTGTTCACTGGAAAACCAACAGGGACAATAGTTGTTGCTCTTTAAAAAGCAGCTAAAGGATATTTGCCACCTCAAAACCTTGCACAATTTTGGAAAATTTGAAAACCCTCATCTAATTACCAATACCAGCTAATGCACTGAAATGAAGAGATAACTGGAATTCTGTATTAACTCACATCCTTAACAACTCTCTTCACTTCCAAAGAAGTGAACCTGGTGTTCACCTCCAAAGAGGTCAACCTGGTGTCCTGGTTTGGCCTCAGACAGCAATAAAGAACCACGTGGCAACCACTCTCTCAGACCAGACCCCCTCACACGCTGCCCCCAGGGCCATGAGGGGAGAATCAGAAGGAAAAAGGCAAAACTCATGGGTTGAGACAAAGGCAATTTAACAGAACAGCAAAGGGAACAAAGAAGCAACAACAATAACACTAAGAGAGCAATGAGCAAGCACGATTACGATACCACCACTTGTTGACCAGACCCAGGACACCCTGGATGCCCCAGCCCAACCCACTCCCCAGAGCAACTTCCTCTCCCTCCCTGGTACCCCTGGGCATGGCTGCCATGGGATGGAATATCTCTGCCCCTCCTAGATCCTGGGGGGAATTAACCCTATCCTCACCAGACCCAGGACACCCAGATTTACAGTAGTAGAGAAAGCGTAAAAATTGGCAAAAGAAGTTCAACAGTTATTAATTATTTTTAAACATCCTCTCTACAAACTGTGGCAGCTTGCAAAGAATTCAATTTCTTACATTTAAAAGGTGGATCAGCACTTCTCTTCCTAATATCACTTGCTAAGTGCCAGAGAGACTTCTAGTTATCCAAGAATTTAATGAACTACATCCAACAATTTAAGGCTGTTTCATTTAGATAAGAGCCTTTCCAACTTAAAGGATAAAACGGCCTTCAAGGCAGTGGAAAATAAAACACATTTTGGTGTGTATAAACTACCCAAGCAGTTAGTTAAGTCTAAAAATCACATTTTAGCTGGGGGAAGTCAAGTAAATAGGCTTGGCACACAGGCTGTAGAGTAGAAGAGTGCACAGCAGGCTAGAAAGTCCTGCAAAAACTCCAGGCCATGCTTTGTGCCCCCCCCTTGGCCATTATTTCCCCAGGATCCCCAGTGGAGCATTTGACTGAGTAAAACTATGTACTCCAGGGTTTGATCAAACTATTTCTGAAAGGTTATAAAGTTCCAAGGCTTTTTGAAAAGGGAATTAAAAATATTTTGCACACACAAGATTATGGCACTGAGGGTACACTTTATCCAGTTGGATCCTTTCCAACACATCCTTGAAAAACCAAATAGTTACAATGCATGCAATTTGGAAAGGATTCTGCAAATATGAGAATATTCTAGATGTCACTTCCCTAAAACAACATCATTTGTCGCTATGGGTTTTAAAGTACAGTTTGCATAAAGATGTATCTTAAGTGGACATGAACTTCAAGACAGAATCCAATAGCTTCTCTGTTTCTGTTGTTGGAGCTAGATTTTCAGCTATTTTAAAACAGTAGCCTAGTGCTTATGCAGTAATATATATATATACATTTTATTCAGTCTTATCAGACAAACCAAATTGTATAAAGAAAACATTAATGAAAGACAACGGTCCTTTTGACATGATGAACCAGTGAGGTGTAACATCAGACCACACTCGCTCAGGACACGAATGCTAGTCTGCAGACAATTTAACATGACATTTAAATATACTAAATAATGTAAGAGGTGGCCTTTGCTCTGCAAGACCTGTGCTTTTCTGAAACACTCCTTTGTCTCTCCCGCTAAGGTGGGGAACTGTTGTATTCTCAGTGCAAAGCCAATTTCAACAATGATCGACTGCCAGCAAGGAGCAGGAGACAGGAAGATGGGCTAAAAGTGCAGCAATTGTAGGAAGATTGAAGAAGCCAGGATTTAGGCTAAAGCTGAAAGGATTTAAGGGTTTTGGATCAGACCGTTGGGGAATGAGGTGCGTGGTTAAATCCCTGATGCCGCACTTGCTAAAACTGGTTATCCAGAAATACACACAACTCTTTCTTTGTCCAAGAAGCTGTAGGATCAAGCAGAGACAACTTGACCTTGACCTCCAACAGGAATTGTAATCTGGCTCTACCACGCAGTTCTTATGTTTTACAGCACACATTATTATAATGCATTAATACCTTGCTTTTCTTGAGTTCTTTTTTTTTAATCTCCTCCTTTCCCCCCCATCTTTTAACAGGAAATAAGAAAACAAACACAAAGCCTGGGCATCTCTTGTGATAACAGAGATCAAAAATACTGCATTTCATTGGCTTAATTTCCTCCCTCTCTAAATTGCGTTTTTCTTTGCTGTACTTCTCTTAAAGTCTACTGAATTTCATTTTTCTTATATTGCCATCAACAGCTCTTGACTCACTGAAAGTGTTAACACAGAAGTCTTATTTTTCTTTAAATCATTTTTGGAAAGAAAAATAAATGTATGCTCCATACTTAAATATCTAAATTGATTCTAAAGTGATGGAGCATATAACCTCATTGCATTAACAGGAATACAGTTAAGATTTTCCCATTCTTGCATGATTATGTAGCTGAGGATGCTACTTTGAAAAGCAGGAGGACCCAGCCCCATATACTGGTTTAGTATGAGTATATCTTGCAATAGAAAATGGTATAATGCCCTTTATGTATATATACCTCCTGTAATTTAACAGCATCAATATAATGGCTAGCTAATAATTCTGCCAGCATAGCGGTGCTTCCCACCGACTGCGTCTGAGGCCCCCTCAGCGTGCGAGGAGTTCAGGAGGTGATGCTGCAGTTTAGCCCCCCATACCAAGCAGCTGGGGGGTGGTCTCATATCATATATGTATAGATATATTTTTATTTCTTTATTCCCTCTTCCTCCAGTGCAGCCTTTCCACTGCTGTCACTGTTTTCTCCTCTTTGGTGGTATAGGCATTACCATATTATTTTTCTTCTAACTTTCAATGTATAATGTCTCCAAAGATGATGCAGTGGTGACATCTGTATGCCTCTGCTAGGAGGCAGAAGGAACATGTTTTAGGTCTGCTAAACTTTTAAGTACCCTTTGAAGATTTATGAAAGTGACAATTTCAATTCTGCGGAGACATATGCAACTGCTGAACGTGGTGTAGAGAGAAAACTATGGAACAAATGCTCCGCTGGTGTGAAATAATGGCATCTGTTTGCCCCAGGTCAGGGCCTCACGTCACTTCAATACTGAATTGCACACTTGGACTGCTCTGGTCTAGCCTTATTATTGAACATAAATAGATCCTAAGAGCTAATGTAGTGCACTGCATTTCTATTCTTTGCAATATGCATGCAATATACAATATCGCCCTGTTGTTTTACAGCATGTAAAAAATAGCTTGGTGTTTAGTTATTTTTTTATAACTACAAAAGGTCAATGGAAGCTTTCTGTAATTTCTGTTACATTTAACTTTTCAAGGGAGACTTATTATAGAAAACTGTGTCCTGATAGTACTTTGAAAAACTCTTCCAAGTCTACAAAATCTGACCGTTACAGCAGCCTTGCTAACAAGGCTACCTGGAATGACAGTTGAGTCCCGACCACTAAAACATGTAAAACAAGTGACTTACCCCAGGAACAAACCAAACCCCCCACAGATAAAAATCTTGTGTCTAATGGATTGAAATTATAAATAGAGAGATCAATAGTGCCTGGAGTCAGTCTGAATGCTGAAATTAATGACTCCCCAAAATAGCAGCAATACAAGGCCACATGACACATGCTGGCACCTACTTGAGAGTATACAGCGTGAGCAATACAGGGTCAAAGTCATCTAGGGACCTTTTTTCCCCTTTTCTGTATTTTTCATACCATTTAGTTACTTAAATAGATTCGGGCTTGTTTTATTTCTTTCGTTGGCTTCTTTGGAAAAAAGGACGTAAATTCATGTCTTTGGCAATCTAGAATACTTTGACAATATTATATCTTATTTGTATAATAATAAAGATACATTGTATAATAAATGTGTTTATATATTTATATTTGTATAACATAGTTTATATTGGCACCATGATCTGTTTTCAATCTTTTTACACTGGAAGGGTGTTCGTGGTATCTGCCCCTCTCTGTGATGGTTTGAAAGTGGTTACTCACTTTACAAGCACAAGTAACAACAGGGAGCCAATTCTCAGTAAAATTTTAAATGTCTATTTTGTATTTTGGTTCTGATCCTGTCTCGTAACAAAGCTACTGGAGGAAGGGAACAACAATAGGTTTTGAAAGAGGCCTAAACGTAACATTGGGAAACTTTTTGGCTATTTGGGCAGGAAAAACCTACAGCCTTACACCTTCCCTTGGAAAAATACTATGCCCAATAAAACAACTAGTGAATGGAAGTATGCTTGAGCAAAGTTCTGGGCACAACTCCCAGAGGCAATTTATTTTTGGCTTATCAAGTTTCTAATCTGTTTTTTAAACCAGGCTACTGAATAGGTATAAACCTGAATGGTATGAAACTCACTATAGAAACAGAAACTTTTAGACTACTGTGGATGTCATCTACCCAGATATGTGACCCACTGAGTCCTTTAACTGCAATTCTAATGAGACAGTGGCTTGTCCAAAATCAGAATCGTAATAACGATTCAGTTGGATTTTAAAAAATTTAAAAACCATAACCAAACAAAAAACCGTCCAAACGACCACCACTGGTATTATCTATACTAATAAAAAAAAAAAAGAATGGAGAAGTTTAAATTATTATGGAGAAGATTTACATTATAGAAAGTTAGGATGATTGACACAAAATTACTACTGCCCCCAAATCAGAATGCTATAGCCTACTATTTTGCTGGAACCTTTAACAAACATATCTTAACATCACAGGTTTAGTTTTTTGATGTTTTCCATCATCTAGCACCATCAGACGGGCTACAGCCTAATCTCTGTCAGCCCAAAATAAAATGGAATTTCCATGTTCTTCATATTATCTTTCCTCAGCCTTCAAACTCTGGAAACTTGATCTTTATTTTTTTTGACACCACGGCTGGCTTGTCATTCTCCAAAAACATGTGTAGTACAGAGGGTCTGATTCAGCTGTCTAAAGAGCACTTGCACGCAATACCAACGTCACTCCTCCCGGCAACTGCAGGATCCGCTCTCCCTACAATCCATAAAGCTGCTCTATTGCCTTGTTGGGTGGTCTCACACAATAAAGAGTAATACACAGGAAAACATTAGATCAAAATCAATACTACATTGTAATATATAAGAAAAAGTGTTTGAATTTTTTTTAACACATACATTTCCTTTGAAAAAAAATGCTTGCAAATGAGAAGTAATTTTTGCCTCAGTGCCTGATTTTTCTGCTGCCATTTTGCAAGATATTTTAATTTCTGTTTACTTCTTCCATCTGCAGAACAGATCTAAGATGCCCACATATTCTGTCGAGGGTCCTGTGATCTATAAAGCTGGAAAGTGCTATGTAAGCTCTTCATTCATGTGGTACCTTCCAATGAAAACCTCCATTCTTCACTGATCTAAAGTGCATAATACCTGATAATATCTTCCTCCTTCTTTGTGACTGTGCCCCTTCTCAAACTTTCTTTTCATTTCTTTAGGTTTTATTCTTTGGATCTTACTCAGACTATATGAAGTTTGGGGTAACAAATCATTCTTTATCATTTTTCTTAGATGTCAAGGAACACCATGCCCCGATTCTTAGGTGTTGGTCACATTTGCTCTAAGACTGTGAGGTGAATACTCATACAACCTACACTAGGCACGTAATTGCAGAGAGCCTACCAGAGAAACAGTTCTCCCAGATCAAAATAAGGAAAAGAAAAAGAATTTCTTAGACACATTGACATGAGTTTTGTGCTGCTTCTCTTGAGACCTCTAAGATGCTTTCCAGACAATGAACACCTACTGTTTCAAAGGAAAACAAATGTCTATCCAAAATCAAGTTCATATTTTCTAAAATCTCAGAGCACTTCAACTTGCTTTTTCCCCTCAGATCAAGTGTCAGCAGGAGTTCAGCAAATACCTGACCATTGCATACTTTATTAGATCACCTGTCAGGGAAATTTGCTTTTGCCTTAAAAAATATGTGGCTGTACACAAAAAAGGGGAAAAGAGAAAAGCAAAATGGGAAGGACTTTTCTAGGTGGATTTCTTTGAAGATTGCTTAAAAAGTTTACAAATACTAAATTAATGCCATTAATGGAAGTACTATGCAAGTGGACTTAAGAAATGCTGAATATAACATACAAATATAGCCTAAGGACTGGCTGACCACCTGCAGAGTGAGCAGTCCACGCTGTGAATATCCATCTACCTTCTGGTTTATTTTGCTGTGTCTGGATATAAGTGGTATAAAGCATTTACAAGATAATGCCACAAAATTACAGAATAAAATGTGAATTTATAGCTTTGCTCAAAAAGTAGCTCAAATAATAGTATACCAAGTGGCTCAAGTATCAGTATAAGTTCAGCATGCACTAAAGTCCTGAGGTTCACCTTGTCCTCCAACCCCTCAAGCCATCACGTCAGAGGAGCTGCTGGAGCCCACCACAGCTCCCCCTTTGCCTACAGGTCCAGTCTGCTTTCAAAGAAATGATATACTCTTGAATTTCAACTTGCAACTACAGGGAATGTAGCTGTGGGGTGCCCAGCCTTCCTGCAAAACAGGCATAGCTTTAGGACACCAGCTCTTGGGACATCCATTTTACGCTTTGTATGTAAAAAAGTGGTGCCATCCTACCCAGTGAACAGGATGAGCTGTGTTCAGGACTTCAGTGTAGCAACTAATGGACTATGAGAATAAAAGAGCATTTGGGATGAACTACTGTCGAGGTTTAGGCTGAATATGCCTATGACAGCGACAGATGCTCTCTCCACACTTCTCGCTCCATGAGAAAAGGTGGAAGAGATAGATTTACAAGTTTGGAATGAATTAAACTACTTTAATGAAATATTAATATTAAAATTAACATGGAAAGAATGAAATAGATACAACGTATACAAAACCGTATCAAGCTCCCAGGATGACGTCACCAGCAGGCACGGGAAGTCCCAGACTGGACTCAGCACTAGATAGGAACCAGACCCCAGCTCTGAAGTCAGGAACACACAGATCAGAATCAAAGGCAGATGAACAGACAGGGTCACTTTCGGATGTCAGCCATTGAAGAAAGCAAAATGACCCTCTGATCCCTCAGCTTTTATACTGAGCATGGGGCAGATGGGATGGAATACCCCAGGTGGTCAGGTTTGGGTCACCTGTCCTGTCCACTCCTCCCCACTGCTGAGACCCTTCTATGCTTTTTCTGTTTCCAACCCTCCAATGGGTCAAATACAAAAATTAGCTGACCTTGGTTGTTATAGCAGTAAGCATAAGCAAGAGCCTTTCTGACCGCTCCTTGGCATGAAGTGCAAACATTGGTCTTATCACTGAGAATAAGCAGTTTTCTCCACAATATGCTGTTAATTTCAGAGAGTTAGAAGAAGCCTAGCTCAGATGCAAAATTACTGAACAGAAGCGTGGTTCTGTTTTACCTCAAACCAGGACAACTACACCAGTCCTTTTTGAGAAATGAAACTGTACCATGGGGAACAAACTGTATTAACACTTGCTTTTGTGAATAATCCCATTGATTTTAACATGAAAGCCTGAATGAGTAAGTCCCACATTCGCATGACAACAAAGAAAGGCAGATGCTCACAGACCACAGGAAGAGTTAGGTAGGTGTGGGCTGCTTTCATGTGACGTTCTTAGACAGAATATAATAGTCATGGGGTGACGGGTTCCCACTGACGCAAGAGTAATTAGGCAATACTGAATCAAGCCATGAAGAAGGAAAATGTCTGCCCCTTCCCCTTTTAGCTTTAATGGTGCTGAGTTCTCTCATGATCTTTAGTGGGAGCTTTGCAGAAGAGAAGAATGAATCCAGAATGAGGCTAGAGATAAGTATTAGTGTTGTGGTTCATCTCTAAATTTCTGGTCTAACTCCTTTCGATGGTGGGAGCTGTGAATGCACCCAGGGTGTAACCAGGCTGTCCAGCTCAGCAAAACACTGAAGCAGATGCTTTCTTGAAGCACCTGAACAGTCCCCATCAAAATCAGTGCACTGCAGATTCACAAGAAAGATACCCAGAAATTTCGCCTTTTTTTTTTTTTAAGGAATTTAATTCTATTTATATTTACTGCAAGAATTTCCACTATCCCTTGGGTGGCATTTTCCACTACGTCTTCAAAAGGCTTTCCTATAAAAAAATACATTTGTTTTTTTTTGTTTATACGTGCCTGTACCTGACACATACCTTTTTCAAAGATGTAACATTTTTAACATAGGTTTATGAAATAAGAAATGCTATTTAGAGAAAGGTATACATTTTTGTAAGAGCTCTGATTTAAAAGGAGCTGAAAATAAGCCCTTAAAATGTTTGAAGAATTATATTGTTCAGGTACAAAATACTGAGAAAAGCAATTATTTTTTGGGCAGTAGAAGTGATGAGTAAGTGGCTTTGATATTTATAAAACAATGTCACTTGCTTTTCCCTTTCCAAGCCTTATTTTAAATATTCAGATTTGAAAGTACCAAGAAGCCTGTCCATATTTTTAGATACAAAGAATGAAGTATTTAGTAAGAGAAACAGAAAGGTTTATTTGATAACTCACATTCTGTTGGGGAAGAAAGCAGTAGAAAAGGGAATGGGGAAGATGGCTTATGCACCCGAGACAGTTTTTCCAATGAAGACTTTTTCAAGTATAATTTTTAATAGACTCCTAACATGACTCAGATAAACCCAAGACCTAGACCTGCTCTCACCAGGGTTTGTTCCTGGAATTAACGTAGGCCTTTTTATAGAATGACAGAAACAATGCTTAAGAAAGATTAATGCCTACAGAAGAACTAATTTCTGCACTAGGATTCAATAATTTGGACAATGTACTTTGTGGATACTAAAAAAATGCTATACATATAGGATTACTGTCAAGATACCAGTGAGTATAAAGAACGCTCTCAGAACGTTGTTCAGAAAATAAGGGTTGAGGGTTTGAACCCGTGGCCCTAATTCATTCCCTTTTATGTCTCAGTGCTGCAAGATACAAGTATTAGCTCTGACTCCTTGGTAAAAATTGAGCTTAACAAGGAAGGACCTGTCTCCATCGTTTTCAACTGACTCTCGGCCTCATTGAGCCAATGCAGACGAGAAGGGGAACCCCTGCTCTGCAATCACTGCGGTTTCATCAGGGCTTTAGTACCTGCCCTGAATGGTGGCTGCCACTGACTCACCTCAAAGTCTTCCCCAACTGGTTTTCCAATCTTGCCTGGACCTTTGCTGACCATTATTCTTTCTATGTAACTACGTTTTGGCATATGCTTTGCTATCTCAAGTGATCAGCTTACAGTAAACATGAGTCTCAGTTAGGCTTCTGTTTTGCTGATTTCTTGTTTGGTATTTTAACCAATACTCTCTGCATACTCAGGGAAAGCCGTAATGGGAAAATCCAGGTAATCCAGGTTTGGCCCATGTCAAATATGGTTATAGCTCCATCTGTGCACTTTCAAAATAAAGAAGCAATATGCCTGCCATGCAGTTGGATGAAGACTTCTGTAACTAGCTCTGACACTGGTTTATTTCCAGGTACACCAGTGTTTATACACACTATGAGAGGGCACATGACCACATATGCTATCACATAGTTGTAAATTTAAAAGCCAACATTTGCCAACAGCTGACAATTTTTAAAACCATTTTATGAGAGAAAATGGCAGCATCTTAAATAACACCATCATCTATGATACCATGGACATAAACATTAGTAAGTTAGAGCTTTCAGGGTGTTATTTCTTTTTTTTGTCAAAAATTTCCTACTTGATGCTGTATTTCAGTTGTTTTTTCAAATTTCTTTTAAGAGCCACCACATACTTAATTTGCCTGGATTTCAGCCCATGTGGCTCCCACTATATTCTGTCTTCTGTGAATTTCAGCAGCTGACATCCTTGACTTTCTTTGCTTAAGAGGAAAATCAAATATATGCCATTTAATCAGCCTACATATGCTACAGTTTTTTGTTACACTAACTGTTAGGCTACAATAACTTGGCCTTTATTTGCTGTCACCAGGCGCTTTTTTGATAAAATAATGCAGTGTTTGTTCAGCTCTGCAAAACAGAAATACACAAAAATACAAAACCAAGAAGTTGAGTGAACAGCTATTAAATGGAATTGAGAAGGGTTCAGCAGCTGAGTGCTTCTAGTCACTGTCAGATTAAATTAGTACATTTATTGAAGTTCCATAAGGAGAATATGAATTTTAAAGTAGTTCCTCAAAGTATAACAAGTTATTAGAATGTGATTTGCTATTATTTATCCACATGCTACTGCATCTCAGTCTTTATTTAATACTGTTTCAGTTCCATATTCACAACACTGTCAACCCCAAGCATTCAAAAGCCATGAGTCACCTCCCTTTCAACGAAAGAAGCCACTTAAAATCCCAAAGATACATTATTATTGTTATTGCTCTTCTTGAAAGAGCCTGTATGATTACCTTGGGCTCAATATTTAGCTGCTGGATAGCTAAAATTATGGGAAATTAACTTAATTTCATTAAACAGGATGGCTAACAACTGTGGTTCTTAAATGTTTAATGACATCAGGAATGGAACTTTAAGACACAAAATAACTCTTGACTCAGTTGGACTGGTTTGAAGATCAGAAATATGCACCTACCTGTAAAATTTTCCCCCTGCTTACTGAAGATGCTGAACAGGAAAGCCAAACATTAAAAGTCGGGTAATAAACACTTTGAGGAGAACACAGCCATCATTTTTGCAGTGATTTTACTGCAATTATTTGCTGTTCAGATCCTGCATAGAGACATTTGGGGATCCATCCCAAAATCCGTCCCAAAAGCAACCCCAACTGCGGTTGTTTTTGACATCTCACAGAAATGCTTCTTTTCCTACACGTGCAACAGCACATATATGTTAAATAATAGAAATGTGTAATTTAGTCTCTCAAAGGGAATTTAAAGTCTCTCCAATATAAGAAACAACATTAAAACTAAAGAGTGGAATTCCTCATTAGACAACCTATAACAAGCACAAGAATAGAAAACTTTTCATTCAGTAAACCATATATCCCTAAAAATATCTGGCCTAGCACCAAATTATACAAGGTGCAGTTCTCATGCTTTCTTACAGACCGTACCAATTATACCTCCATTGTACTCTAATCTCTTATTTTTAGCAATGAATGCATCCATACAAAAAGCTGATTAACTTCTCATGAGCATCTGGCACAGCACAGGCTATTCTTTTACAGGTAGGCAAAATCTGACTTTGAATATTTTTGCCAGCAAATACGCTTCAGTGAACAGTACAGGAATATTTATCCCGGACATAATATTGTTCTCATGTTAACGTGCTGCCGTATCTTGAGATCAAACTGAGAGAATACATTTAAACTACTGAATGGTGAAAAGGTTTTCTGTAGAGCCTGCACACTGCTTCCCTTCCCTTTGGCAGGATGCCTTTGCATTTGATTGCTATTTTTTAAATACTAATAAGTCTGTCCTGTTATTGTTAAACACATTCCTGAGGCAAATGAAAAATCGAAAAAAAGGTATCTCAGGATTAAACCGAAGTATTCAAAATCTTACATTTGTTAGAAAAAAAAATAATAATGTTATGCCCTGAAAATGTCTGGAAATCTGATTGTATTATTTTCTTCTGTTGTTGGCTGGGGTTTTTTTCCCCTCTGGAAATCTTAGCAATGATGACCTTCATAAGTATTTTACCAAGCCATTCAGAACTCACGAGTGTTTCTCACACAAAGCCTGTATATCATCTCATAAATTCTAAAGCAGTGGTCTTTGCCTCACTAAATCAGCAGGATGGCAATGCTTCTCCGACCGTCTATAATGTACCAGTGCACTCTTTAAAAGATTTCCACACTGAGCTGGTCGTGCTGATACCAGTGCAAATGCAGAGGTGGTTACAGCTCTTCAAGATGTTGCTCTATCTGCTTCTACTTTGTATTTCTTCTGATGCAGAAGGGTACCCAGCATGTGAAGTAACCCTTAAGGGCATACAGTGCACAATAACCTCAAGTTTTCCTTCCTTTCCCTTTTCTTTTTTAATTTTCCTTGTAATTTTTTTATGTGGTAACTCCATGGTTTCCCTGTTGAGAATCCTGTTTAGTGTTTAAATCTGTGCTATTTCTATGTTCCTGATCTCTGCAGCCTCCCACAGCATCAAGCGTAAGGTATCTGGCAGGTTTGACAGCATGGGTAAAATTGCTACAGTGCATGCAGAGTCCCACTGGATGGAGAAGAATGACAAAATGAGTATCTGGGTCATTACATCTGGATTGTTTTGCCAACATTTTTCATCCCAAAGGCTCTACTTGTCAAAGTTTTTTATCAATGATGAGAAATGCTCGGTCAAAATGTTTGCCTTTGTCAATGCTACTCTCTTAGCATTGCCTGGGCATTTATCATGTAAATGATAACTATGAAACTACGAAACTACGTAGTTTCTATGAAAAGCAATGAAAACTATGTAGCTTAGCTACGAAACTTAGCTATGAAATATACTATGAAACTATGAAAGGCTTAAAAAAAAAAAAGTACATTTCTCCAAGCAGAACTGCAGAAGTAGTAACCATTCTAAATAAATAAAACACAGCACAGCATAGCTGCAGCTAGGGTTAAAACCAGAAAGATCAAACAAATTCCCTTCATTAAGGAAATCAATATAGACTTTGAGTGCCATGTCTCCAGAATATATTTTTCTATATTTATATTCTCCAGAATATAAATTTCTGTATTTTCCTACAAAGCAGGACAAGCTTTGGACAATGGGGTCCTTTAAGTGCCTGACAGTATTTACAAAATAACTTACTAAAGTAGTTCAGTTGATTACTTAATTTCCTCAATTTGTGTTTTGTTTTTTGGGGGTTTCTGTTATTGTTTTGTTTTGAGTTAGTGGATGATTTAGATTTCCTTTGGGATATTTTGGTTTTATTTTCAAGAGACTTTCATCCCACTGATTTTCTGCACTGAAAGTGCAAAAAAATACCCTACCATCTATGTTGTCTGGAGAGTTTTCAAATACCATCACATGACAAAGGTTTTACTAGTTTTCACGCACTGCTGTGCTTTAAGAGCAGACTAAATAGTGCAAGATTCTAAGCAAGGTTTCCTGTTGAATTCAGGCCAGAAGTCAGTAATCAAAACAGTTTCACACCATGTTAAGTCTAGTCTAACTTCATCATCCATAGTAATGTCTAACTAAAGCCATCATACTTTTGACATGGCTTTTCCATGCTCTTGTGTTTTAATTTTCCTACAGCACGGTTTCATCTTCCTACAGCTGTGTAGAAGGTCGGTCCCGTGCTTATCAACATCAGTAATTCAACATCTTGTTTTACTGATATCAAACAAGATAAATTGGAGAGCTGTACCAAAATAGGTTGGGGTCTGTAGAGTCACATTAATACGAAACTATTCACATATGCATTAGCGACACTTGTTTCATTATACATATTTTGCCTGCAGAGAAGTGAGAAATATTTGTAAATTATGAGTAGTGCGAATGATACATAATAAGAAACGTAACCCATCAGGAGCAATGATGAGATTACTAGCACAGAAAACTAACACCCTGTGATCCAATCTGCACTGGCAGAAGTACACTGTTTATATAACTTGCTGTCACTAATGCACCCCTGTTGCCTGAAGTCAGTATATCATCCTCTGCAGCTTCATCCCAAACACCCCATTTCTGGCAACCCTGTCCCTGCAGGGGGATGACTCCCCTGTGAGATAATCCACAGATCATGGTTGGTTAGTAACTTTCTGGAGACAGGAGAAAAATAGGCAATACCTTCCCTCTCCCTGCTCCCACAGAGTATCTGAAAGCTTTTGATCTGAGTGACAATGAATGTAAATTTGCAATAACTCTTTTGGAAATTTTCATTAATTCAGAATGTCTTCAGTTGGTTTTATTGTTTAGTTTTAAAATAATCCAATACTCTTACTGTATGATTGCATCGTAATCCACAATTATGTTAATCACATTTTAAACAACAAGGACATCTGTCATCAAACAATCTCATCTGTTTCGGATCACAGTATATCCTGAAATAACATGACACTGATCTGGACAAAAAGCAGCTTTTGTGTTAAAAAACCCAATAGATTCACTATTAGCCTACAGTAGCTTTCCTTTTTTGTTAGTAACTTCAGTCTTTACCTATTAAATCATGCAGAATACCCGAGACAGATTTTCACCAAGTGGCATCCATAAAGTATTCTGGTCTAATGCACATTCAATCCATCCAACAATTCCAGAGATAACCAGCGACTCCCTTCTTACTGGTTCTGTCCCTGCATGATCATTCCATAGCCCCATGGTACACAAAATAACTTCTGCTACTCCAAGTACCCTCTTCATAACCCATTTAAAAAAAATCATTTTAAAATCTACATGGCATTCATATCCATGCATATTGACATGACAATCCTGACATCACTTCTGCTTCTGATTAAATTTTAGTTCATTTCTACTTTTTCCAAGTTTAAAAATCCATTTCTATTTCACATTTGGATAATCTCATGCTCATTTCACTTAAATAGCAGATGCTGTAAAATCCAGTAAAACATACTGGTATCTGAAGTGACCATAGAAACTTAAGACTCATGGGGATTTTTATATCCAAAGCATTGTCCTTGGATTTAGCAGTTGCATGATATTCCCATGATATGTAAAGCTCAGGGCTCCACACCTACTGCTTCACCAGATTTTTATCTTATTCTGCTGGGTTATAATTGTGAGCCCAGCTAGCTCAGACCACGATATAAAATCCCAGCTAATTACAGCTACCAGAGAAAAGGTGCAGTGAGATAACTTCTCAGGGCCTTGATCCTCAGGTATGACAAGCAGCACTCCCAGAGCTGTTCCCCGTGCGATTACAGAAGTTGATCGCGCTAAAGTAACTCATCTAAATTCTAAACATGGCCTAATGAGGTATATTGTAAATAGCAAAGATTCACAGAGAATGACCCCTACTTAAAGATGCTTTCCAGCTTGATAATCATGATGTTTCAGCATAAAAATAACTGAGTAGGAGAAGCCAGATGCAAAAGACCTCCCCCACTGTGTAATCAACACTTTGCTTTTATATTTCTACAGCAAATTCCTTCCAATACTCAATGTTAAGCAACTGCCCAGGGAAAATGGCACATGGATTAAATGCAAACATACTTCCATGTACTGCGTAACAAGGCAGCAAACGTGTATCTTCACTGTAACTTGAACCCAATACTGTTACACCACTACAACAAGCATATGAAGAGATACCTCTTCTATCAAGAAGTTCTTGCAAATGACAGAGGCTTAAATGGACTTCAAGAAACTTTCCACATTTAGTTTTCAAAGTAACCAGTACTAAGAATGAGCCAAGCTTCTCTAGATGTCATAGAAAAGATGATCTTTTCCTTTACTGGGCCTCCTGAGTAGGTTGGAGAAGAGATCTAGCCATAAAGGGACAAGTGGAGGAATGAAATTGCTTGGCTTAACAGTAGGATTAATGTCTGTGTAAATAGTGATTTGGTTGTGAAAAACAAAAGGGCAAGAGAAGAGTAACTGGGACATGGGATGCACAACCATCACGTAAATCCACTGTGGGGCTTCAACTCACCAAAATTCCACAAGATCAGAAGTTAGGCATTTTGTCTGAACTCATTGTCTAATTCCTCTCTTGGTTAACAGAGAGTGACAGGCACTTCCAGAGGCTGCTTCTGGAGCTGTGCCAAGAGACACAACCTGGCTACTGTCTAGGGTTTAAGTGAAATGACAATTAATGCAGAGGAACAACAATCAGACATGACCCATGCAATACCTGACTAATCCCTGGTCTTGGATCACTTTAAAACTCACCTTTTCCCAACAGTTTGGCTGTCAGTTTACTGTAGAGATGCTACAGCCTGATGGAGACTCACACTGGAGAACCCAAAGCAGCTGGAACTACCAAGAAAAATCTTTGTGCCTTTAGTAACTCCATATCTAAAGCTGAGGTCAGAAAGGCAAAAAAAGCTTCTGGGTGATATCACACTTACGAGCTCCCTAGAGTCTGAGTGCCTTAACGCTTTCAGATCTGAGCTGAAATTTTCCTGGCATGGCACTGACCAGTGGCTCAAGTCCCTGGGCACTCCTGTGCCCCGCGCTGTGGAATGGACATGCCCACAGCCCTAAAATCTTAAAGATCAAGAGATAAGAGTCTTGTGGTTTTTAAAAGGATTGTTTTCTTTTAGTGGGACAATATCCAAGGGAGGTACTTCCCCCAAATCAACAGTGTCCATTAAATAATAAAACCATTCTGTCTCAGAAACAAAGCTCATAGAAGGCAATAAAACTGTCCACTGGTCACAAATCAGGCACTTTAAAGCAATACAAACAGCAATAAAAATGTTAGAACGTTATTTCTGAAAACTCTGCAGCTAAACCAATATGACAGTGGTTCCTTAGTACACAGTTCAAGCAGGGAATTTATTTTTACTTTTAATACTTTCTTAATAAGGAGCAAACTCTTTAATCCTAGAGACTGCCAGGATGAGGCAGGCAGCCCCAACGGGGGCCCCAAGGTGTAACGGGAGTTGCAATGTGAATTAAGGAGCATGGCAGGAGCCAGCCCTCCTGGCAAACCTGACACTGGAGCTCTACCCAGAGGGTGCAGCACCCAGCACCCTCCTCCCCTGACATTACAGCTTACATCAGCACAGAGATGTGTTCTCTACAGCAAGAATCTGCCTGCACTCCCCAGAGCGGTCCCAGGGATAACAACCTTCAGCATTGGCATGAGAAGTTGCTTCATGTGATGTAACGGTGCACAAAACCAACCAACTCAACAAAAACCCCAAACCAAACGCTTCCCAGTAAATAAAAAGAGTCTCGGCACTGGGCTGCAGAGATTAGGGCTCCGCATCACTGAGCTGAAAGCAAGCAAACAGTTTCTCAGCAGCTTTTAATCATGCTGGTTAAAGGAAACCTTCCAAAGCTAGACAGCATTTGTTCCTATAAATAAAGGCTTTAATTTGTAAAGCACAAATGTCAGCAGGGACCAGGCTTTTGCATGCAGAGGGCCTGGTCCCACTGTCAAAACTCTCTCCAGGTTGCTGATGCTCCAACCATTCACTGGGCTCTCAAAGCCACTGCTGTGGGACTCGGCATTCAGCGGAACCAGCTAAGCAGTGAGCACGGCCATCTGGAAGACTCGCTCAATAAGGACATTTTTCACAGAGACTTATTTCCCACACAGAGAATAAGGTTTATTTGTCTTTGCAGTGGTTAATGTTCTGTTCTGCTTCCCTTCCCTCCCAGTGAATAAATCCCAGTTCAGAGGCAGTTGCCCCCTTGGTTACAAAACAGACTGTCAACTCTCTAAGGAATGACTGCTGAGTTTAAAAAAAGGAAATGCATAAGAAACAATATATATTATTGCTTTCTGCAAGCAGAAAAAGATTATCTCAAATACTGTATCGGTAATGAAATTTAATAGCATTTTGCAATGTTATGGCATGTAAGAATTCACAGATACTGAAGAAGTTAATACTCAATTGTGGAAGGGCTCTGCACATAGGACTACCAAATGGATGAGAGAGACAGAGAAAATAGTTGCTAGTTAAAGCATTAGTGCTTTGGCAGCTTCTCACTGAGAGACACTATAACATTTAAATATTAAAAATGTACCAGCTTGGAAAATTTGCAATCTTTAAATCTCTGAATTAATTTTAAAATGTGTATTATATTTTTAGTGGGGAAAAAAAGATTTGAAACTCGAACTTATGACTGGGAACAGAAGCTTCCTTGGATTGGAAGAAGGAATCAACCAGATCTTACGGAGATATTATCAGATTAAACTGAGGCACAGATACCACAGATACCAATATTTGATGTCAATGAAAGCAACTTTAAACACAACCAAACAGACAGGCTTTAGCTGCTCCTACAACCCGTGTGCTACAGCCTTGTGCTACCAAATGAACTGCTTCAGGGGAAAGCCTGCAAAAAGTGGTAACACCAATCAAAAGTATTACGAAATAAACACATTAGCTAAGCAAGGATCAAGAACTTCAAGAAATCCAGAAGAGCTGGTAGCATAAAGAAAATAAGTGTAATTTATTTATTTTTTTGGGAAAAACGTTTAAGAAATCCAAGAAGTGAGCAGCACAGCAAAGAAGTACAAACAGGACTGAACAAATATCTCTAGCGAGGTTGTCCTTGAGCCCTTAGAAACAAACACCTCATTAAACCCAGGAAAGAGTAAGAAGAATCCTACAAATACCTGTAGAGAAATCTAAACCCAACCAGAAACAACTACCTAAACACTGGATGTCAGAAAGGTGCATTACATGAACTAACCTCACTTTCAGATCTCATCGCTGTTAACTTTTTAATTAAAGATAAAGGTTAATAAAATCTAGCAGAAATACATTTATTACACTTCGAAGACAAGACTTGGCTAAATTTATGTCCAGCTCCATCCTGCAGTGAGTGCCTAAGACAGAAATATTAACCTGTAACTTAAGAATCTTCTTTTTTTTTTTTTTTTAAAGTAATAAATACAGAAAGGTATTGCAGAGAAATTCTTCCCCAGGGACTACAAATTCATGCTGCAATGATTAAAGTCAACAATAGCAACAATGCTTTCACAGCTTTCCAAAAGCCTGTTGATTTTTTCAGGCAAAGCCCTCAAAGTAATAAAAGCAAACCAAGTTATCCTCCTGTGGGGCAACACTGGGCTGGATTGTTACAAACAACATCAACAAACCCCAAGTTGTTGCAGCCAAGTCCTCAAATGTCCTCTGTAAATCTCCATTCATTTCTTCCTTCTCATTTGCTCTGATATATTTTGCTTCAGCTCTTCCCAAAGATGAATGTTTGGGCAGCAGTTATGTCCCAGACTAGACTGGGTACTAAGCCCAAGTTCTAGGCTCCAATCTCAAATTTGTGGTTTTTCTAGTCCTGTGCAATGACCTTCTTTCACAGAGGTATAATGGATAATTAGATGGAATCAGCAGCAAACAGGCAAATATCCCATCCTCTGTGAAGCTTTCTCAGGACTGAATTTTTCACTGACATAGCTTCATAAGAGATACACAGTGCTGCAGCCCTGTGTGTGTATACCAAATACTCTGCTATCTAAACCAACACTAGGAAGCGTAGCTCAACAATATTTTTTCTTTGGCTGAGAAATGTCAGCAAAATGGCAACGAGAGTCAGTAACTCTTTCTCTGCAACCTCAGGGTCATCTAATAGCTCCCCAATATAATGTCAAAAGACAAAGACATGTAAACCGGTATCTATGCCACAGAGCAGCCTTTCATGACTTTGCTTCAGCTCACAGCACACTTGGTCTGCACTCCTCTGTCCTCATATGACAGGTCCCTACAACTACAAAGGCTCCTCCAAGTCAGAAAAGCAGAATATTTTCCAAGTGGCTACAGATGGGATGTGCCCAGTAGATAGCAAAGCCTCTCCCCGTGTACGAATGCCAAGAGAGGGGATGATTGGGTCATTCTTCAGTTGAGGGACCTGATATCACCAGTCCTCTTATATTGCAGGCCAGGAAAGGTTTGGCTTTCCCCAGTGGCCACAGCTACACTGGACATGCCACTGTGGAAGCTCTCCCTGGTGGCTTTGTCCACCTCATGGTCACCTGTTCAGCACAGCAGCAGAAGCCACAGAGACAGGTGTCCTGGCCACAGCCATAACCTTTGCTGGAAGTGAGACTGAACTAAGCAACTCCAGAGTTGGCCACACTGAAAACCAAAGCAGAAGGGCACAGACAGCAAATGATAGGGTTCAGGAAAAGAACTATCACAGACTGCTGCCAACTGCAAGGGGAATAATTTGAACATAGCTATGTTTTCAGGTTATCCTGGTTTGAAGTCTAAATTAATCCATACCTTCAAGCCTAGATTGGGGAAGCCAGTTTTGGATCAGTTGCTTGTCCTTCATCTGCTCAGAGTATGTTACTGTTATTAACAACATACCCAAAACACATGGATGTAAGTATTTGCTGCTGCACAGAAGACCCCTGTACAGCAGCCAGCTGCACATGATAAGCACAATAGTGACATTACATCAGCAAAAGAATTCAAAGGAAATTCAATAAACTCCCATTTAATAAATTCAATATCCTGAGCACCTACTTCCCAAGCCTGACAAAGCCTTAATATATGCAGCTGATTATAAATGCCTAAAAAGTATACAACAGTAAAACAATGTTTATTCAGTGATGTTTAAATTATGACCCTAATCTTATTCACATTCTCCCTCCTTAAAAGAAGCAAATGTGCTGCTTTTCATGTCTCAGCCCCAGTCCATTAGAACTGCGTCAGTGGCACATCTGTATGCACTCGACAGCTGTTCTGCTGGTTGCTTCACTCTCTCCTGAGTGCTGACAACAACCATGCCACTTCTAAGCACCTGGCACCAGGGAACCCATCAAAGCTGGGCATATTTATTTCCTCTGCCTAAACTTCACCGGACTCTATTAAAATGGATTATAATACAATAAAGAAAGGGAATACACTATGCACTTATGTAAACACAGGGATAAAAATAAAACAAAACATGAAGATGAGAGAAACAAAGGAAAAAAGAAAACATAAACTAAGCAGCTTGTGCATTACAGCAATTCTGCTACTGCAATATCCTGCTCCAAGACATCCCAAAGCACCTCCTAGGAGGAAGGTGTAAGCCACCTCCAGCAGCAGTTATGAAATAATTTACTGAAAAGTATGCTCCTAACCTCCACAAACATATATTTATAGCCCATTCAATATCTTCCCTGCTTTTGTAATCCTACACACCTACAGTGTTCAGGTCAGCACTTTGAACCTTAGATGATTTTTAGACTCCTGTTCAGCCCACAAACTCAACCGTCTCTTTTAGCAACCCATTTCATCACCTACAGCTTAATGTAAAGCGGTTACTGACCCGCAGCTGTCAGATCATTTTTTTCTTATTCATGGTACCAGAAAAAAGCAGAGCATACACCCACGATAGTCTAATCCACTCTGATAATCCACCCAGGGTAAGTGATACTCTTTCTTCTGAAAGCCCAAGGGAAAGCTGGTGAAACCCAATCATTGATCTGACAAGTAATTTGTGGCTTCACTTGACAAAGATTAATTAATATTGGAAGAGAAATAGGAGCAGGAACGATAAGCAGCAGAGATCCCCAAGGGCACTGATGAACCAGAGAGATGTGTTTGGCAACTAACAGGCACATCAACAACGCACTGAATTTCAAAGTCTCTAAAATTACGACTGTGCTTAAGAAGGCAGCTCCAGCCCCGCATCCACAGTAGCAGTTGCTCACCGGCCCCTCTGGAAGGATGTTGAGTTCAGAGCAAACCATGCCAAGAAGCAGGAAGCACCCAGCTCTGGTACCCATGGCCCTTCTCACCTTGAGCGCCCAGGCTCCTGTGGCTGGGGGAGGATACCAAGGGGAGCTGGGTGGACAGCCAGGCTGTCACCAAACAGCCAGACAGGACTGCAGTCATGACTTCCCAACATCATGGAGCAACAGGAGGCTCCATCCCTGCACACACACCTTGGTTTCTGGTCAACAAAAGCCAGGACATGAAGATGGTACATTAAATAAATATTCAGGATTAGACGGTCAGGGAACAGGAGGAGGCAGTTACCATCTCCAGAAGAACAGAATGGGAATTGCTCCAAGGCAGGACAAATACCATTTCATTAGTCAGGGAACCATAACAACAGTTGACAGAATTTGTACTTTTCTGAAAAAAACTTCAGCTGAAACCAAAAGCAGATGCATAAGTAAATGTAACACAAAAGCAATGTTATTTTTTCTTTTTCCAAGAGGGATCCATCTAATGAGTTTGCCCCTGCACATCTCCAAATAGCAGTCACGTCCACCACTGCTTTGGAAACATCTAGCTGTTGGATATAGCCTTGACATTTGTATTTCTCACTTGGGATACAGTTTAATCCTACACAGCAACGATTTCTTGCACCGTGTACTTGACTTTAAGAACACTAGTCAGTGCTGTTAATTGGCTGCCTCAATAATTAATTAATCTTGTTGGTAAAACATCTTAATTCTGTGTAACACGCATTTGAATTTCCATGAGGTAATGGAAGTGAGATATCAATTAAGAGACAGAAAAGGAGCAACCTGGGGAAAACCAAACCAAAACAAAAACCAAACAAAAACAGTGAGAAGAACAAATCCTAGCTTCATTCCCCCAGCTTGTTATCAAATACCTTTATTTAATTTTTTTTGCTATTTTAAAATTTTTTAAACTCAGGAAGGTTCCTGCACTAAAATTCAGATGACAGTTCAGGTATAGACTTCATATATGGGATGATTCTTGCAAATATGTAAAATAAATAATAAATATTTTCTAAGGTAATTTTTGGTCACTTTTCAAAAGTATCTATCTGCCCACAGGTGCCCACTGGGACTCTTGCAAATGCTTGCTCCCTTTGCCACCAAAGTACCTTTACAGGTCTACTCTTCAATTTCTAAATCAGGCTGGAAGGTAGTTTCCAGGGTCACATCTACACCATGTGTTTGATTTAGTCCCTTTTACGTGGCTGCATTTAATTTTGCTACTGGGACTTCTGACATTTTGGAAAACTTTAAGGCTCAGATCATCTGATTCAGATACAACCCCGGACTCAGACACCTACGCTGTGGGGGTGGCTGGATTCTTAACTCTACTTCAACCTTCTCTCTTATTTTAGCATTATGTAAGGCATCTATTTCAGTCTGTACCATAAAACAGTAAAATTAAGAAAGCCACGTTTCATAACGTGAAACTTATGAATATAAAGTAACTTCTTGATGTGCATGTTCCCAGCGTTTTCCTACCGCTGGGACAAAGCATAGATATTTAACCATATCCAGTCACATGTGTAGATGGGGTGCAGCAAACCTGCCTTCACATGCTTGCTCTGATTTGTATTTATTTCTAGCAGTGATACGGATGCAGATGGACCTTATCCCTGTACATGCAGACAGTGCTGATGCCAGACGTACGTACAGACTCTCTCCTAGAATCTATGTGCAGTGAACATGAACTTCACCTGTGTCGGTCCTGCTAATGCCTTTTTTTTTGCCCTGGCTTCAATTGGTCCAATTGACATCAGTTTCTAGCAGCAAAATAAAACCTACCAATATGTTTCAGTGACAAGGTGGGAGCTAGCTAATAGTTTTAGCTCCCACCTTTCTTGTAATTACAGTTTTGAGAGCAAGTACTTGATTTTTTTTTTTTCCTGTGCAGGGACAAGTCATTTTTTTAAATAAAAATTGCAGATACACATTAATATTTTAATGCACAAACTCCAGAGGGGGTAAGATGTGCCATTACTAAGACTTGCTCTATATCCCCATAGCATTTCTTAAACTTCTTCAGGTTTTATATCTACTCTTTTATTCCCAGATGACAATCTGTGAGAAAAAATGTAATAAAAAAACCTTTAACACTAACATTTATATGCTTAATAAAATAGTGGAATATTTATTTATTTATTATTTAAATAAAATAATGGAAATTATATTAAAAAAGCAGCTCTTTCATATTTTATTCCCAGCTCAGCTTTGGGCAGGGAAAGCTTGACAATAACTTTTCTGGATAGCTTATTGTAACGTTGCTGATTTTGAAAGAAAAGGCATAATTTTACAGCACAGGTGCAAGCAGGGAAATGTAGACAATCCCCACCAGCAAAGTGCAAATAAAGTGCTCTCTCCTCTGGCTCTTAATAGAGGCAAGTGTTATTCATTTTAATGAAGAATGGCTCATAGAAATGCTCTTTGGATCTGTTTTTTCAGAAAGACTTTCCTCAGATAATGTTTTTAAGTACTCTCAGATGTTTTATTTTATGCAGCCTACCCAATCCATTGTCTAATATGTAATGAAAACGTCCAGATTCATCTTTAGAGTAGAAAACACTTCTAAAGTTAATGGCATTTGATAAATGACACCTTCTTCCCCAGCTATCCTTAACTTGATGTGGTGATCACATATCTGTCTCCCTCCCCAGTGGAATATTCATTTCTGCTACCTCCAAGCCCCGAAAGCTCTCACCTGCCAGTTGATATTAAGCAACAGTTTGACAGCAAAGGAAAACAAAATAAAACAAATCTGTGCAATTCAAGAGTAACTGGAAATATTCCTAGAGAGGGACAAATTAGCACAAGAATGACTGCTGGTCATTAAATGCTGTCCAAAACATTTTGCAGCATAGGTCCCTCATTTTTCACTTCTTTCTATGCTAGGAAAAAGTGCTCTGCTTGCAGAACTGTAACTATTTTTATACTTTATCACACTGTACCCTGGAGAATTTTGCCTAATATTATGTAGTAAAGTGGTTACAACAAAAGAAAATCGGTGCCACACATTTCCCTGACAATCAGGTTGGACTTTTCCTAATATTATGCAACAATGGCCCATACTGAACAGAGCTGTGAACAGTCACCCACACCATTGTAGTGAAAATACAGAACAATATCAAAACCTACACCCAAGTACAACTAGTTTGTGGAAGAGTGAGGTTGCTCAACAAGTCAAGAGCTACAATCTTGGGAGATAAGTTGGGCTCTCAGATCCTGTGTCTCTACTGTCAGCACAAACATTTCTACTCACATAAATCATGTCCTAGAATCAAGCTGCAAAGACCTTCAAGAGCTTGGGACATTCAGCCCAATTCATTCTTCTGCCAGGAAAATGGTGCTGAGAATTGTGTATGGTGAATCCAACAGACATTTTATCAAGGAATTCAGACCACCAACAATAGGCTCATGAATCTCCCTAGTCCTCAGCCTAGTGTCAGCTCTCCTATGGCGTTTGCCATAAAACTTGGCCATAGGAGAACATTGCTGCATTGATCAGGGTGGATTTTATGCTCTCCTGGGAGGAAAGGGATGGGGGCTAAGCAAGACCTCACCTTCTTCAGATGTTGCCTCCTGGGAATCAGCTCATTCATACACACAGATACATATGCAGCCCTGCATCCCTGGCATCCCTGGCACTATCAGGGAATGGTGCTGGTGGATATCTGTTCTGGCATGATAAGGAGGCATAAAAATTAGTTGGTATCCCATCAAACAAACCACTTCACTTGCACCATTCAAAATATAGGAAAAAGACAATGGGTGGAGAATGAAGCAAATGAAGAAAGAACCTGCCTGAGGCTCCCAGCAATATATAAAGAAACAACACAGATGCTCAGAAACCCTCTCATAAGAAAGAATATGACAGTCAAGGCAGCCATTGTCTCTCCTGTAGCTGGGATAATCTAGAGTTGGCTCAGAAGTCCCTCCTCAACATGGAAAGGAACTAAGGTCCCTACAAGCAGCAAGGTGCACATGCCATGGCCACCACACCGGGCTCCCAGCAGCCCAGGAGCTTTCCCAGCATATGGCCTGTTGCACAGGTTGGCAGCAAATTCTGAGCACGAACACAGGAATTTTATCACTGCCCTCTTAGTTTGACACACTTTTGTTAAAATTTTGTCTAATTTTCATTAAGCATATGTATTTATTTAAATACATGTCAGTCAAACAACCATTCAGCACACTTGGAAATACATATTGGAAAGGAGATGGGAAACTCAGCCTTCTTAAAAAGCCTAAGATGATTTTCCCCGCGGAAAGGAATTTAATGTTTTCTGAACGCTTGCTATTAATTAAGTACCCAATTAAGCATAAAAGCAGTAAATATCAAAACTGATCATTTATATAAAGTGAAGTGTATACAGAATGCCAAGAAATTTTCCCCTCCATCAAAGATTAGAGACGTAAAAATCACTGGAAGTAAGGCTACAATGAAGGCAGGACTCAGTAACCAAGGAAGCTGTAGAATAAGATTAAACTCTAAATCCTTTCTGAATACTCTTTTCTGGTCAAAAATGAACTAATAATTTGTGCCATTCCCTTCAAAGGGATTACTTAACTGCAAAGTTATGCGTGTACTTAAAAATATTTACGGGAATGGAGATCTCTATGCAAATTGAAAAGAAATTAATCTGTTCAGCCAGACAGTGTTTCACACGGGTCCCAGTCAAGGCAGAATACATGGCACCATCCAAATAAAAGATGAAGTCATTCCATAATCTCTATGAATGTAATCCTTGATGAGGTTATGAATAATATCAATTCTCATTATATTTCATGGTGGTTTGAAGTCATTCTACATCTCAGTGTGCACAAGCCGAATATCACTCCATCTGGAAATATATTCCTTAAAGGAAGCAATTTTATTCATGTAAAAAGCCTAATCCTACAAAGTCCCCAGGAAAAGATTCTACCAACTTCAAAGCAGACCATGCTTCATGCAAAATATGGTAATAGTTATCCTGCCCTTCCACACATTAGAAGTATTAATTTCATTAAGGTCAGGCAATGAGATACACTTAAAGGACTTCGACTGCTTGCTCATTTTAAAAGATGATTTCTCTATATTGCTCCGTAAGTCTGTGTTTAGTGTGAACAGGAAGAACATGGTAAAACTTCCAGACTTTTAGTTATGAAAACTACACTTGAACCCATTAGACTAATTTAAGTATCTTTTTGTCTGATTTTTTTACATTAAAATACACTTTGCACCCAGCAGCTGAAGTTAATTTGAAGCTCATGCATATATATAGGGAGAATCCACTATCAACAATGGCAAAGAGAAAAATTAAATACAAAAATAAACAAGTATGTTTCTTAAGTACTCTTATCTAAAGTTGAAAATATCGGTGTGCCTTCATCCCAACCATAGAGCTTGACATCCTTAGGCAGCACATTCAGAGCTGCTCAGAAGCTTTGAATGCATACCTACCAAACATACAATCCTGTATAATATTCTTCAGTTTTAATATTTCTAAACTAGAATTTATGTCCTCCATGTCAGCTGAATCTCAGTGTGGGTTTCATTCTGGGAGATGACTAATAAAAACAAGTTGTTAGTGGAAGACTTTTGATGAAGGAGTAGAGGATCTCTCCTCCCAAGCCAGAAGCCAGGTAAGGAGACTCCATTCCCTAGAGCCCTGAGGAACACCAACTGCAGGTCAAAACCACACTGTGGAAGTGGAAAGCACAGCCCAGGCTGTACATACACATCATCAGCAATATCACGTATCCCATCCTAAAGAGATGCCAATTTCAGTATAATTGTAAAATGTCTAAACCTTATCTTTCCAGCATACCGTATCTCCAAATTCTTATCAAGTAGTAGAATTAAGAGCTGTGCCAACATAAGCCATTGCTAACACACTGCTAACAAATAACTAAAATAAAGTTGCAGCAGAATTCAGTTTGCTACAATAGTAACAATCCTATGGGGTAATGAGGGCTCCTAGTGAGGTTTTAGCAGCTTTTCTATCACGGAAACTTTCAAATATGAGACACCTTTCTGACTAAACAGAAAGATAAGTGGATGCAATCAGCAAACTCCTTAATTGCCTTTCCCATGGCTCACTGAAGAAAAAAGCCCACACCTTTATTCTGCAGGTACTAATTTCAGAGTACTGTATTTTAAGGGGGGGGGAGGGGAGGGGGGAAGGAGGCACTCTATGACTGACATATATTAATTAAACCCTGCTGTAATGTTTATTAGTTTAGGAATAATTATTTAATCAAGAAAAAGTTGCTAAGCTTTTGATTCAATGTTGATGAATAGATATGTTCAAAAACATATTTGAAGCCAACTGAAGTAGGAAAATATCCAGAATAATTCACAGGAATTTGAAAGAGTGGATCAATGTAACAACAATTACCCTGCATTTATTCATGTTCTGAGACCTTTACTTTCTGTCCTGAATAAACATTTTGACCTGCAAAGGTTTATTGGCATAACTGAACTAAACATAAAAAACCAAAATACCTGAAGGGAACAGGATAAACAACTTGGCAGCTCCCTGACAACTTGTGCATTCCTTCCAGTGTTCCTACATAAACACATCTAGTAAGGAAAAAAAATGATGTCAAGTGCATGTCCACTTGCTTTTTCCTTTAAAGAAGTGGATAAGCTTTGACTTCTTGAACAGTGTTAAGGCCAAGTGTGAAGCCCATTACATAGCTCTCCACTGTACTTTTGGAAGAAAATTCAGTTTTCCTTTTTCAATAAAGAAATGATATATTGGAGTTCTCCTGCCCTGGTTGTATTCGCAGTGCAAACACAAGCAATAACCCAGTGGAGAAACTGCCAGTGAGAAGAACTCTAAAATATATTCTCTATTAAAAATAACAGATGTAGCTGGTTGCCCACTGACGGAAATAAAAATGTCCTGCATATAATTCATTCAATTTTAGGTCTGTAATCAACATCACGGTGCAGTCTCATGTATTACTACTATTACAGATATAGCCACAGGCATGTTGCACCTTCTTGCACGACAAGGTATAGCCCAAATGAGAAAGCCTGCAGTCAAATGCTGTCACTCCTGCAAGAAGTGGCTATGGAAAGACTACTGTGTAGTCAAATGCAAAATAGAATGAAAAACTCAAAATCAGAATTAAAAACTAACATAAAGAAAGAGCAAGGAAATGCAGAATGAAAGGAGGAGAAAAAACAGCCTCAGTATCAAGCTTAGATGATTTCTTTACAGTCAAGTAAATTTCGTGGTGGATTAAAGAACACGTGAAATTCTACACAGACACAAACATATATATGTATGTGCATATACATACACACATTATATATATATATTTATTATTACATATAATAAACCAAAAACATGGCTTAAAAAAATTGCTCTAGCAGACACATTTCTAAGGGATATAAAACAGGAAATTGGATGGAAATTGAAGATTTTCTTTTCTAGGCAAATTTTTCCCTGTCTTTCTGAAATCAGATTAACAAACTGTGTAAGGCACTCATCTATTGCATCTAGAAGCAATTCATCTATGTTTCTCTAAAAATGAAAAATCCTTCAGAGGATCAACCTTATGCCAGTAATGTCTGTTAAACGACCACTGATTTTCCCTGGCATGGCAGGACACACCGAAGAAGAAATTGTACCCGAGCATGAAACTCTCAGGAACTTCTCAATTATCTTGATGCTGACAGAGGGGTTGCTGGTGGTTTAACAACAGACTTTTCTTTCTCCTAATTTTAGAAAGAGTGGGAGATTTTGTGAGCCTTAACTTCAACAGAGGTTTTGTCTGTCAGAGAGAGGAGGTGTAATAGGAACTAAGGTAGGAGGAAGGCATCACACAGCAGAAAAAGAGACCAAACTCTCCAGAGCGCAGAGAGTTTCTCCATCCCAAGTAAACCCAAACTCAAATTTGCCACATCTAGTCAAATAGATCCTCTTGAGAATAAACCATTGGTGCTACCATTTCAAACCCACTCCGTTTGTTAAGTAGTGCTTGGGATTTTAGTCTTGATCTACTCTGCTGGGGTTTACCTTCTAGCTCTTTCCATGAACATTTTACAATGCCAGAGCTTTGAGAGATGGCAGTCTGCACTTGTTAGCAAGGTGTGAATAAATTTTAGCAACATTATTTCTTGAGGCCCCCTTTCCTGTTGAGCAAGCTAAGAGGTATCACACCAGCAGGGCAAGGGGCAGAGGACATAACAGATGGTACATGATCCATCTCCTTCCACCTCTTCTATGTGCCTGGACATTACAGGCAACCTTAGTTCTGCCTTTTCTATACTTTTGAGGAATTAATTTTTTAATATTATCAGTTTTCTTCAAAGACTGTTTCCTGTATTTAACTTAGCTAAGTTAAGTACCGAATCAAGTATCTAATTTACTGATTCATAAAAGATGAACAACAGCAACTTGCAATAAATATCTGCACTAAAAAGAGCACTCTTTACACAGCTAACTAATACATAGCAATCGCTTTAGGCTCTAAGTCTAATGGAGATGAGAAAGTCTCTATTTTTTACCTGTTTAATCTATTCTGTAGTATAGGACAGGCTGCCTGTTTATTTTAAATGGCCAATACACATTAGGACTAAAAAAAACCTAACCAGCCAAATCAAGTCCCATATTCTGCAAAGCCCGTATTGCCCCTCAGATCTGTACCACTACAAACAATTTATTTTAGCACTTCTCTGACTCCTACCTAAACTGCACTGCAGAAAACATATAACAACATACTAGACAACAATCATGAGATCTACATTTTGGTTTTATTACCAAAGGGGTTGTGGAAACAATCTGCAGGCAACAGAACTCTAATAATCAAGACAAAGAGATAGAACTGTGCATACAAATCAGGTATGAACATTATCTCTGATAAGCCTTGAGATCTGTTTATCTGCCTATAACTGGCTCGGTTAAAGCAATGGGCACATCAAATATTATTTTTTCATTACTGCTGAAAGGGCACCTACTTACCTTGTAACATCGAGTTGAACACATCTGTCTGTTTTTCAGACTGATGGAAAAGTCTCATGAGTATTTCATAAAATAAAAAGATTTGCATTTATGATTTGCAATTGGGAGTGAATCCCCACGCTGAACGACACTCATCACAGAACACCACCTGTCTGGAAATGGACTACTTAAAAACAAATACATATCCCTGCTTCCCAGCACTGGGCCATCCTCCGGAGAGTCTGGGGCACAAGGAAAAGTGCATTTTGCATTATCCAGTCAATATGAATATAAAACATATGATATGACACCATGATATGAGCAGCTAGCTCACCAGGCATCTGTAAAGACATGCAAATACGTCTTCCTCAAGATTTCCTTCTTACCCGCTGTGACAAAACAGTTTGATTTTGATGTTTAAAGCTTGGTGCCTTTAAGCAGTGTGGACATGAGTAGTTCTCCTATCTATGGCCTTCAGCATGCAAGATCAGAATGGAAACAGGAGTCTGCAATTCAACATGGCTCTACTTCATGCATGAAAGCAGTTTTTCCAATGAATTAAAACTGAGCATTATTATACAGTAATAAATGATGCTTTTTCTCTATGCCCAAACTGTCTTAAATGTAAAATTTCATTCTTCCTGATACTTCACAAGCAGTTAGTACAGCTATAAGCTTCAGAAAAAGCCGAGTTTTGGGAAATATGAGAAATTGGATTCTATGCTGTATGAACATACTGCAGCTTTGGCGGGAGTAACCAATGGTGATCAATCTTCACCCATCAAGAGCTGCTGTCTGTTGCTACAGTCTTATATCACTATTCCCAGTTTAAATAAGGAAGAGTTATGCAAATTGGAAAGTAGCCTGCATTACTTAAGTTGGTTACAGCAGATAACTGGGATTGAGAGATTAGGTTTTATATACACTTCTGCCAAAATAACCTAGACAACAGTACCATATTTCTTGACCTCTCCACAATGGTATGAAGTTCTCAAAGGGAAACCAAGACAATATTAGTAATACACAAAGAGATGAAAGAAAAGGAAGAAAACTCCCAGCCTTGTTCCCCTCCACAAAATGAAAGACTTTTCCTCACACCTGCTACATGTATTTGGAGGGCTATGATCACGAGAAGGCAAGGATAAAGCTGCACAATTTCCCTGTGGCACAATTCTCTCTAACACCCTCTTGTCCTTGTTAACATCTTAAACTCAAGTGGCCTTTCCTAGAATTAACTTAAATCCAGTGAAGGTGCCTATACTTGTGGTGTATGGTGATCATATTAGCCACTGATGAACTGGGATGTGTCTGAATGTGCCCATAAGCCTCCGTAATGAAGCAGGAAATCCACTTTTGCACAGGTTATCTCAGGCTTCGCCCTCCCGAGTTAAGTATTTTTATGCATGAGCAGGAGCTGAGTGAGGGCCAAAGCACAAAATCGAAACGTGAGTTAATCCCTGCACCTACGGCCTTGGGAAACACAGAGAAATCAGCCAAATATTCTCCTAGTAAAAAGGGAACTCGGCTGATTTCAGCTTAATGTTTATATTGCTGAGGGATTTGGCTCTGGTTTTCTAATTGGCATACAAACCCATGAAAAGCTTTATGTCTCTTTCCAAAAACATTATTTTAACCTTAGAAAGAATGGGACTCCTACATGAGTAAAGGCTACAGACTTGGATGCCTTGATGTTTCTAAACATGTTCCAGACTTTTAAGAGAAATCGTAGGCCAAACTTTTTAATGCCTTTTGTGAAGGCAGCCTTTGCCCAGTCTCCAGCAAGAGGAAGCCCCGGGCGCTCCGCAGTGCCCAGCCTGCGGCGAGACCAGCCCCACCGTGGCTGCGGAGGTGCGTAAGCAGCTCGTGCCTTTGGAGCAGGACCTGGGAGCCTACCAGCTAAATACAGACTTTCCAAGTATTCACAACCTCAAAACATTTTCCGACGGGAACACTGTGCAGAGCACCCAAGGCTTTACTTCTGGGAAAAACTGAACAAAAGACTGCCCATCTCAAGAGTAGACAGGGAAGCCAGGATCTGTTCAAGTTAGTGTCCCAATAAAGAGCAATTATTCAACTTATAAAAGCTGCAGCATTTTAAAAGAAGGCTTCCTCTTCTTCCATGACTCCTCACGCATTTTTATTGCATCTTTCACACAGATTTTAGCTAAGCTGATAAAGTATACTCGTGAAGTGTTGACACTGGCTGGTCAAATAAAATGGCAGGCAAGTAGTCCATTGAGGTAAAATCCTGGTCCTGCTTATGCCAACGAAATGTTGCTGCTGACATCAGTGAGGCCCAGGTTTCCCTTCTGATTCCCCACGAATCCAATTTCTGATTATAAACAAGAGAAAAGTAATGGCAGCATGGTCATATCTTAAAATATAAGAGTAGCCTGATGAAAAATAAGAGACATTATAATTATTGTAACATATATCCCATTCTGAAGAGCAGATCTTTTTTCTAGAGATGCCAGTAAGCCACATCCTTTAGCATATCTTATAATTTCATCAGAAGGAGTCAAAGTTTAAGAAATATAATAATAAAAGAGAGATGGAGAATGAACATAAGTTTTCGATGACAAATGCAAGCAACTGATCTTAAAAGATAATTTTAAGCTAGTTTAAATCAGCTTATCTCCATAAATGTCAAGGAAACCATCATAGTGCAACCAGAAAATTAGGTCTCCATGCTGTACCAAACCAGGAGAGATCGAAGTAAAGGCATATTCAGTTTAAATGTGCGCTCATATTTAATTACACAGTTGCTACAGTTTGATTTCTCTGATTGGGACTATGAATACAGGGCACATTTTGTTACAGTGTTACCTACAGTAATGCGTAAGAATTAGTTGTCTGCAGTATTTGTAACTCGGGACACTGTGGTGAGTATTTCCAGAGTACAGTCAGGCAGATGTATCCCCCATTGAATAACTAGCACGGCTTTTTATGCTTAAATGAGAATCTTGTCACAACAAACTCCAGAGAGAAAATAGTTGGTTTTATTTAAAATTATTTTAGTAGAATTTTAGCAAAACAATTTACTCGGATCGTTCCTTCTACAGTAATAGCAATTGACTTTTCATCCCAGTTTTATTAGCGCTGTTGGGGGAAATGAAACCAACATTTCATGCTAATTCCAAATAGGAAAGCTCAGTCCCTTAATTTTTAAGTCCCTTGTTTTTATTATCATACTGTATCTGGACAGATTTCTCTGATCACCCCTTATATCCTGGCAATACTATCTGATCAGTTCAGTGACACACATACACTCAAAGTGCAGCGGGAATCAGTTTCATTGTGTATGTCACACATACAAGCTGATGGACTAGACAGTATTAGAGTACCATGCTAGCATTTTGTGCTCTTTTTTTGCTTTTTCTTCATCCTCTATAAGAAAAACTGACATCCATGGACAGTGTTTTTTAGTTCTCAACAGCTTTTATTTCAGAATAAGTAGGGTTTCTTTACATGTAATAAGGGCAACATCTTTCCCCTCCACCAAAAAAAAAAGGGTGAAGGAAGAAAAGCAACTGAAAACATGATACCCCTCCCCAAATTAGAGAGTCATAGGAGTCAGGCTGCTCCCAGTGCAGCTCTCCATTCCTATTGACCAACCATCAACATTTCACTTGGGCAGGGTATCAGTGTCAGCTTTCACCCTCTGCACTAGCAGAGACACATTCCCAAATTAATAACTCCCTTAAGTGAGACCCCTGTTAGGAAGGTTACTTAATCAACTCTAAGGAACTTTCATTTAACTCCTGGTTCTTTTCAAAAAGTGGAAAGGCACATGGCCTTTGCTCTTGGAAACCCAGACTTTTGTCCTCTCTGCTACCACCATTTTCCCTTGAACCTTTGTCTGCATCAATCATGAACAAGTAGAGATTAAGGGCTCTACTTTTTTTTTTTTAAAGTGATCTAAAAAAAAAGAGCTAAAAAGAGCTAAAAAGTAAGATAACACTTAATTTGATTTTTTTTAATGACTCTTTCTTGACAGCAGCACTAATCCAGCTGTACTACTTCTGCATGCAATTTCTCTAGTTCCAAGAAGATAATACAAATCTCCTATATTTGGTTGGGAGACATTATCTTCATTAAATTTATAGAGAAAGAAGGAATTTTCCTTATACAAAAATACAGAAAACAGGGAAGGGAAAATTAGAACTTGTGTGGGCAAATTCACTTGCAAGCTGTGCAGGGGTTAGTTAAATATAAAAGCACGCTTAGAAACCAGCACTTGGCCAAGCAGGCTCTTAGCAACAAAACACTACACACAATGTGTTTTTAAATAGGAGAGAAACTCTGCAGTTCTTTTGTTGGTAAGCAAAACAAGAATTCCTGTTTGAAACATTATCTTGCTACTGGTCTATCAAATGCCAGAAGGCCAAGGGATGCTCTTGTAACACCAAACTAAATTGCTGAATTCTCAAATTACAGCTACATTTTGATAGCAGCTGTACCTTCTCCATAGGCAGATACAGATTTTCCTTTTCCTCGTGGGTTTGGTCCACAAAGAGCAGAAAAATGATTTAAAGGGACTGACATAAATTTCTGATGCTCAAGTGGCTGCAGCACTTCAGACCTTACATGTATCACAAGCAGATGAAGATGGAATGCAAGATACAGGTTGTGTTTCAGTGCTGACTGGAAAAAAAAATGCCTTGAAGTGCAAGCCAAGAACATCTCCATGGTTAAGCATGTCCCTGGGATAACTTCACATCAGTGTCTGCAACTTGGGGGAGTGTAGCAGAGGCTTAATTGGCCCTTTCCTTAATTTTCAACTTGATGTCCTAATGAAAGATGCATGACTAAACCTGCCGTTAATCACTGTAATTATGGACACCTTATAGTTCTGCAGGCTGAATAGGCATAAAACTATCTGCACACTGACAAAATAATGTATAGCTTCATATATGTGTAATAGCTGGAATTAAAAGCTTACATCTACATTAAGAAATGTATAGTCATTGAAACATATACAATGATGGAAATAAAATAAGAAAGAGAAGAAAGGAAATATTATGAGGGAAACGCTATTAAGCATTTGTTAGTAATAAATGTCAATTCACAGGCAGTTGTTCCCCTAAAAAAAAAAAAAAAGATAACTTGCCAAATATAAAAGACTGTGCCGTGAAATCCCAATAGAAACAAAGAATAATCAAAGAAATTCTTTCTGACGTAAAAGAGGGAGTTAAGCTATCAGAGTACATAAACTGCCACAATTTAATAAATATAAAAGAAAAAGGAATTTTTGATATTGTCTAAAAATATAGCAGTGTCAGTCATATTGAAAATGGAAGAAACAAAAAGGAAAGGAAAAAAAAAGCACCAGCCCACTAAGTAAGATATGGATCCAAAACAGCATCTTGCAACTTAAGCTATCCAACAGTAGTGTATAAATACCACCTGTGAAGCCCTTCTTTTCCACTTCCATGTTATAAAAGCATATTTTATCAATTTATCACATGATTTGGGTAATATTTTGCCTGGCATAACTGTTAAGACAGTTGGGTTTTCTCACAGATGGATTATCTGATGCAATCAATTCCAATGTCAGTGGGAGAGATCCAAAGAAGTCACCTAGCCAGTGAAAAAGTTTTAGCTACAACCTGTGCACCTCTCTTGTAAAAGCTGTATTTCAGCAGGAATGTCAAAGCAATATTTATCTGGGTCACAGCAATAAACCCCATTCTCTGAATCCCAGTCTGAAACCTCTGTTCTTGTGGCAGAGTACTTAGAAAAGCCAAACATGCATTAGACCACAGGTATATTCTGCAGCCCACAGAAGCCCATCAAGAACAGATTTAGAAGCAGCTCAGGTCTTCTTTAAATTTGCAAGAAGTCATTATATTTATAGGAAATGACTGTCAAAATCTGCTTATCAAGACAAGTCCTTGTTACACCAGTGTGACACTCATGACAGCAGGTTTTTAGGGCACAAATTTATTTCTTTTACTAAAATGCCTGGAAAATGTATTTTTGGGGCATAAAAAATGAAAAATGTATCCAAAATTTAACTGCTACAGCAGTTCCAACTGCATTTAATCCCTTTCTGGTAGACATTTCAAGCCTCAATAACTATTATACCCATTAATTTTGTGTGTGTGCATGTGCTATCTACTGGTTCTGCATAGACAGACAGACAGACTTTCACACACGGTGCCCACTTAGACCACTGACATTCTGTCTATGGAACATTATATTTCTCCTGCATAATGTTAGCACATTTTTTATTGATGTCAATAACCTTGTTTTTCAAGGACAATAATACCTTTTGTCTATTTTTATGTAGTAGGAGAAATTTGCAAATATTAATTGAAGTCTATAATCCTTTAGCATAAAAATTATCAGAACATACAGAAAGGAACATAGAAACTTCTCTTGTAAATAATACCTGTTGAAGAACCAACACGGAGTTATACTAGTATTTCAGTTGCTTTTACCATGTTTTTTACTCCACGAATTAGTAAGAGAAGTCATACTTCTCTTTTTCATGTGATCAACCCTATTTAAGGTGGGAGATAAGAAGTGTTTTTGGAAATGTGCAGGAAAACAAAAATAATTCGTGATATTTTCTCGTGTTTCAGAACGCAATAGGTGAAGGTAGCAAATTGGGAAAGTGAACTTTCTCACTCTCTCTTCTCTGCTCTCGTGCCCTGCCACTGACAAATATGGACTATGCACTGCTGCTATGCCACTCTTCTGTTTCATGGATTCCATTTAATAAAAAAAAAATAATAAGTTTTCTGTGGGCCATTCTAAAACACCTTGGACCTTTCTAAAACACCTTGTTTCATTCTTACTTCCCTCTGATACTTCATTCTACTGATCCCCCTCTTACAAGGATAAGTAGGATAACTTCCTAAATCCAGCCCAAACAGTCAGTTTTTCTCTTCTCTGTTTGGACACCTCCCATGAACTTTTTTTTTTAAATGACGCATTTATTATAACATCTGAAACATAAAAGCATCCAATAACTTTTTAATGAGTATGCAAACAAGAACAGACAAACCCCACCATATCATAGAGGAAGAGCTCTTTTCTATAGTGGTAATTGGAGTTTTTCTTGTCAATACAGTCATTTGTTCAGTTTAACGTTCACTCAATGAGCTTAATGCATTTATAATTGAATCTTTGACTGCTTGGATATGAATAAAGGATTAGGCGCGATGCAAAAGGTCACACTGACCTTGAGAGCTATCAAGTTACAAGGCATTTTAGCAATGGAGTAAGCAATTTAAATACATTTTGGGAAGTAAAAAAGGTCCCAACGATGGAGCCAATCAGACAATCAAATGATATTTTTTTCTATTAATAAAAAGTTTATCTTGTCTCTTAAAGCTATGTTGATGTGATTTTTATGAACTCTCTGTCAACTTGGCAACTCAGTTTACTAATTACAGGCATTTTTCCCAGCAGTTTTCAACTGTAAAAGCTTGTAAACCCCAAAATACAAATCCTCAGCAACGCACATAAAGAATACTTGCCTCATTATTAAATTACATCACTTAAAATAATCTTTGTACAAACCTGATTACACCTTTTACTTCCAGGTCTTCTGTAAATTAAAAGGCAAATGAAAAACCATTTAGAAATTGGAGTTTCTAAGAATTTTTTTGGGGGGGAAATATGTCTCAGACATATGTCTCAAAGTGGATTGCAGTCAGAGAAGTGGGTCCTATACTTACCTATAGATTGTTTTGTATTGCCTTTCAGAACATAACAGGGAAAAAATCACAGAAGCAATGAGAAGGGCAGCTTTTGGTAAATTCTGCAGCTACTGCAAGTTACAAAATATCACAGTTCCACTCCTACATAAAATCACTATTCCTTTTTTTTCCTTCATACTACTTTCTGACAGCTGTTGACAAAAACTGACTTTTTAATGGCCTGCATAAGCTTCCCTGACAGAATTCACAATAGATATAACACCCATGTAACACACATCACTGACAAATGACAATGCCCTCCGAGTTAAGATCACTGCTTCAATAATCTTGTATTCTCTTCACAAGATCATCAAAATACATCTATTTATTCATGACTTTCAAATGAAGATTAACACTTATCCAAGTGAAGTCAGAAAATGGATGACATCCATTTCCTTATCATTTTCAAGATAAACCAAAACAACAGATCACAACACTCCGTGACGATCACAGCAATGCTCTTCTGACTTAAATGGATACTTAGATAGTTTAACCTCACAAAATTACAACCCCACAAATCACAAGCAACTGAAAGACAGCCAAAATAAAACACTGAAATGAAACTATTCTGGACTAGCTAATAAAACGATTGAAAACATAACAGGGATGGCATCTGATAAAGACATTTAAGGAGGCTCTGCCAAAGTGTTCCGGGGCTCTGTTTGGCAAACAGCTCCTTTGTACCTGCCCCTGGGTGACCCAAGAAGCTTTGGATACATCTACACAGCTACTGCAGACTATTCAATGCTGTCAGATTAAGAGCCAGTCTTGGCATGGTCAGCAGCAACGTCTTCTAAAATCAGGGCAGATTTATTGACCTCTGAGTTTATTGATGGAAAGAGATACAAAAATCTCTTAAAAGAGACAAACTAGGGAAGAAGTAACAAAATGACAAAACTTCTGTGACAAGTTCTGTTGGTAGGTTTACAGTCTTCCAATTCCTGCTAGGCATTTTCTAAAAGGCAACCTATTTTTATTTTTTCATAAAGAAGAAAAGAAGTCAGATTTGTGAAACGATTTCACATGCTCCCCATGTGACATTGGACATGGCAAGGTAGGAGGAGGGAACCACAGCAAGTGGCATGTGTTTGTCCAGAGGGCAAGGCAGCAAAAAGCAGATGTCAGAAATACCTACTCGTACCTAAATCAAAAGCAACACCTTTTACAATGCTGTGAGATACTGGAACACCATCTTGGCATAAGATAGTGAAACGCAGGACACAAGCAGCTTGCACACAGTAACACACCACAGCACATCTGCCTTAGACCAGGTAGTGATAGCTTGGCTCAGGCATCACTGGGAGCAGCAGGATTTTTAACATCTTAAAGCAGCAGATGTGCACACTTGGCTATGTCATGGTGGCTCTGATTTTTATAATGGGGGAATTAAACCCAATTTTGAACTTGTTTTGTACTTCCTTTACTTAATCTATCAAGAATATTGACATAAACTTTAGACCACATGACAAGGTTAGCCAACTTGGCCCTTTCTTAGAGGGTACTGAAGACTGGATATCAAACCCTACTCTGTTTACCTACTCTAGAAATTCCACGGACCTCTGTAGAACTAGTCAGGTAAGCTGAATATAATTTTGCCATAAAAATTTAAAACTTACCACTTTATAGTGTTTATGAGACCAGGAAATTTGTAATAATTTTCTTCAATACCAGTAGCCTTATTCGGATCCTGAATTATAAAAGCAATTTTCAACAATGTACCGAGTATGTGAACAAGCCTTTTCCATAATAACACCACTTATTTAAGAGGGATGATACTTCACAGAACACAATCACATTTGAAGAGTTCTTATTATAGTAACTCCTCTATAACTGGAGCATTAAATAAGTTCTACTGTGTTATTAAAAAGTCTTGAAAATACTCTTTGAAGTTACTTAAAGTTACATTATAGCTCTGTCACTTCTTTTAGAAGAAATGAGACCTCAGAATCAGGGGAGAAGCACAGAATTACATCAGAGTGACAGCTCCACTGCAGGCAACTGCAAGCAAACACCAAACCCCTCCATGTCTAACGCCCGGTCCAATGGGCAAAGCATCTCTGAAGACACAGCAAACCTCGCTCATCTCCTTTCAGGACTATGCAAACCTCTTCTACTATTGACCACGCTCTTCTGACCCAGTCCTTTGTGCGTGTTGTTGCACTGTTTTCTGCTGCTGTTGGATGAGTCTTCTGCTTGTGAAGCGATACAAGGTGGCCAGAGGAAGCCAGGGAGAAGTTCCTCCCTAAAAGACAGTCTTTGATGTATATTAACCTTTTTTTTTATTAACTACATTTTTCATATTGCTTTTGATATTACTGAGGAGAGACTGATGACATTTTTTTGTCTTAAATCCTACCACCTGCTGAAATGTCATGCTGTGCATCAGAGTTCAGGCAGTTAAGATGAAGAAGACTGACCCAAACCTCTCCATTACATGTATATCATTCACAGAAACTTGACTTCTGCCCTTCAAATTTAAGTTCTTTAGAAAATCAATCACATTAAGTACCACTCATAAAAGTACCTATAAGGGAGTAGCTAATTCAACAAAAGAAAATCTCTGCCTTTTGCTCATTTGTAACCTATCAGCTTCAAGAATTTACTTCATATGAAGTTTAAAAAAAACAAACAACAAACCCCAACTGAAGTAGTAACTTCACTACTAGTAGTAATTAACACTATTGCAGATGACTCAAGGTTTAACAAAAATTCAGTTGTTAAATTACAGATAAATGTGGAGCAGTGTTATGAAGACATGCTCCCAAACAAAAGAAGTGAGAGGGTTATTTTCCACTGAAGAGCAATGCGAGGTAGCCAGGTTTCAGCATGCTTGCAGTTTGGGTTCCTGATTGTGCAACTCCCCCATAAGCTCTACATGGAGAACCTCTCCTCAACTAATTGGCATAATTTTAAACCCTCAAGAGAACAAGCCTGGTTTTAACAGAGTTGTGTAGTTCTTCCCAATGGAACTCTCAGCTTCAGTGTCCCTATACATCACCTAAAGACCAAGAATCTGTTGTTTGAAATGCCATGGCCCCATTAAGAAGTCTCAAGCTTCATTCAGAAATCTGACAGTGTAAAAATCGATGCACATAGAACCTTGGAAATTTAGACAGTAGATATTCTACGTTCTCAGTTTTCTCATCTGGAGTGGGGAAGTAGGACTACTTTTCAGCTTCACCAGATAATGCTGATAAGCCTCCAGTCTCAGTGGATAAATGAATCAATAACTTTATTTCAAACTTCCAAGCACGCACCAGTAAGTTTTAAAATCAAATTCTTCTTTATGTCTGACTTCCAAACATTGGTAATGCATCACACATCCCTCTGCTATGAGCAGACAGCAAAAATGCAAGTGAAATTTTTGTCCCAGGATAGTCAGGACAAGGCACTAACTGCAATATTCTATTCTCTGGGTAAAGCTTCACAATTTCAATGTTCACAGATTTCTTTATGTGTAAGCACATGACTGACAGCTTTGCGATATTAACTCATGGCACTTTTCAACCAAATACAATGATTGGTCAACACAAATGGCAACAATTTACATCCTTTACATCCTAAGTCTAGCAGATGATGGTCAGGAAGACTGACACGCTTTGCAATTACAAATGAAAAGCTCTATGCTGTTAAATGTAAGTTTACCAAAATTTGTGGCTAGCCAATTCCAAAAGAAACTGCACACGGGATGCAGAGGTACCTCATTTTAGTTTGCTTTTGATGTACACAAGCACTAACTTCAATATCCACATGGGCCATAAACAATTTAACACATTTACTGGCTGCTTAGAAGCAGGGAAATTTAAAATGAAGTTCAGAAGTGAAAACATCGCTACATAATCTGGCAAACTACATTGTATAATTTGTTATTAAGGAAAGAAAAGTTTTGCCAAGATAATTAAAATTATTACTAATGGAAAGCATCCCCGTTGCTTGTTCTTAATACTGCCAAATCAGCAAAATAAACAACCTACTTAGAAGAGCGTATGAAACACTCAAGGCCCTTTGCAAGTGGGAAAGTAATCAGTGGGGGGACAGAGTACCAAATGAGAAGTGTATTTCTTCTCGCCTGGGTTCGTGGGCAGCGAGCGTACCAGCTTCCCCAGCGCACTGCAGCCCCTCGCACAGCAAGCAATTAAGTGCGAGCCTGCTCTTGCTCCCCAGTTGCAGTAATCAGCACACAAACTGGCCATTAACTATTCCATAATACATACCACGCTGTAAAAACGAAAGAAACGTGTGTAGGGGTTCACAGGAAACAAAGCAGATGGCGGTACCTTCTCAGGCGCAGGCAACTCTTTAAAAAGAGCTAATGCAGCAACAGCATATTGTGAATTCAGCTGGAAAATGGGCAATTACTCCTGGTTTTGCATACTGGAGGTTTTCTACAGAACTAACCTTCCCAATCTTAGCACTGCCAAAATAATTACTTTTCACTAGCCTCTTCTCATTTTAACGGCTCTGTTGTTGACAGCGTCTTAGATAAATGGCATGGTGTACAAAGAACAACCAGATGTTAATTTGAGTTACAAAGCTGTGTTCAAGGGCAGTTGCTCACCTTCTCTCTCCCTTTCATCAATTTTATTTTCAATTCTGAATCAGAGAAACAAAAATGGGGAAAAAGTAGTGCTGGATCCATCTTTTTCTCATCATAAGCCCCCACAGTCAAATACATCTGTAGTTCATTAATTGTCGCAACATTTTCAACCAGAGGCCATATTCTCAGACCACTTATCTCAAAATATATCTTTCTATTTAGTTCAGTGGACTTTGTAGGAAACCCAAACGCATAAATCCATCTGTATGGAAAAGGGGGTTGCACCAATAGGGTAATTTTTTTGCCTTAATAGCAAAAGAAACTCAGAATGGACCATTGTACAACATTATCTCAGAGCATGCTGGTAACCTCTAACATTACAGAATCTATGGCTCCAGAATTATATTTTTTTCCTAAGGTACAATTTAATAACAAATTAAGTTTAAACAGATTGATTCATTTTAGCAGACCAAAGCTCTGTGTTCAGGTCAGCAATGGTGAAATAATCCACCTAATAAACTGTGACTGCAAAGACAAAGTAGTTCAACTTTCTATATAAAAATGTAATATATGCATTTTCCTACAGTCAAGAAGCTAAAAGAATCAGATATGCATAACTCCCCACTGAAGAGCAATTCTGGTATTTGACTAACTTTTAAAATACAATCCTAACCCATTTTTCTCACAGTTCATCTTCCACAGGTACACCTATATCAAATTGCTGTAAATAAATGTATGGCAGATTTTGAGAGCTATTTCCTCAAAATATTTCCCCTAAACCAAGATGGTTAATGACAAATCTGCAGTGATCTCCTCTGAACAGACTGTGCCGCCTATTTGTTTTTAAATTCTCAGATGTCCTTCAGAGGGATGTTCTACTGGTGTTAAGGAACAACCACCTCTAATGATGGGGAAAGTGAAATGATGGTGACCATCTGGAGATAATCCAAAGCACAACATGAAGAATGAACCAAAGCCTAAAAGGTCTGTAAAGGAAACCCGAGTTAACTGGGAGTCTCCAGCCTAACGAACAAAGACTTAAGCAACAGTGAAGGTCACATTTTTCAGGTTCACTGGGGATAGAAAGGGAGGGATGAGCTTGCAGGATAATTGGGAAAATCCAGATGGGGCAATAGGAAAAAGAACACAGTAAGGACAGGAAGGCATAGGTAAATTTCCCAGAGAAATTTGGAATCTTTGTGAAAAGTTTGTTTTAGGGATATGAGAATGAAATCTTCAGTAAGAATTTGGTCTAGATATATTCAGAGGAACAAAAGGGGAGAGAGGTAAGGGCAAACTGTCATATTTTGACAGGAGTCCAACAGCTTCCCATCACACTGATTACATTCAAAGCAGATCCACTTAATCCGTGCTTTCCCCTGGATTCACACCATTACAGGACAGGTGAGAATCCAGTGGTGAAGCTGAAGGCAGAGACTCACTTACAAAGTAGCTATGCTAAAAAAAATGCTAGTGCAACCCACAGAATGTTGTAAAACACCATCTTCTTCACTGCCAAATCATCTGCTAGAACATAGTATGTACCTTACGTGTTTATACCTAATCATCTACTTTCCTAAAATTAGCTTCACTATGACACCCAGTTGAAGCTTTTAAAACCCTGTTCTTCTGTCATAGCTCCATATACAAATCTAGGAAAATACACAAAACTGTCACTGGCTGAAATATTTTGTCCAAAAGTTATTTAAATGAAAAATGTCATTTTATCCTTTGGGTATATTTTTTTTCTTTCACATATATAGTTTTTATTGAATTTTCTGGAATTAATCCTTCATTAAAATCAAATAAGCAAAACAAACTGTGTCTTGTTAAATGTTCATTTTCAAAACATGGAAAAATGTTTTGTAAATGTTTCCTAAGAAGCCAAATAATGCTTGTTTCCCATTTCCTTTTGATCCCAAGAAATCAAACAAACTTCATAAATACCCTAAAAAATACATATGCAAGCACTAGTGCGTTTGGAGGGTGGGAGGCTGCACAGCTTGTGACTAGCAGAAGAGATTGCTCCTCTTGCAAGGGAACGATCCCTTCTGGAAGCTGAAGGGAGGACGGGATGCTGCCGTTGGCAGCGCTGAAGACACGGAGCTGACAGCTGTGGTTGTGTGGGAGTTGAGATGTACACAGCATGACTAGTTTTCTGGACTGGGAGTGGGAAGAAGACAGGGAAAGGAGGCAGCTCATGGGTGAATGTGTGGGAAGAAACGGAGAGACGACAAGGAGGCTCTTCCAGGGTAACCGCTGAGAGCCTCAGTCCTGCTTCTGAATTGCAGAGGAGGTGAAAGCTTTCCCAGCTCTGAGTGTGCAAGCATACACCCCCCCAAAGGCTAGCCCAGGCACTTCTGAATGTAATAATAATGGCAGCAATATAATAACCTGCACAAAACAAAACAATCTACAAAAATCACGCTAATGTACTTGAATGAAGAGTTGGGTGTGAGGGAAAATGAGATGTGGCAAATAAAGACGAGAAGGTGGGAGCTGGAAATAACAACTGTAAGAAGTCCACAGTCCTCTAAATCACACTGAGCCTGAAACCCCTGAACAAACCACAGCCCAATTGTGCTGTGCCCTGGAAATAACACAGCTTTGAGATCGGCTGCCTCAGATAAAACAATAGCTTTTGTGACTCACGACAGAAGACTTAATGCTAAAATTTCCTACAGAACTATTGAGTGTGTCTTTTCAAACAACGTGCTTATTACCAGGGACTTGTCGTCCCAAGATCTACCATAACCTTGACATCTGCTTATTTTCTTTTAAAAAACTACCTTGCTTAGTTATTATATATTGAAAGCATTATGGTTGCCAGCGGTTAGAAGGGCTGCAAACTACCAAGGAAGTGCCACAAAGTGGCAATATTGAAACTGCAGGACGCAGTGCTGCTGAAACGAAAAATAAATACAATTAGAGACCTTTAAGAAGCAGAAATTCTTGATCTCCCAAAGAAAAATATAAAGCAAGCCTCGCATAATGTCATTCTACAGAAAATTTCTACTAGATACATGCCTTCACTTCTCCTACTGCTTTGGCTGTCACTTAGCAGAGGCTGGAAAGGGACCGGATATCTCTGCCTGCTGCCAGGGAGAAGGGAGCGGTGCGGTCTGGCTGGGTGAGGGTGAATTGTACCTTCTCCCCTCCTCACCAGGAACCTCTGACAGCTGGTGACAACCAGGAGAAGAGTTTTGCTGTGGACAGCCTCAATGAAATACCCTGCAGAGCTGCAAGCTGCTGAAGGTATTTATGAAGCTTGCGCTAACAATACCCATGTGGGTTTTTCCAAAGCTCTCTTGGTGCCATCTGTGCCGCTGAACTGATCCGCAGGAATACAATCATCGGAGCATCTCTCTTCCCTGCAGCTAACCACCTCATGTTGGTAGGTCATTAAAAACATTTAGGGCAGAAAGAAGTAGCCTACCCACCATCAGCCACTACAGATCTGTCAGCGCAGCACAAGTGTTTTTTCTCTTGCTCCTTAATTGCCCAGCACAAAACCCCTCCCAGGGAAGCAGTGCAGACAATCAGACAAGGGGACTCAAGCCAAGAGGGCAGGCATGCTCCTGGGCCGGTTTGATGAGCCCACCACGAAGGGCTTCAACACCTCCCAAGGACTATTTTTATAAACACATGCCTCAACACCTCCTTCTCCTCTCCCTCCCCTGGTCCCTCACACTTGCAGGGACAATATACACTTCACACTTCTTCATGTGACAAGAGGAGCAGAGGTGGTGAAAGGAACGGTGGCACCTTCATAATTCCATGAGGTTTATGGGGATCAAGGAAAAAGTAATGTAGTCAGTGACATGGCTGAATTCTCCAAGGAGAAGAACAGGCTTTGGTGTCCCAAAGGACTCCAAAATTCTGACTGTGTGCAGCCTGGAAATCTGACAAATGAGTGGCTGTGGGAACAGAAAATATGGCACGTGCTTCCCTATGGATTTAATAGGACCATATATACCAAGCTGTGGAAACCTGAAGGTCACTGGACCATATCAGAGATAACAATACTTAGATGGTAATGTAAATTGCAATTAAATCTACATGAACTGAAAGCCCTAATTGCCTTGCAGGATATATCTTAGCAACTGCAGGATGAATCCATGGCATTCTGTTGGTTTTGGATTTTTTTTAAAAAGACACCCTAGGGCTCATTCCAGAGGTGTATGATACAAAACATCATGTACAGGTTTTCAGATTTCAATTACTTCAGACAATTTTAAATACCTGTGTAAATAGCGCAAAACTGGAAACATCCTTGACAATTTGAATTACACTGGAGTCAGGCAAAAATATATGAAGGCATAAAAATGTCAAGATCAGTATGAAAAAACCTGGTTTTTCTACAGGCATCATACATGGTATGCTAGAAACGATGCCACTATATTGCAAAGATAATAAAGGCTCTTGCTCTGAGGTAGGACAGACTCCCTGCTGTGGAAAGAGCAATAATTACAGAGCAAAGGGAAAAATTGCACAGTGAAAGTTCCCTGACTGCATCTATGCCATCTCAATATGGGTGTTTTTCTGCCAACAAAAAATGGAAGGTGAGCTCAGCTTCCTTTCCTCACTCTGTTACAAAAACCTAATTCTCATACTGCTGGTTTCAGATGCTGTTTCTCTCCTACAGCACCCAGCAGCAGTACCCTTCTGGCAGTTCTATCCCCAGCCCCAAATTTAGCCTCAGAGCTTCATCAGCTGAGCCTTTTTGTGCAGTTACTCTAACACCCAGACTCCAAGTCTTTTGCCTCTTCTTCAAGATCCTTTCCAAAATTCTATCAGATCAATTGGCAAAAACAATTACAAGCTCTTGCCTGGGTGCCAAACACCCCTGTAGGCCTTTCTCTTCCCTCTTCCTTCCCTTCCTCAAAATGCAGCAATACCTTCTCCATTGCCTCTATACCATTGCAACCTGATAATAAATAGTTCTGCTCCAAGACCCTGAACTACTGCCCTAGCTCACAACCGTGGTCTTGGCTATTCCCATAATCTCTTGTATTTTCACTTCTTTCCTCTCTCTCCCACCTCGGTGCCTCCACCTCTTATTTTGTGCTTTCTCTGTATCACTTAAAGAGCAGAAAAGATCTGTTGTTCACACATTCAGGCAAATTGCTTCTGCAAAAAAATGTAATTTATATGGATTGAAAGGCTGTTTTTCTGATTAGCATTTTTAGGGAGGTTTTGGTGTTGCTGGTTTTCTTTGCAAATAGATTTTTGAAAACTAGCTTAAAAAGGCTACAAAAGTGAAACAGTTAAATAAAAATTACTTAAAAACACAATCAAAAAAGCCCCAAACTCTTTGGAAAGATTTTTCAAATATGTGTGTGCCAAGTTCTATTAATGTTCCAAGCACCTAATTAACCAATGAATGGCAAATGCATTTTCTAGCTTTTGTGTTAGGGTGGAATAATTCGTTCTGCCTTGGTTTTAGGCACATAACTTGGTTGTCGTTAGGTTATGTGCACTCTTTGACACATGGAGAACTTACCCTTCCAGAATTAGGTACTCTGAATCACACCTTTCAGGATGCATCACGTATCTAAGTACAGTGTGTGAATACCTGGAGTGTCTAGGGAAATATAGAGCTCCTAAAGCATCCTGAATTGTCAATGCTAAAAACAAGAGTGGCTGAGTCTCAAGCCCCAGTTTTCATTCAGGACAGTTGTTTTGAGCCTGCCTTAACTATTTCAGAGGTAAAAAATATCAGCTCTAGTCTCTTTTTTAGAGGTAGATATACAGAAAACTGATGTTACTGAAGAAAAAGATATCATCATTACAAGGCTGATGTTGCTGTGAACTGGTTATGTACTGCTATGGGCTCAGGGTAATCAGGGGGAAAAGCTTTGGCAGAGACCCAGATGTGTTACTTCTGTGTCCTGGAAGAGCTACTGCTCTTGGAGTAGAACTTGTAAGAAAGCAAAGTCAGAGCAACACTCGGGGTCTCTGTTTCCTTCTGGATTATGAGGCCAGTCAGCAGGTCAGGAATCTGGCCCAAATATTAGCAGCAGAGTCATTGAAAGGCTGACTTTCCTCTGATATTTGATCCTACCTAAAGTATAAAACTGTTTATTTTCCTTTGCCTACTAAACCACTTGTGTTCTGTTTATGCAACACAAGAATAGAAGTTCAAGTGAAAACACAGGTTTTGCTAACAGATAATAAACTGAGAGCTTATTCTATTCAACTATCTAGCAACTGGAAAACAGGCAACAGCTAGATTTGAATACCCACAAAACACTAATAAGAATTTGGCATTTAGTCTCAACATCACAGAAAAGACCCATCTCTGTTACAAACAGCAGCACATGAAAGAATTTTCACCAGCCAGAGGGATTATAAGCTTTCCAGCCTGGAAATCTGCCTTAGCATTGTTCCTCCATCACCAGGAAGAGGAAGAGTGGGCAAGAATTCACAGTTTCCCTTTATTACCTAATTGGAAAAAGATGGCAGCGTAAAGGGAATAATTGTTTGTCAATGTCAGGATATGACACTTTAATTAAGGGGATATGAATCCCTCAGAGCAGTGGTCCTTCCCCACTGAGTGTTCCTAAAAACTACCTGGTGTCACCTCCTGTCCCGACAATGGTGGCTTCTTTCATTATTTGTAGCAGCTTTTAAAGGGTTTGAAAATAAAATGTGCATTTATCTACTAGTTGTAAATCCTTCTTCACCTGGTGAAAATTGATTTATTTTCCCACCACTTTTAATCATAAAGCTACTATTGTAGTCAAATTTACAGACCATGCCCATTGTGCTTTTACCATGGGGATGGCGGGAACTTCAGAGCTTTCAACAACATTGTCACATCTTAAACTGAGACCTGAGAGGTGTCTGGGCTTCCAGACAAATATCTTACCAGGATACTATTGCCACTGTTAAAAATAAAAGAAAACAAAAATGACTTGTTAAGCTTCTGGAAAAATAGCTTCAGAACTGTAACATGACCTGTCATTAACAATATTACTTGTACTATATATATTTACTTGTACTATATATATTACAAGCTCATTAGTAAATCACCAAGTAATTTTTTAGTTTGGTTTATTTTTTTGGTCTTTAAAGAGTAAAATTTAATATGAAGATCATTCTTTGTATTTCTGGATTTTATTTTTTAATTTGTAAATAAAATATCAAAAGCTGGAATTAAAATATTCCACAGTAAAACATTTTGAAAGGTAAAGAATATTTTACCAAATTAATTATGTGACTAATCATAAACCCAAACTTTATACTTTTTATATACGCACTAATTATCTTGTGTTCTTGATTCCTGAGCACCAAAGTACTGCTTTCCTAAAAATGCTTGTAAACCAAGATCTTAAAAGATAATCAGATGCAATAAACAACATAAGAGGAGAATTCTGGCTCATGCTCAAAACTCTGACCACACTGGAATAAGAAAACAAATGAGAAATCAGGAGTTTTAAGATAAAGGTTAGTGAAATCCTTCTGTTTGCCTCATGCCTATTGATTACAATGGATTACAAGTAACAAGGTCATGCTGATAAAGCTTTTAAGAGCATGGTCAGCCAGGGAGTAAGCAGGACCTATTTTAGGAGGACCTGACCACACTGAAACGGAAACAATTTCTAGTCCCTCCTCCATCTGCAGTATGGGTCTGCCTAGCAAGCAAATGACAGAAATAAAGGAGAAAATTAAAAGGGAAAATTTCAGTACATGCCAAATTTCCAGAAATTTAAAAGACCATTATACAATTTAAGAAACAATATTTCAAAGTTTAGAGATGGCTACTGAAATAGTAAAATCACAGCAACATTTATATCATTTTAGGTAACTTCTTTTCCATATTTTCTATGACTCACCGATAGGAAAAATCCCTAACATTTAATTTAGATAAAAAATAAACATTTTTTTGAAAAAAAAAAAAGAAGCTCTACACTGTACGTCCCTTTTCCATAAATGTGAATGTGAATGTAAAAGAGAGAGTCTCTAAAGTGCTTACCTACTGCTGTTTGCATGACTCAACCAGGACTAAAGGCAGTCTCCAAAATGTCTGCAGAGACCAAAAAGCAGCACATGCCAATTACTAACTTATGACTGACTAATTTACAAAGTGGGATGCTAGTCCTCTGAAAAATGCTTAGGGGTCCACAAACGAAGGAAGCTGGACATTGCCGTCAAACTGAAAAGCCACCTATTCACTTGTTATCAAATCCACATTTTGGTTATCAAAGTAGCTAAGTATCAAAAAGTATCCCCTGTCTCTTTGCTTACCAGAGAGAGGCTTTCTAAGGCATTTAACTAAGAATGAACAGCATGTTTCATTTATTCCTTGAAGACTCTCCACAGCTTTTATTTCATGCTCCCAAAAACAATCAACAATTTTATGCCACAGGGCAAGGATCGAGCTTAAGCATGATACTGCAGAAAGTAAAATTGATGGTGCTGCACCTACAGGAATAGCGGATGATGATACAGTTCAAATAGGAAGAAAATAACATGGTAGAATTGAAACTGCAGGTAGAATTTTAAGCAGTCTGAATGCAATGTCTGAAACCATTTTCATGCTGTTTCTATTAACACATCTCTTAAAATATTCTGTAAGATGTTTCATTTTCAGGTCTATACAGTAACATTTAAAACTAACTCAATGTGTGTATGAATCTGCTTTGAAGTATGTTACTTCTTTTGTTGTCCCTTTTACTGCCATCCTTTTAAAAAAGCTTGCAAAACAAACCAAACTGAACTTACTGCACAAGGAAGAAATATTTATGATGGATGAAGTTCAAACATTGTGATGTGAGCTTAAAAGAACAATTCTGTTAATTTCTTGGGAGAAAAGATAAACATGGCTTGGAAAGAAAACCCCACAACTTTATTTTTGCACTTCATCCAAATAGAATACCTCCAGCAACACTGCCCACAGCCCCATCCTGACACAAGGCTGATGTTTAAAGCTGGATCATGTATGATGATCTATATTTTGTATTTTTATAATTCAGGAATTAGCCTATGACTTGGGCCACACAAATCCATGACTAGAGCACCTTTATATTTGTTGGGGAAGGGGTCTTAGGGAACAAGTGAGTTATTTTTCTACATTGTGTGAAAATCTAATATAATTATAGCCATTACAGATATGAGGGATGCAAGGTCTGCAGGAAGAGTAAAATCTTTTATTCAAATAATTGAGATGGTTGAAAAAGGTATAAATTTCTGATACATCACATTTTGCACTGTACCATCTATGTATTGCTTTAAAGAATGTGTATAGATGATTACAGCTTTCCAACAAGGGAGAAATTGCCTCATTATCAGTGAAATATTCAAAGTGGTGATATACACAGCATTATCAAATGTGTGGAATCAAGAAAAATGGGGTGAAGGAAAAAGAGATAATTACAGTCATCAACTAACAGATTTACAGTTCAAACTTCCTTGTTAGAGTAAGACAGATAAAAACTTGCCCTTTTCAAAGCAATCACAAACAGCTATAAAAAAAGACAAAGTAAGACCACGGCTAAACCTGTGTGTGTCTTTGTGCATCAGGGGGGCCAAATCCTGTTGAGCCACACCATAAAGTCACTACAACTGAACTGTTATACAGACCAGCTTATCGTTATTGGGGCACCTCTGTGCAAACACAGAGACACGTTCCCACTCACCACCTCTTGCTGAAGTTGCTCACCTGGTAGAAGAGCAGCCTGCTCCAGGAGAAACCCCTTCTTCTAGCATCAGGAGCCTGGAAAAATCACCTTGCTGTTGCCTTCCTTTTCCCACACCCCTTACTACATGACTGATATAATTCATAAGAAACATGTTGTGACAATGGCTCCAAGCAACAGCCTTCTCTCCAGAAAAATAAAAAATTTAGAAGATCTATATCCAGCTCAATTTCTTTAGTTATTTGGCTCGAAAATATAGAACAATCCACATACGTTCATTTTAATAATGCATAAATGCTACTTCCTAGTTCCCAGGAGTTATTCCTTCTTTCATATGATCTCCCAAATTTGTAAGAAATGAACTTAAGTTCTTTACTTACTCTTAAGTACTAAAAGTGCAAAGATTCTCTCTTAATTACCAATACATGTTGGAAATATTTCTATCCAGACAAGATTATTCAAAGCTCTCAAACTATTCAGCCACCAGAACTTAATTAAATTAATGATTACATACAAAAGTGAACCTTTGAACCATTTCAATCAATTAGCTTTTAATTGTTGTTTAGCAGCTCTGTAATAACTACAAATATTTTCCTGAACTATGTTAAAGCTTATCTGAGATGTGTAATCTGGAGCACAGTTTCTCCACAAAGAATATTTAAATATTGTTGTCACATGTATATTTATAACATTATCTTCTGAGCGATTCTTCAAGAAGGATTTTTAGACTGACAGTATTTACAGAAAATTCCATACATCCCAGTTTTGTGGACACTGAAAGTATTCACCAATTCATACTAAATTCAAAACCACGAGGGCCAGACCTTCAGCCAGAATAACTCAACACAGATCTACTGATCACATGGCTGCTCATCTCTCTAGCAAAAAAAAAACACAGAAAGAACATGCTGAAAGACCTCTTAATTCTGCTTTCTCAGAAACATTGTGTCATTTTCCTTTCCATATTTTGTTTTCAAATTTTCAAATGTTTTGGTATGAAGGGATTAAAAAAGCAAAATTAGTTTTCATGCAACTTACTTGACCATAGTGACAACTCTCACTAATTCCAACTATGTAACCACTGCCACCTGCCCACGGCTAACGTTAAAAAAATGCAAAACTATCCTGTTTAGATATATGCAATATTTTAAGCACCAAAAACTGCCTGGAAAAATTGATAACATGTTTAGTAAGAAAGCAAACAGAAAAGATGTAACTAACACTTTCTTGTATCTGTCAGTGGCTCTAGGTTTCAAAACCCAAACCACTCACTTTCTTCAGCTCCTTCAACAGCCTTTGCATAAATTTTAGGAATAAAAGTAAATAATGTTGAGTGAAAAAGGAAGTACAAAGTACACTTTTATTGAGATCTATCAGTAGTAATTAAATGGTAAAAGAGGTCAAAATGGCAATCATAAATTTTGAAGCTGGCAAAAAAAGAAATCACCGGCAGATGCTTCACCCAACCTCTGCAACTGTTCAAGGTTAGTTACACAAACCCAAAAGATATTCTGCAAGAGATTACCCTGGTTTTGCTAATTTATATCTTCAAATTAGAAGCCTAAATGCAAGAAATGACTTCCAAAGCAAATCCAAACCATTGGATTTCATAACATCTTTTTTTAAATCTGTGTTTCATATACAGGTATAAACAATGTGGAAAAAAAGAAAATACATTGTTTGAGAGGTGCCTAAAATGGAAAGTTTGTACCTACTCATTCAGACATTTGAAGTTTCGGATCAATGAATATTGTGACACCTGCTAGCTGGGATAATTCTGCAGTGATGGTTAACAGATTGTGTGTCCTACTCCACACAAACCTTAGCAGATCCAGGAAGATCTCTTTTTCCCATGTAATTTGCCTGGAGGGGATGGACTAGTTCATATTTTGGTGCTTATCTTTGCAAGGTATACTTCTGAGGTGCTTGTGAAAGTGTCATCTAATGCCACCTGAGCACCAGCTTGCTCAAATCCCTGATCAACATGACTACCTTCACAACCTTAAAAATTAAACTTCACCGGGCCGTGAAAGTCCAGGAATTAATTTCCTTCACATAGGAAATACGAAGACATTTTTGAACTTCGGGGAGAACTTTAGGTTTTAAGCTTCAGTAGCTCAGGATAATTCTTCTCTCCTTTATTGCAAGCAAGCCGTTCTCCTCTTTATTGCAAAATTGCCTAACCAAGACTCATTTAATTTTTTAAGGGTTGCAGTCTGTCCATTATGATTGTGTATCAAAATGGTTAGGGAAACAGCTTGAAGAAGTAATTTTGAAGAGATGCAAGAGTTTTAAAAGGGGTAATTTATAGATTATTTGAACTATAGTAAATAGATGAGCAGACCAAGGAATTTTTAATAAGACAGAAGGGTAAGGCAGCATGAAGAACATAACACAACGTTCAGCAAGAGAGGGAAGTTAAATCATTATCTACCTATTCTGCAAGTCCAAGATGAAGACTACTGCTGTCTTCCAAGGCTGTCAAGTGTAAATTTATTTACTTACAATGGCTCTTTGTTGAAGGACCATTCTGAACAACAGATACACACTAAGTTTAAAAGATAGCTGAATCAGCAACTGCCAAGCAGGAGCATATGGTGAATGAGATGAAAAAAAAAAAACCCATTATCAATAAAACCTCTTGGAAGATCTACAGCAAAGCAGTTTAACAGAATTCAGTGGTACAGCAACAATTTGAAATGAGCAAATAAGAAAGATTCCAAATTAGCTATCTGAAGTTTTCATATAAAATAAATATGGTCTCCAAACTACCACAGCAGGGTTCATTACTTTGCTTTAAAAAAAAATTACTATCTCCTTCCTAATTTTAGTAACTGCATATTGTGTGTCATTTTGTACCTTGAAGAGTCCCAGCTAATTTTCTGAATTTAAAAAAGAATTTTTAATTCTTTCCATCATAACTGATTTCTTTCTCCTCAATAAAACTTCATTAGGGTTATTAAAAAAAAACCAAATGTGTATTTGCCCCTCTGCTGTATTCTGGCAAAATGTGAAATGCATCTGTTGCTGCTACTAATACTTTGGTATTTGAGGGGAACTAAAACCTCAAAGTCAGTATTTAAATCACATAACAAAAGCAGAAGAAATCTATGCAATTACATGATTTCTTGGTTACTACGATGTTGTCTCATCCTCTACTACAAATCTATTTTGTTTTGAATCCTTGAAAAAAAGAGTCAAAGCACTAGGTTCAATCTTTAATTGTTCTCAGTGAAGAAATTTGTATGAAAAGAAAATAAAGGCAGGAGGCAAAATGTCAATCAGGGTAGTTTATCTTATGGTCTCAACACAGCAAGTCTCTTAAGCCCTAGTGAATTCTTGATCCTTTTCCACAAAATGCATTTATTATTGTTAGTCTGTGTTAGGAGCGGCACTTCCCTATTAAGATAAACTTTCTCAGTGGTGGTACTGGCTTTTTAATTCTCATTCTTCCTTGAAGGACTGCGCATGGAGCTTATTTTTAAATCTCTACAACTATGACCAAATGCTGTCCAAAGATTTTAATCTAAAAGTTATAATTCAAGCAAAATTGTTTATTACAGTTCATCTATATAGATATGTGTACTTTGAGAAAGAACAAGCTATATCTGAGAACTATATCTAACCCTCTGATCATGTATCGCAAGGAGGATGAAACCTGGTAGAGCGTCAGAGGGGATACCAGCACTATTTTGCACCTTTCATATTTCAGCAATCTAAAGCTGCCATTATTGTTATCTTTACAGATTACACTTTCCTTCAAATGGACATAAAACAGTATAACTAACCCTCACAGCTAAGGCAAGGCTAAACAGACTGAGAACATTTCAAAACCTCTGTCCCTAATACACACACTATCCAGTCAAAAACTGCCAAGGAGATAACATTAGCCTACCCTGTGGCTGATTGCCTATCTTATCCAAAAGCATTTCCCTTCACCGATGCTCAGATTTGATAGAGAAACATGTGTTAGCCGAATGCTGTAGAAATGTTTAAAGTCCAGCAGGAGAAAATTAGTTATTTTACGAATCAAAGAACTTTAAGAGTTTTGAGATACACAAGCATCCAGTTCCTCAATGATAAGAGCACTGTTACATTCAATCCAACTACCCCTACTCTCTGTAGTGGTACTACATCAACCCCTCTTCCTGGTGTATGGCTTGATTAGGATTAATCAGCTAATTATAAGGAAAATTTCAATGTTTGCTAACTAAAAATTGCAGGTTACAATCACTCAGATTGTATAGCTGACAATATAACCTCTGAAATCAAGGAAGATTCATCAGCTTAATACTACATAGGACCTGGCTTTTCACCTTCACAGTTCAACTGATTTTGTTACTTTAATGTGACTTTTCAGAGTAACAGTTTTCCTTGGATTTAGCTGCCGCAATAAGCAGGTCCTGCAGAATTGAAGATACAGCCAAATTACAAAGAATCATGCCAAATTCTCCCCAATTTGAGGCGAGGCCTATTTTGTAAATTAGAGGAATCTATTCCAGGTACTGATGCTCACCATTGCTCGCAAAATGCTTCTCATAGGAAATGAGATGTTCCTTACATTAGAAAAATGTTTTATCATTTTTTCTATGGAATTTCAATGAGATTTAGTTAAATTATAAAGTGCTAAAAATAGTTTTCATTTTCCTTCTTGGGAAAATGTCAGCTTCATAGTTAAATGAGCAACGTAGAAATGACACTTCCTAGTTTCCACACTTCTTTTGTGACCTACATAACCTCTAGCTTTTTTCTTTGGTGTAAAATACATAGATTATAATGAATTTAAAGAATTAGGAATTAATGACTTGGGAAGAAAACTTCCACCACAATTCTGGTGGAATTCAGCACTTAAGCTCCTCAGGTCTTCTAAAAATCTTAGGCATTACTCTTTAAACTATTCATGTCTATATTAAAAAACTGAAAATCCACAGAGGTGCCCTCTGTAGGTCAGCTATCAAAATATTCAACAGGAAAGAATGTGCTTTACAGTTCAGAGTAACAGACCGACTCAAACCCCATCAGAGCAGCTGTTTTCACACCTGCACTCGCTTCTGTCAAACTGAGAATGATTGCTGTAATCAAGACATCCAAGGATATATAGATCTAATTTGTATTTTTTAAATAAATTCAGTTATTTGAAGCCTAGCTTTATTAGGATATTCTCTTTCAATTTTTATAAATCCTTTAGAAAATGCAGTACACCTAGGAAAGGCAGGGACTTACACAATGGCAAGCATTATTGCAATGAAAGATTATATGAAATAATTTTACCCCATTATATGAAATGGGGTAAAAGATAGGAACAAAATATATTTGAAAAATTGAAGGCTTGTAGTAAAGTACAAATATCAGGTGCATACAATTACTACACAGTTTAAATTTATTCACGATTAGCTCTCCTTGCATCACCTAAAAAGTCAGCAAGATTCTGTGGAGTTGCAGAAATATAATTACCAAGATCAATTCAATGCACTGTGCCATTAACAGGTTATTAAAAAGAGGCCACAATATGAAAGCATCTCAGAGACAGGACTGTATTTTGCAATTCATAGTGCAATAAGGTTTAAGTCTGATTCAATGAATCCGGTCCTAAGTGGAATGCAAATTCTGCATGTCTTTGTCTTCAGATATAAAGGTCAGTTATGTAAGTCAGAATTAACTTCACTGGGCAATTAACAGGAAAAAGCTCTTTACTAAGATATAAGGGCTTTTCTAGCAAGCAAAGTTGACACTAATATCAACTATAGTTTAAAAACCCCCACCATACAAACCCTGAAACACTGAATCTTAATGGTTTTAATCAAAATATTCCTTGACATTTCCTTTTTAGTTCTCTTTTCTTGTTTGCTTTTATTTATAAGGTGTCACAGACCTACACCAACAATGCAAATCTATAAAGCTGCATTAAAATGTGCTACGCAAGGGCTTAAGACTAAGAATTCTGGATTCATGTGTTGTGTATTCTAATGGTCAGAGAAACATGTTTGAAAAAAAATATGCCTATTAAGGAACTTTTTCTAAAAGATAAACTATAAGTCCTGTGAACATCTAAGTGTAGTCTTTAATTCCTGCAAAAGTACTTTTGACACTATTTTGAGTGTAAGTATTTCAGCAATGTATTTGACCATTTTCTTTACATCTTTATAAATAACCCTAATTCATAGCAGAAGCACCAAATGCCGAACATGCACTGCGTTTACTGGAAATTGTAACTATGTTCAGCCATGTTTCATCCTCCCGTTCAACAGTTCTGGTTGCATCAAGAGGCCCACTTTGTAAAGCCTGAATAATTAGTAGTTAAAGTCAGTCCTCAATGCTATACTAATGATATAGCATCCTCAAAACAGCTTAGATAATATTCATATCAGATGACCCTTAGCCATCTACCCGCTAAATGTATGAATTAAAATGTATTTTATTTTTTTTTTATACTCAAGAATGTTCCCTGCAAGATGGCACAGAGCAAGGTGGTCTTCTCTCTCATCCCTGAAACACCCAAGTGATATCCAAAACACAGATCTACTACTATCATTCAATACCACCCCAGATTTTTGGGCACAACACAATTAAACTACTCAAGAACAGCAAATACTTGATGTTGTTCAAGTTTTGTATGTTGCCTTTTACTGCAAAACACAAAACCAATATGTTAAATAAATCAAACACTGAGAAAGATCTTCTGAGACAATGAAATGAAACATTTAAATGGTATCTTAGGATTTGCATGAAATTCATGCCAGTGATGCTAGGATGAGGTAGAATATATGATTCTTAGATGCAAACAAAACACTCTCTCCAGTATTTTTTCTTCTCAAAAGACCAAAAACAAGCCTTTCATTCCCCTTTGTACCTCACTCTTCTCAAATATCTGAAGCTAGAATACAATGTGACCCAAAAAATGAACTTCCATCTGAGTTACATCTCCTGGCTGAAAATCTTTTTACCAGAGATACAAGATGTCGCCTAAATTCAGGGAGAAAAAAGGAGGCTGAAAAAGGACATTTTAAACAGGGAATTGAATTTTATATGGCCTGAACACTTCTCAGCTTTATCAGGTAGAAATGTTGTTTTCAGCAAATACTATAATGATATTCTTAAGCAGCTTCAGTGACTCACTGGTAAGTCTGTATTGCTGTGTGGGAAGTTCGAATTTGAATTCTTTTTCCCCCTGGGTTGCCACTTTTGGATTCTTGTGCCGAAATAAAGCCCCAGGTTTTGCAGGGGAGGAATTTATTGTGTAGCCCCAGGATGCCACGCTTGCTAGGGGAGGCTGTGTGGGCCCGGGGCTTACCTGGAGGGGCTTGTGCAGAAAACCACCCTGGCAGAATGGCAAGTACCTTAGGGGCCTTCAGGAGGAGCTCAGTGCAAGGAAAAAAGGCAGAGTTTTGTTTCAAATTCAGCTTCCCAACCCTTTCTTTTTTTTTTTTTTTTTTTTAAATACAATGTGTTTACCAATTGCCAATTACAGAAGGAGGCATAAAAAGTCAGAACAGCCTACCCTCTCTTAAGCTGATGATATTTTGTTCTCCAAGAAATGCTTTTATTGAGCGTCCTGCCAGGGCGAGGGTATTCAGCATCTCTGGAGGTGCTAGAGCTTGAGGATTAGCACCTGAAACAGCTTCACTGCCCACACTCGGCTTCCTCCTGAGTCTTCGAGTCCCTCTCCCACACCTTACATCTCTCAGGAACCTAGCCAGGGTGGGGGGTCAGCATTTTATCGTTTGCTAAATGAACCTTGGCATAAACTTTGTTGTGCTGTTTGCAAAGATGACTGACACTGTACTGGAACACGTATGCAGGATCACAGCCTGCACAAAACAAGGGCTAACCACCGACCCTTCTTGACTCTCAGCTGGATTAGTGCAGAAAACGAGTCTGTTTGTAGATGTGGGCTAAAGGCATTGATGTGAAAGAAGAGACAATGAAACACAAAGTGAGTAAACAGGGGTTGAGACAGCAGCAATTTTTCTCCTCATACGTGCCAAGCAAAGTGTGAACACACACTACAAAAGCAAAGGCATCTCAGGAGAAACTTTGGAGTCTTTTTCAGGAAAAACTTTGGAGGACCACACTCCTCCTTTGCTAAAAGCATTCAGACAGGTGCCTTATCCAATCTTTCTTCTAAAATATACCCTTTGGGTTTTAAGTTTATTTGGAAGATAAGCCTAAATGAAACAAATTGTTTGACTAATACTATAATTTTGGGCATTACTAAAGGATGAGTATTTCAGTGTTACGTGAGGCTCTGAGGACAGAGAACAAGACCCAATAGAAAACTGGTCCAGAGTCTGGTCTCAGTGTAGCCCGTGTAGGTCTGAAATGACTGCCTGGGAGCCTGATGCAAGTGGGAGGGACAGACTGGAAAGAAAGTACTATAAACCCCAACATCCGGGCAAAGATAGGATCTAGCCACAGCACTAAGCTCAAGGCAGCTGAAACTTTGACATCTCAAGAATGGCGAGACAGCCTAAAAAGAGGAGGCAGGCACCATAAAGCAGATGCACACAAAGGCAGCCCTGAGAGCCACAACTCTTACCTACTTGATCCTGGGACTGCTGCATATATAAATATTTCAGAAAGTACTAGAAATAACAGTAATCAAGACTTGCTGTTTAACCTTAAACTCAGCATCTTAGTGGATGTTCCCACATCCAGTGAGGCAGCTCATTTTCTGTTCAGGCAAGAGAAAGGGAGTGGTGCAAGAGGTAAATAACAAGCACTTCAGCTCCACAGCTCATGTTCAGGCCGTAAGCAGCTCAAAAAAATGCCTCCATAGAAGCTTACATATGAGCATGCAAACAGCCCTATTCTTCTGGAGACGATGTGCAGGCTCAAGCAAAGCCTGCCCATAACTGGATAAAGTCAGATTTGCTCTGTAGCTTGTAGGATTGAGCCATTAAAGCATAATCCACAAATACTAGTCTAGAAAGTAAGGCTAATTCAGTCTTCCACATAGCATGCACTGCCATTTCTAAAACAACATTTTTAAAGGTCTTTAATTTGCATGTTATGCTGCAATTTCTAAGCTATTCTGTACAGAAAAAATGGGAAATTTGTTAGAAGCACTTTGTGTTTATCAGAAAATTCTTCTAAGCTGCACACAAAGACACTGCACTTCTTCCTCATGGTCTCCTCCTTGTCTTCTTCCTTCCTTTAGCAGGGTAGTATAATTAGGGGTAGATTTATACAGGAATCTTCTTCTCCACAGAGCAGTGAAAAGGGATGATCCTGTGGATAAGCAAGTTGGGCTGAACAGACAAGCCCATTTCTTGCTTGACATTAGTCTAGTCTAGAGATGGCATAGCAAAAATTGTGAATATCTGTTTTAGAGGGGGGCAGAATTTCCTTTTTGTTTTGCAGTCAGGAAAAAACCCTCCAGAAATTACTTTTTTTCAGAGTGCTACAGAACTTGTCAGCAGAGGCAGAAGTGGGTATTGAGGGAGGGAGGAAGGGTGTTAAAGTACTCCTGCATATATTTTCTACAAGAGCTTGAAAAAAAGTTTAGAAAGAAAACAGATGAAAACCAACTGAAGGATAAGTTTAGCATAGACTTTTCTGTGCAATATCTGTAATTTCATACCCAGCATAGTCAGGGACAAAGGTACACTTGTCACCCCACACTGAAAAACTATGATTGCATGTTAATGGACTCTCTCCCTGATCTGGCTGAAGTTACAGTACTGAAAGCTGGCTCCCTTTGACTGCAAAGACTCCTGACCAGTAACTCAGCATCGTGAATCAAACCAGCTCATTGTTAGGCTTGCAGTTGATGAGGACCTTTTCTCTGCCTCAAGAACAAAGAAAAACAGAACAGAATAGAAAGTACACTATATATTTTGTAATATGGGAAGCAAACTAGGCAAACCATTTGGTTCAATTAAGACAAGCCAATATGGGAGCAACTTCATTATCCAATTTGGATCCCAAACCACAGTTTTATTTGCTGATATTCTCATGCTCCTAGCTCCTGGGAACAGTAAATTAATCTCTCAGGGCCATATTCAATAAAAGCTCCATATTGTTTTGGCAAGACTGAGGTTTCATTTTTATTTAGTTTATTCAATGAGGGTTTTGGAAAAGCAGAAACAAAGCAGGTTATTTAAATGAACACCTTAACATTCCTCCCCCATGACCCAAGTCACCATTTCAGCCCAGCCTGGGGTCATCAGCTCCTGCCCCAGTAGGACGCCAGTCTCCAGTCCTGGGAGCTGACATCCTAACCTGAGCTTGGCCCATCCCCATGAAGGTACGACCTGATGCCCTGTGACAAGGGCTTCCCCTCCTGCCCCAGTGAGTCCCTTGCCCTGACTCTTGCAGACTGCCATGTCTGAAGCACACAGAGCTAGGAAGATCACAGCCAAAGCTATTCACCTTCCTCTGTATCATATTTCAAACAAGATTTTCACTATTTAACTATTTAAAAAAAAAGAAAATATGGAACCACCCTGCTAACATCAGTGGGTGGGTGCACCAAACCTGTGCATTATCCCTGACAGAGATGTGGGAAGAGACCTCCTCTGTGGGGAGGGCAGGAGCTAGATAAGGATTTTCTTGTCAGGTTTTGTTCCTCTCTAAATTTTTCTTTTTCTTATTTTCTTATTGCAAAGAGAACAGAGAGAATGGCAGATGGAGGTTGAAATTAAAACAACAGGTTTGTCACAAAAACCTTGCAGTTTTATATGACACACTACAAACCAATTATTCACATAGGTGAAAACATGGCATGACAATGACCAATTGAACATAAATAAAAAAGAGATTACAGACCAGTGAGCCTGTTTATTCCTTTTTTTTTTTTTTTAAATCAGAAGCTGTTTCATCTGTACCAGCTGAGATTACCACAAAGCTTTAGTGATGACTTCAGTATTACCACTGACCTGTGAGAATCTAATTGCAGAAAACAGGATTTTAGTCATAAAATGAAGTATTAACTAGGCATCCAGGAAGCCAGGCAAAGCAGTCATTTAGAAGAAATCCTAGGGTTTCCTAATGCTCAACAGAAAAACATCAGCCATAAGTGCCACCATTAGCAAGGACTGTTGAAAACTGGAGGCCATCTACACAAAGAAAGGAGTGAAACTGGCTGACCAGTTGAACAGAGCTTTATTTACAGAAAATACAAGATCAAGTTATAAAAAAGGGCAAGTCCTGCGTGCCTTGACTGTTGAATCTGCAAAAGCCCCCTGTATAAATACCTTCCACTTATCCCAGGAGCTCAGTTGCCACTGCATTATTCACACCTTTCCTTCTCACTCCGCGGGGATCGCGCCAGAGAGACGGTCAACGCTTAAGGCAACTCTGGGGCAGAGAGTACATAGCAGAGAATAGACAATTGAGATAGAAAGAGACAGCACACGAATGGGAATGGGCATATTCACTGATTTCTCATAAATCTCATCACCACCCTCCAGAGCTCTGATGAAATCTTATTCTAAAAACCAACAAAGCTACAGCAGTGCTGGTGTGGAGACACATCTTCAAGAGGACGATGCAGCAGCAGTGTAGATGCACCATGGTGTGTGACATGGAGGGAATAAAACACTGCAGCGTCCATGAAATGTTCATATACCTTTGCAGTGTGCACCACATAACATAGGGAGGGAAGAGCTGGGTCTACTCTTAGCAAGTTCTTGCCCTGCCGTGTCTTATTTGGAGCATCCTCGCCTTAGTTCACAGTCCAAGCCTTGTATATATCTGTGGAGCACTTTTAATATTCATGTCTCTTTGTAATTAGTTAATAGCAATGAGATAGATCTTTTTGAGGAGCAGGCTGCTGTGACTGAGCAGCTTTTAAACACAGAGAAATACATACAAAGAATTTGCTTGCAACTATTCAACGCTGTATTCAAACACAGCAAGTTTGGGAAATGCTATTTAAACAGTGGAAGTGAATCACTTTGAACCAGCTGTTGATGAATTGATAAAACATCAACTTTATTTTAATAATATTAAAAAATAATGATCACTAGACTGATGGGCCATGAATAGGTGATTACCAAGGATTGCAAGAATATGTTTTGGTGATGAACAGTAGATTAATAGACAAAAAAAGTTAATAAGTACAAAGAAGGATAAAATTGTTTATGAAGATAAGTTATGGCTTCCCTTCCAATGGAAAATATGATGTTGTAAGAAATACAGGACACCTAGGATAAATATTACAAATATTCATGATAATTGGCCTCTACTCTCAAACAGATACTGAGTCCTGACTTTGCTGGATCCCTTGCACATACAGCAACAGTGAAAGGCTCACAAGGTCAGCCCGTATTTAAACCACATGCTTTCCATGCAATATTTTCTTCTGTCACCTTTGTCCCTCCTTAACCAGCAACATCTCAGTCATGCTTTTACCTGCATTACACCCAGGTGGAGCAAACAGACAGAATGACCAGACCATCTCTGCAGCTTTCTATCAGCACAGTGCTCCTCACTGCCACGGTCACCTGCTGTAAATCACTGGGTAAGCCTGGTAAGAAAACCCCTCCATATTAGCTGAGAACCCAACTTCCTCCTCCCCTTCAGATAGTCTGCCCAAGGTGGCTGATTTTCCAGTGTGCCAGACACCACCATAACAGTTGCATCAAATAGGAGTGCTCAACCCTGGGCAAATGGTGTCTTTACAGATTCACAGATTTGACAGAGTTGGAAGGGACCTCTAGAGATCCTCTAGTCCAACTCTCCTGCTAAAACAGGATTGCCCAGAGCCCATCACTCAGGACTGCATCAAGGCATGGCTTGAAAATCTCCAGAGAAGGGGACTCCATGACCTCTCTCGGCAGCCCGTTCCAGGGCTCTGTCACCCTCACTGGAAAGAAGTTCTTCCTCATATTTCAGTGGAACTTCCCATGTTCCAGCTTGAGCTACCCCTTGTTCTATCGCTGGAAACCACTGAAAAGAGTCCATCTCCAACATCCTCTAAACCACCTTTTAGGTACTTGTACACATAGATAAGGTCTCCTCTCACTCTTGTCCAGGCTAAAGAGCCCCAGCTCTTTGAGGCTTTCCTCATAAGGGAGGTGATCTAATCCTGTAATCATCCTAGTTGGCCTACATTGGACTCTCTCCAGGAGTCTCCCAGGAGTGTCCCTGGAAGAATGACCTCCCTTGACCTGCTGGCCAAGGGAGATTCCTATGCAGCCCAGGATTCCATTGGCCCTCTTGGGCCTCCATTGCTGGTGCATGGAGAGCCTGACATCCACCAGGACTCCCAGATCCTTTTCCTCAGAAGTACTTCCCAGAAGATCCGTCCCTAATCTATAGTGGTGCCTGGAGTTCTTCCTCACCAGGTGCAAGACCTTACATTTGCCTTGTTGAACCTCATTAGGTTCTTTGCTGCCCAGCTCTCCAGCCTGTTCAAGTACTGAATTTCTACACTTCTTTATTTTAGCTATATTGTGGCCTTAGCCCATGTAATTAAGCAAAAAGATCAAAGCGTATAAAAAATTTACACATGCACACATACACATGTATGTAATTTGCCCTATGGTTAGAAAATGTCTTGGAGCTTCAAAACTAAATCTTCACAGTGCATTTTAAAATTCACAAAATTAGGCTCACTTCATCATGTGAAATGCCTCAGGACAGCAAATAACACAGGAAAAACAGCTTGAGGTAAGTATTTTCAAAGTATGAAACATGACAGAACTGGGGAAATGTCTTAATCTTCAGTGGTGGAAATACACGAAGTGAAACACTTTGATATTAAATCAACTAATGTTTTTGGGGCAGAACAAGTTTCCCAGTAGTATATTAACACAAAATTATGCACTTTGAAATAGGAAGAAATTTAAAAATATACAAAATAAAAACCAAAGCATAGGAAAGCTTTTTTGATGGTAAAATCAAATTAGGAATAATTTTTATTGCACTTAGAGGGAAAACTGTATTAACATCCATTAAAATCTATAGTAAACTGATTACCAGTGATTGCTATAGTTTAAATATGCACTTTGCCAACTTCTGAAAAGTACACATCAAAAATTAATCCAAAAAGCCCTCTGAGAGCCTGGTCACGATTCCTTAGCAATGGATGGATAAGGATAAATGGATATTTACACCTGCAGCCCACTGATATAGTTGCTGCTTCATAGTGGCCACATTAGAGGAGTGGGTTGCCCATCCATACAGACCCAGACTGCTTTAGCAACCTGTCTGTGATATGGTACCAAGGGAATCCATGCAGCCATATCATGCCCTTCATTGAAATAACCAAACACTTGCAGAATTTCCTTAAATAAAAGGAAAAAATGTGTGTCTGGCAGAGACACAGACACAGTACTGAGCACTGTACACACCCTTGCAGCTTGTGCAGCTTCACCCGGCCTCCCTGGAGGGGATACCACAACCCAGCCCCACCACGGTACCCGAGGGAGCAAATACGTCCTTCAGTACGTGACTTGACTTGGGGTATGTTAAGCATCAAAGATAAAAAACTTTGGAGATTTGCAAATACAGTACAAACCCTGCTAATATTCCTTATTGATTATGTTATGTCTCAGTAAGAAGAGAAATGGCTTAAATAAAACAGGAATTTCTGGGTGCACAGGAGATCTGCTAAGGAGAGCTGTGCAGTTTACATATTCTTTTTATCACGTAAGTCTTGCACTGACCTGTATTCTTTATCAAAACATTATCCTTATGTTAAAGCTATCAGAGCATTGCCCACAAAAAGTCCACAAAGCTGCAAGATGAATCCTTTAGTACGGAAATTTTCATGTGACCTTACTGTTACTTGTGTGCAGAACTAACATGGAACAATTTCCCAAGATACACTTAAAGGCAAAAATATATTTTTCCATACAGTTGTAGATAGACTTCACATAAAATGCCGCCCTGTATATTTCATTACAATTAGCCAGTTGCATCACAGTGTTTAAATGCAGGTTACGGATCAAGGCAGCCAAACAATATAAGACTGAAAATTTCAATGTCACAATTAATATTTAATCAATTTGCGGTACCTTGTTCTTCAGCAGCCACTTAAAATGCAGGGAACAGGTACAGTCTTAAAATGCTGAAAGAATAATTACCACTCTGACTGGGTCCTGAACATAATGACATCTAGTGTATTTTTCTGACAAATATATATAGACATTTTCACAGATTCAGTGACATTTTCTTTTCTTTTATTAAATACTCTGTGTGGGCAAGAAAAGAAAAAAGGTTGCAGTATAATAAACCATTTAATATCAATACTACAATACAAATGGAATTTTGAAATAAAGGTGCAGTGTTTCTTCCAGTAAGTTCCCTTTTTGTGTTATCTGTAAGTCATATTTTTGATATTCACAAAACCAATGAATGGTTTTCCTTTCTGAAAGAAAAGGGGGAACTCAAAGTGCTGTCAACTAAAAGATTAAGAAGCAACAATGATGCATTTTAAAATTCCAAGATTAAATAATTAAAGACTAAAATTAAGAGTCTCCACTACACAAGGAAAAGTCTGAGACAGGATATGTGGAAGAAATGGTAAGTAAAGATCTGAACGCATGTATGTGCTTTACCATCTGCCAAAGACTGCAAGAAACAAGGTAATAGTTTACAAAAGTAATAAAATTTTAAAAAATACAAATCAATGTTAACTGTAGGAATCTGCACAGCAGGCATGCTTTGAGTATGGCAGAAGTTCAAGCCATTTCATAAAGGCTCATTAAGGAAGGTATAAAACAGAGAAACAGAGATGATGATCAAAAATAAGCTTTTATGACTGGTGAGGTGGTCGCAGGCTAAAATTCTCCCAGTGAAATGGAAGTGAAATAGTTGTTACAAAAACAGTCAATAAAATCACAGAACAGCACAGAGAAGACAAACAGGTGACAATTGTTCCCACGACAAAAGACACAGAGAAACCAATTTAAGCAATCCCACATAGTGCAGCACGCACATTTTAAGGCATGATGTTCCAGTGAGCCAGGCTGAATCAACTGTACATGTATCAAGTAGAGGTTTGTAGCTGCATGACCATGGCTACCAGCTGTGGTGCCTGCAAATTCTTTATTCTAGATCTTTGCCTTACTCCTCCTCACTGGGATGGGAGTTGGACCATCGATAGAAAATTGCAGACATTTTCCTTAAATCATGACAGCAGTCAGCTACATTTGGGGAAAGTTCCATACTTCGTGAAGCAGGCAATATATGGCCAATACAGTATTTAGGGCATGTTCTCTCTATACAGGCATATTGAGATACAATGCCAAGGCAATGCTTAGTTATACAGTCTCACCTGCAGGCTAGTTTTGTCTGTGTAGCACTTCACTAGATGTAAAACTGTAATTTTAGATTTGGTAGCAACTCTCAGTTTTACATTAGGTAACATGGCTTGAAACTGACTTCACACTGGAGCCCTAAGAGCAAGCCTGGCATTGATATTGGATGTTCCCATCTGAATTTGATGTAAAATTTGTGGGTTCCACTCAATGATGAAACCGCCAGGTAGTTATTTACTACTGTTTGTAATTGGTGCTGTGTAACATTGTAACAAGCAAAGGGTTGAGAAATGTAGATACCAACCAACAAATATGAACTGCATTAACTATATTTTTTTTCCCTAATATTTCAAACACGGTTAATCTTTAGAGAATCTATTTTCATTCATATCTCACCAACTTGTCCTGGCAACTTTTAAGCTAAAAATGTACTAATTTACAGTAACTATCAGATAAAAAAACACTGAGGAAAATCGCATTGGGGAACTGATTTGCATACATACCCAAGCACTGACTTACATGTCTTTTTGACAGGCTGCACAACTACCCCTTTCTCTGACTTAGGGAGGTTTTTCACATACTGAAACTATGAATTAATAAGTCTAGTTAGCCAATTTATGAATGCATACACCTGAAAGGAAAGAAAAGACACACAAGTAGATTTATTGCTATACAAAGACCTAAAGGTTGATCTGTTCAGCACTGATTAGAGAAAACCATATGTATTCTCTGAGAAGACACACAAAAAACCCCCAAACATTTTCATTTCAGTACTTGGATTTTACCCTGTTCTCAGAATTATGTTGCCAAATAACTGACTTTAACAGGGTGCTGTAACAAAATCATTTAACAGAGGATAAGAGATACTGAAAGCAAGAGATGCAGTGCACTTTGCAAACGTCTTCTCCAGGGAAAATGACATCATGTCTTGACTGCTCTGTCAGACATTCTCATACACTGGAAATTCAGATAAAATGGATTATATGTTGTCATTTTCCATTCAAAAGTTGCTGCTACTTTGCCGGATGACTACATGCTATCCATTAATGCTCTCCATCTGCTTCAAAGTTCTCAGCTGGCATGCTAATGATGCCTATCAACATAATACCAAGATGGGATTGTCAGATACAACTTTATATTTGCACTGACTCCATAACGACCCAATTTCTAATCCACTTGCCTCACCACAAAGCTAATATTAGGGCTGTGTTGATGCAAGTAAGCGTTGCACTTGGGGACAAGATCCAGACCTTATGGACTATTCTCTGAGTTTCCTTTGCAGTCCAACTGCAGTCAGATCATTAGACTAGAAGACTTTTAAACTTTGAAAAAACAAAGCCTTTAAGTACTTTTCCCCCAGCAAATAAAATTGTATGAACATTGAAAATATATTAGATAACCTCTTGCAGAAACCCAGTCAGATGCAAATTCTGGCCAGTGTAAGGAAGGAAAGGAAAAGGACAAACATATATTTCCTATGTGCTCACCTCAGAGTAGGGAGAGACAGTGTTCATAGAGTTGCTTATACTGTGCACTCACCTTGTAAAAAGTTTGAACATTTAGAATCATTCTGTTCTGGTAACTTCACTTTTTCCTCCATCTCTGTAATCAACCTGGAGCTCATGTAGTGTTTTGGGCTACTTTCCCTGCTATAGTACAGACCCCACGGGCAGATGTCAGAGCCAGAAAAGAAGGCTGCCGTGCTGCATTTCTCTGGAGTAGCACTCTTCTGTTTCTAATTTCTAGTAATAAGTCATAGCCTCTGTAGCTCATTGTGTGAATTATTTTTATCAACTACAGTTTGAAACAGATGTAGAAAATGAAGAAATCAAGCTTGGAAGCTTTTAAAACAAAGAAAGATATTCTACCTGCTTCCTAAATATGAAGACTAACTGAATACAAGAAGGCTCCAAGATAAGGTTTGTACTGTGAGTTCACCAACTACTGCATACTGTGATAGCCCAGGTGGTTATCTGTTAGATGAAATACAATTATTAAGTGGTCCACGTGAGTTGGAACAAGCAGTAACAGTTAGAAAGTAACACAAGTCACACCCAATTGTCACTAATCATACTCAGAAGTGACAGTAACTTCCTCTCCTTTCATATCCCACTAGCATGATTCCTAATATTACTTCTACAGAGCTACAATTCTGAGAAAGCATCAGCTCCTTTATTGCATCCATATGAGAAGTCTGGTATTGAGATGTTTGCATTTGCCCTTGGTTTTTTTTTTGTTTTGTTTTGTTTCTTGGTGGAGGGATGCAATTCACTGCTGTGGGGAAAACAAACAAGACCAAATCAAAACATCAACGAAACAAAAAAACCCAGAGAAAACCAAACCAGACAAGCCCAAATTAAACTGTAATGAAACCAATGCACCTTTGCTCACTTGAAGAAAACTCTTCTATCTTCATGGGACAACTGAAATACAATTTAGATGCCTCCAAAAGAACAGCAAGCCTCTCATGCATTAGGCAAGAAGCCAGACTTCACCGAATGTAATAACAGCATCCAGAACAGTACCAAATCCCTGCCTCCATCTCTCTACTACCTCACCCTTCAGCTTTCTCACTTAAAATAGGCAGATTCCTTTATGTTTCCTTTTTAAAGATGTTAGAGATGACTGTACAAGCCAGCTGCTAAAAGAATCCCATGATTATCTCATATTTATATACACTAGAAATTAATACAGAACTAGGGCATTTTTGAGAACCCCACTGCATAACTTCAAGCATTTTAAGATCTAAAAAGCTAAATAAAGGTCAGCCTCAGGAGTCTGTATTTCTTTGAACATTAAAAGTCAACTTCCATACCTTAAAGCTTCCTTGAACAAAGTTTAAGAAAGGAAAGCAGCAGCACTAAGCAAACATTTCATCCTTTAAAGAGGAGAGTAAAAATACATCTTTCTACTCTACAAAATAAACACTGCGGTTTGGTATATTTAGTATGGGGTAGATTTGAAGAAACAAGAAAGAAGATCACACTCGTCAGCACCACAGGAAAGCAACTGCATAGACATTTAGGACTTAAAACTGAGAGAAGAAAACTAGGAGAAAATCTGAGACTACATTGGACAAAAATTACTGGTCACCAGCTTCCAATTTGTATGACCAACCTCATATTCCTCAAAGAATTGAGCATCTGCATAAGACAGACTTGTTTGGCTCATCTGAACCCAGCAACCTCAATGCATCAAAACCAGTGGTGACTTGCCAAACTCCACAGACACTGGCCCTTGGTTAGTCATGACACAAGACATGACGAGGCATAGATCAGTCGCCAGCATCTGCAAGAGCGAGGAGCCCACCCCATTCACCACCACACACTACAGGAGGGTGATCTTTCAGCTATAGCACAGACTACATCCTTGACACTGCAGGTTTATAAAAACAGGGATGTAAGTTGTGGTTTATCCATTAATTTCTATGATGAGACATTACAAGTACACTACATAATTATCCTACGTACCAGTATTTTAAAATGGAGAACATGTTTGAAGTCAGCTAAATAAGTTGGTTCCATGGAGGATTTTGGAAAATGGCTGGGGAAAAATACAGTCATCTGGCCAAAATGTGGAAGGGATATCTCCCAAGCAGAAAGAGTTGGCAGGTATGAAGCACATATCTCATAGCAAAATGCAGAATGCTTTTCTTAAAATATTTTAAGAAGAAATAAAATGCATATTTCAAATATACTTTCATGAACATATGTATAGTTCAGATTACACAACACTGGTTCTATTAAAAACAAAGCCTAGTCTAAAAAAGAAAAAAGCCAACCACGTTCATGGTGTTTTGAAATGAAAAGTAGATGACTAGGAGCATTTTGTTCATCAAGTAACTAATTGCTTCTCAGAGATAGATATTTTAAGATAGAGCACAAGTGGCCGATCCTCAGCTGGTGTGAAATATTACTGTTGCAGGGAACTCCATTTTTACCAGCTAAAATTTCGTCCCTAAGCATCTGTCAGTGAAGTGGACCAGGGAGCTGCAGATACGTATATGGAAAGGCATTGATTCGAAATAACACTGCGAGACTTACAACACGGTGGACAATTACAGGGATGGGGGAAGTGCAAAGGATGAGGGAAGTCACAGTGAGTTAAGAAACAAGTGGGAAAGTGGAACAGCAATACTGATAACTCTCTAGGTACAGCGATACTGCACTGAAATCTGTGTTACAACCCTCCCTTCTAGACCTTGTGCTACAGACCCCATATATTAATTATACTTAAGCATCTGGGCTGAGTCAGCACATCTGGTTCCTCTCCATAGCAGTCAGTAACGGCTGGTGAATGCACTGCTGAAATCGAACCAATGGTTACTCTGAACGGTGGAATAAAACATTCACAGACAAAGATTTTAAGATAGTAATTTTCACTCGCACCTTGGCTCAACAAGTCTAAACAGCGTGTTTGAAACTGCCTCCTTGACGTCTGAATAGTGCATCCCCCTGCTCTGTATGCCATGCTTGGCCGGCTTCTGCCTGCGTGGCACCAGGCGTTGTGCAATCTGGCTGAAGGCTAGAAATCAGCCCATCCCTGTTAATAACTCGGGGACTCTCCCGTAGTCCTGGACTTGCTTACTGGGGGGTGGCCATCCTGAGCCATTGTTTAGTTTTCTGCTTGTTTTTCCCATAGCCTTTCTTGGCTTAACCCAATACAGTCATGCACTAAACAAGCCACGAAGAACACACTTGATATGGTGTTAAGAGACTGTAACAGAGCAGCTTCAAAATCATCATACATGTAGGAAAAGTACTTGAGAGACTAGTCAGCTACAGTTTTAAACAAAATACCTTCCCTGGCATTATGTGCAATGTTTCAGTAAGTTCAGGAGAAGAGGAAAAAAAACTTTCCTAGTAATGTACATGTAAGCAGCATCTCTTTGCATGCTGACAGCTTACCTATTCCCAGAGTGATGGCAGATGTGCTGCTGACAAGAACCATCCTCTGGCATCATTTGCAGGAGAAAAAGGACTGGAGCTGTTGCACAATATTTGCAGACATGAACCACACCAACCTAGCTGGGCAACACTGCCTTTTAGGACTATAAACTTTCATTGCTTGGAATATGTCATTTGGTAGAGACAAAAGCCATTTTAATGAGCAGCCCAACTACTGTTAAAGAACAACTTGTAACTACGTGCCATAATCAGTAGTTACCGCTTATCCAGAGAAGAAGCCTTCATTTGTAGGTGATAAATGACAGGGTACTGAAGGTGACCCTAGTGACTGTATGGCGGTAGTCAGTACCTTTATCATAAGTCTGGGTACTTCTCTAAATGGCCACTCGTGCTCAAAAGCAAATGTAAAAATCCATGGAGGAAGGTGATTTGGACTTAAATTCAGAGCAGATAATTCTGTCAAGGAAACGATGCAAACTAACAGAAGCAGATTATTAAATTTATGCTGTGCTGGATTCACTGGTACCACTTCTAACAACATACTTTATCCTTCATGTAACCAAATTTCTGCTAAGCTCTTCAAGACTTCCAGAAACCAAACCAGAGAAACTCACAATTTTCAGCATTTCAAAATTCACTCTACAATACCCTGATTTAATGCCCTTTTCTTTTTTATTTTCTTCTTTAACTCTCCCATGAAAGACGATTTTAGCCTACTAGAGTAAATACTGTGGGGTATTTACTCTGGACATCAAAGTGCTGACGATACTTCCATTTCATTGTAAAAGGCCAAGATAACAAATACAGATTTAATAATGAATGTCCCACCTTTCACACTATGCAAATTCACCCAGCCTGCAGCCTACTTTTGGCAGTCCTCTTTCCCAAGGGCCCTTTAGGAAGAGGCTATCAGCCAGATTAATTATTTTAACAATAGCAGCCTTTTCCTACTGCCATTTTTTCTGTCACCGTTATATGACATAAAGCAGGGGGGAGGCAGAATGAATTTATCCAGCCTGTAATATATCTCAGTTCAAAGCTTCTCAGAAGCACAGGATTCGATGTGCAAGTACAAAGCCATCAGCCTCGTGTGACTAGTTACAGAGGACAAGAGAAAGCGTCGCAGGTGCCTGCTTATGGAAGGAGCCACATGGTCCATCTGGCTGGCAAGGTTACCACCACAAGAAGACAGATAGGCACAGCTGTTAAAAAACCAGAACTAAAATAACCTTGTCCTGCCTGTCGTCATTCCTTACGATACATTAGCTTTCAAATGGAAACTTACGGCAACTCATAAAGCCTTTGATGTTCAATAACTTACGTACGGTTCATTTACTGGTCCCGCTCTCTTGACAGGTACTTGACAGGATCATAATTGTAGCAGCGTGTGATCTCAGTGCAGCACAAGTTCTGACCTTCCCACATGTCTCACGTGGGAGCCATGACCCTCACGTGGGGCAGTGCAGTTGTACAGTACAGTCTGCCTGCTCTGGGTCAGCCCAGGGGGCAGGACAGCCTGAGGCCAGCAGGTCCACCCAGAAACCAGCCCAGCATTTGTGTAGCTCCAGTGCAGCCAGGGGAGCTGCTGTGCGGTTGTGTCTCAGGATGTGAAAACAAATCTTTAGGGATCCCTATCACCTGCTAGAGACACAGCTGCAAATTGGATATGTTCACTGGGGGAACAAAAAAAAAAAGAGTCAATATGGGCTGTGTTTATAAAAATTAAACATTAGTGATTTTCACACTCCAAGATAACATCTGAAGTGGTGTCAGCCCATAAACAAAACCAAGGATTCCCTAACTCCTCATTTTATTTTATTTTTTACAATTCAGAGCTGCAGACCTGCACAGAAGGAGAAGGAACCATTCCTCTACCAACCCGAGTCACTCCAGGTATCAGGACCTGTCCCTCCACTGTGGGGTGACCACAGTCTCACAGCTCCTTATCGCAGATGCTGGTCTCAAAGAGGCAAAACAATGCAGGCACTGGAGATAAGTTCATGTGAACGGGCTGTACTGTATGTTTTACTTAACAGAAAACAGAAAGCAGTTGGCACTCTGCAGCTTATTCTGCTATGTTTACAAGATGATAATAACCCCAAAGAAATGCCAACAGGAACTTAGTACAAGTTAAACAAATCACCTCCAAAGTGGCACTCTGACACAATGGTGTCAAAACATATTTCCCACTGGTACAATCCTATTATTTCATACTGGCAAACAGAGGGGAGAAAAGCAGTTTTAAACCCATGCGAAAACAGCAAATTTACAGGGAGACAAGAGTGGCTGGTGAGCTCATAAAACTATTTGGGGTGAAGTTGGGATTCTTCAGAGAAGAACTTGTGAAGGCATGAGGTTTTTGAGACAGAGAAGGTTACAGGATTATCATGGGGCATCTCACCCATGTCAGTGTAAATCCGTGAAAAGACAATGTCATCTCCATGACTCCAAGAGGCACCAGATCATAGTCCCTCCCACGAAATGAAAAAAGCTGATAACCCTATGTTCTGCCCCTACTCAATACCAACAGACAAGCAAGTGAGACTGAGTAAAAGAAATTATTTTTCCACTACTTCACTGGCCGTGCAAGGTTGCATGGGTATCAACACTTAGATAAGAAAGCCTGAAATGGCATCAGGCACTGAAGTGAGGAGGAAGTGATTACACACAACCTGCGCTACTGTGCAATATTCTTATTTCCTTACAGAAAGCCCAGTGTGGTTTCGTACATCCCTTGCCAAATGGCAAATTTTATGCTTTCATGATTACCTATCAGCCATATGTTTTGCAGTACTTAGTCTCTCTAAACTGAGATATGATGCTAGCATTTACATGCACCACAAGAGTGCATATATCAAACATGCAAATGACATTCAGATCTGACTCCCCCAATCTGAAAGATAAAAGAAATTTGAGAGTTAAGAGTGACCTTAAATTTAGCCTGCCATCTTATGTAGAATTTGCATTTTAATTAGGCAACAGCTTATTAATTTGGCAAAGATTGTGTATTAAGATGCAAGAAGTTAAGTGCCTTTTGGACACAAACTGACACATACCCTTCAGAGGCAAATGAGAACATCTGATAAGGAGAGGGATCTGGCTAAGCTCTAGCAGTCAGGAGCTTACCCATCCGATGACACAACCTAGATTTCCAACTCAATGTTTTACTTATTTTGCTACCGTGTTTCCTCAAAAGATGCAATGGTTATGGACTGAAAGACAATCACATAAAGGAAACAAAGATGTAAAATATCTCTTTCACCAAGAAAAAATCAAGGGTCACTTTCCTTGAACTTTACATCTATGGGAATTGCTTGGCAGCTCTCCCCCCATTTCTCCCTATGGTGGGAACAGCTCAGATGTTGGCTGGACACAACAGCACGTCCATAGACTTCAGTGCCAGTTGATGATGGGGTGAAGCAGTGGGTGGCTCAACCTATAATACTTGCATAGAGAAACTCAGGAATCAAAGGAATTTAATTGATTTAAAGGTGGGTTGTGAAATCAAGGTAATTGATTAAAATCTTTAAAGAGGACAGATTTTGAGAGATGGGATCCAGGGCCAAAAAACCTGATAAATCTCTCCCAGCTCTACCTTTCTCTGCAAGCACAGGTCAAGCCCAACGACTCGTGAAGCAGCCTTAAACAGAAAGTCCAGTGACTATAAATTGAGCATGTCTAATACTGCCAGCATGAAGAAATGGGCTGTCAGTGAGAAAACATCACTTATAACAGAAGACCATCACAGGATGCCTTAAATTAAAGCACGAGGGAAAAACCTTTAGATAGATATATAGATATCTATGTATATATATATATCTCCATCTCAAGATGTGCATTGCCATGTTCTGGTATTTAAAGGGTGCCTACAAACATGGAGTCTGCCTCTATATAAGGGGTCACATGGAAAAGATGAGGGGTAATAGGTACAAGTTACTCCTGGGGGGATTGCAATTGGACACAAGAAGAAAATTTTTCATATTGAGAACAATCACTGGAATAATCTCCCCAGGGAAGTGGTGGATTTCTCAACATTATACACTTTAAAGATTCAGCTGGAGATGGGGCCAGGTGCTTATCTTATCTAGACTGTGTTTTTGACAAGAAAGGTTGGACCAGATGATCCTCAAGGTCCCTTCCAACCTGGTATCCTAAGATATCTCTGGATATCTGTACATTAGCAAGCAGTGAGGATGCTAGGAGCAGATCTGCAGTGCTGAGATCCTGCTGGTGCTGAAAACTTTATGTTCAATTCCCATGTATCTGCCTCTGGTGAGGAGCGGGGTCTGCTTTAGTGCTGTAGCTGAACATCCACAATGGTGGGAGCACATTAGGTTGGCACCTGGAGTACAGCTCCTAATTTAGTTTCATCCAGTCTGTGTATCCCAAGCTGGGTCTGCAACGTGAAACAGGGGAGATTTGCTTCAACGCATACTCCCAAAGCACTAGTGTGCACAAATCTCCTGTTGGCATGAAAGGAGCTAGTGAAGCATACCTGTGGGGTGCAGGCTCTGACTGCAGAAATAATGCAGTTGGGCATACAATAGAAGCACTCTGGAGAACAACAGAACAAGTGAATCAAGGTGCTGACAAAAAGCCAAGCAGCCAACACTGAGAAGGTGTCTTTGCCAAGAGCCAGTGACACCTGACACCTGGAGTCACAAGTTCCCTTACCCAGACACAAAAGAAATGTGTGCCAGCTTTAGAAAATAGCCTGTTTGGGAGTGTTAAAGTTTAAGGGTGACTGTGGTAGCGGGAACTGACACGCACACACAGTCATAGCCATGCTGGTTTACATATATGAACATGCAAATGCATGAATGTACACAAATAAAAGACCCCTTGTACAAGTAACAGGAATAGTTATGCATTCAGCTACGTTTTACTTGTATTTTAAAAAAGAAATAAATATAGAGAAAACAGAGCAAATACAAACCATAATCTGTCAGCTCACAGAGGAGCACACATTATGTAACATGCTAAAAACATAACAAAAATCAAGTATTTCTATTTTCTTTACTTTCCAAGACTACTTTCTTCCCTGTGCCTCATATTAATTCGTGACCGTGTTTTGCCTTGGGCTACAGGACCAGGAGGGAGAAGAATCTCCCTTGAGTACCCATCGAAGCCCTCCAGCCGTTGGCTGGGAGAAGTGGCCCTCCTTGGCTTCTCTTGCGCTTGGCAGCACAGAGCTTCTGGAGAAGAGGAGAGCTTCAACACACAGCTCTGCCCTAAAGCATCACCTAGCTCCTAAAAGCCTAAGGGACTTTTGACACCTGTCTGTAATCTCGATAAACAACAAACCATTACCATGCCACAATCCTGGATATTTAGGAGACTTATATTTTTATTAACATATGTAAAAGACTAGTGAAAGTCATTTTAGCCATTCCTAAAATGACACAGCACAACTATCTGAAGTGCTGTTTGTGTTGAAGAACATCCCTCAAATCTCAATAGACTCAATAACTAGCCAGAGATATCATTGTCACTCTGCTAGGAACATTATTCAAAACTATGGTGAACTCACAAATATCCCCACAATTTAAGAAGGAAAAACCCATGTACTTGATTTATACGTCAGGACCAGAACATCACTGAGTCCCCTGTACTACAAAAGTTATTGCAACACTTCAGACCAATTAATAAAAAAAAAAAAAAAAAAAATTTGTACTGCATGGCCATCAGAGGTCAAGGTGTGTAGGAACTGCTTTATCAATTCATCTTTGTAGTTCACCAGAGGAAATTGGAGCCATCAGTGGGCTCTAACATGCCTATTTACTGATAATATTGATTGTGTCCTTTATACACAACACTGATTTTCCTCTTCTGTTTGCTAAAACCTCTACTCTTGGACATCTCTGTTTTTATTCTGTGTTCCTAAGAGTTCCTGAAGCTGAACTGGCTCATTTCCTAAGAAAGCTGTTCATGGATGTGGGCACCTTACTTGTCTCAGGAGGCATCTTAGCTCAGTAATTAGGCTGCCACCTTTCACTTCCCTCTGGTTCCAAGCAATGCAACTGCAGGCTTGCTCTGAGGCACACCAGCCATTTAACCACACAAAGAGATTTCCCCCTTCCCAAATAAATAGATGTTAGATTTGCAAATTTCCTTGGAAAAGAAAAAAAAAAGATGTAATTACCAACCGTTAGTAGCATGTTTTCCCCCAACAAAAGGTTGAACACTAACATTCCTTAAAGGGTTTCCTGAGCCTTTTTTGATGGTAAAAATATCTGACAAGGGTGGAAAAAAACCCCTTCACAACATAAGCAGCATGGAGTCCCTTTGCAGGATAATACATTTCTTATTTTGGTAATAATGAAAGGAAAGTTGGGCACTTTCTAAAGCAGTTTGTTCCAGATTGCTAGCTCCCACTGTACAAAAATAATGACCCCTTCCCCACCCCATCAAAACAGTAGCACGCAATCCCAGTCGCACAATATCCCATTGTAGTGCTCTGAATGCCACATTGGCAGAGGAACTGGTGTGAAGGAGGGAGCACAATCGCCTCTTCGCCCTCCCACTGCTGCCAGTGCCAGCTCAGGGTAACATGACTCACAGCCGCTGCCAATATGTTGCTCTGAGGGAACGAAGAAAGAGGCCACGCTAAGACAAATGCATGGACAAATGCCACACTCCAGCCTCGCCTCCTCTTGGCTAATGAAGGAACCTGGGAGAGGAAGTCTCTTCTGATGGAGATAAACTGCAGACACACATTGCTAAGCAAGACAGCCTGCTTCAGCAGCTTTGTGTTCTTTGTTGAGAGGCACACCTTGGCTCTCCTGCTTTAAAGAACAACAAATCCCATTTTTCTTATGATCCTGGAGTATAAAACAGAATCTTGCTTAGCACAGCAAAGCTTATGATTTTTAATCTGTATTTCAGCTCTCCCTGCTTTTTTGCCTTCTACCACATCTTCCTGTCCTCTGCCATCCTGCATTTATCAGATGAGTAGATGGATGGGTTTAACAGTCCACACCAAGAAACTCTGATGCCACCCTGAAAGTTCATCAATAGGCTGAAGCCACCTTGCAAAAGCAAAGTGTACAGGAATTGAGGGACATAGCAATCCAAAGCAAAATTATATACAGCCAATTCCTCTGTTCTGTGAATAACACATCCTACCACCAAGGATGCAATTCAAAAAGCAGCCTCTGTGCTCAGGTAAAGCAAATGAACTGACAAATAGCGTTTATACTTCTAAATGCCTCAGCCTCTTCCAAAGCTTCCCACCTAGGACCACATGCCCAACAAGCTCCTGTGGTGTGGAAGGCAGAAGCTCATCACTAGGGAAGTCTCAAGGCACAGCTTGTTGGGTGAAGGCAAGTGAAAACACCATGGCTGACTGGTGCACAGGGTGCTGCAGGTGGCCCACTGAGTTCCTGCATGGACTGCAGCCCTGGGACTGCTGTTCCCCTGACTCCTACTTACTGTCCTTACATGTAAAGCCCAAGCTGAGATTTCACCATCCTGTGTTTTCCATTACTCTCTTGATAGCACTTGCTTTTTCCACAAGCCAGCGATGGCGAGGCTCTTAGCCAATCGCTTCCTGCAGGGCTTGCTTGACAGTTCTGTTTTGTTTATGGCTCCTTTCAATTTAGCCACATAATTATGTCCATTTGCAGTGCAGAAATGAATTCCAAGAATAAAGTGACTCACATTCATTAATGCTGTTTGTACAGAATTTGGCAATGTTGTACTCTATCCAGAAAGGGCTGTGTGTCCATGTTTGTGGCAAGGCTGGATGGGCTCATGACAATGATGATATAAGTGTGTAAACTGAGATGTACACACCTCCAACTCCACCACATGTCCAGGAGCACACAGAAGGCTGTTGATGAGAAACTACTACTTTCATTAGGTACCACAGGAAAATCTTTCATGGCTCACCACAGAATTATAACCATATTTTTTAAAAAGGGGGTGGTGCCTTTTGTTTGCTTGTAGGTTTGTTTATAAATCAGGAGGATGTTATATTTTGCAGGACAATGGAGATCATCCGATACCCATACCAACTGTGTTGGTACATTAAAGAGGTTTTGTACCTGACAAAAAACACATTCGAATTTTTCTGGAATAATTCTTAGAAATTATTGTGAGTTTTTCACTCCAAAAAAGCTATCACAATTTATTCCTATAATCTTGTATCAAATGGCACAATTTCAATTATTTACGTTGGATTTAGGATAACACAGCATAGTTTTAAAGTTGTCAATATGTAGACCACATCCACACTTCTGGAGAGATAAAGTGGTGGTTACATATAAAGTCATAAGCTTATAACTTACCATCTCTTTACATTTCTTTTGGAATATTTGTCCACTAAAAGCTACTCAGCTGACCCTGAGGCACCTCATGGAAAATTTAATATTGCACTTCAAGAATTAGGTCAGAATCTGATATTTTGACCTCTGTGCACTACTGCTGAGCAGTATGAGTAAAAGTCAGTATAACCTGAGGCTTTCATGATGGGGTCAGCACCTCTTTACTGTAAAATATTCCAACTGACCCCGAGGGACTTGAAACTATTACTGGATACTTCTACTCTCACACAACCTGTCTCCCCTCCCTCTGACAGCAGTGTATAATTTTTCCATCAGCAAAACCCCCCACATTTCCCAATTTAAAAAGATATCCTTCTCACTCATAATCAGCAAGTGTCATCTCTGAGATGCATCTTGTCCTCTGGCAAACACAGTAACTGTTACTGTATTGAAGTAGCAAGTAAAATCTGTATCGGGTGCTGACTTTAGTTAGAAAAGTGTTTTGTTTTTTTAAAAAATGAATCTCATTTTCAAATGCACCCAAGTAACACTAAAAAGCTGTGTCCTGCTGACTGTCAATAGCAACTAAATCTTTAGGAGATGACACAATGATAAAATTGTTGAAGAAGCAGAAAGGAACAGAAAGATTTCACAGACCAAATGTGGCTATTTGCAATTTCTCATAACACATGTTAAAAAATGATAGTGATTAGCACAGAACACTTTCCAAGCAATCAAAAAATCTCAAGGGAATATGCACATTGCTTTTGCTACGTGAAATGGAAATCAGTTTCACTGGGCCTGGTTATATTTTGATTAATAGCTACTGGTATTAAATGTGAGCTGATAGCTTTCCTTTCCCAAAACTTTTGGAACCACCAAGTTTATATATTCAGGTTAAATGCATCTTTACAAGGCTACACCAAAAAATGTGGCTGTCTCTGCTAATTTTTTCATCTGCCAGAGAGCAGGCGATAGATAACAAATTGGATTGTAAAGCTGCACCACCAGTAACCCCCTCACTTCATTCATTCCTCCCCAAAAGACTAATGTTATTTGGTTTTCCAGAATCTTGATTTATTACTTCCAGCAATCCAGATGGGAATCAACTGGGAGAAATGCAAGAGCTATCCAAACAGAAGCCTGACACAAGAGCTACTGTCTGAAAAGTGAAGCTAGACTGAGAGCTGGAAAAGGTCACATCATTTTATTTCTGCAGGCAATTAACCATCAGAGTGACTTATTCAGGGATTCGATCCATTCTTCAAGTAGAAAGACTAGATAACTTTCTCAATTTAATATTGATAAGTAAATTTGCTATTGAGTTAACCCAGCTTGAAACTAATTTTCAAATACTTTACACTCCTCAACTGTGGATTTAGCTCAAGAATCATGAGATGAATTTTCACAGCTCCTCCTGGGTAGAACACCGGAGCAACCAGGCTCTTCACAGGTACACCATCAAGGCACTTGCAAGTGCTGAACACCTTGTCATGCCACAAAATTGGAGCTGACCTGGTGAACCAGACCCGATGTGTTCAATAGCACTATGGAGAAAGAGAGCTCTTCTGAGGCAGTAAAGCAGCCATTACGGCTGAATGGCATGAACCTGAACCTTCTACAGCAAAAAGCTCAATAACATATTTTACAGAGCAGAAATTGTCCATGTCTTTTCTTTTTCCTCTACACTTCTATTTACAAAACCATTGGGAAGTAGATTCTTTTTATGCCCTCTTCTCACAAAACCTATGGTGTATGACGAAGTGATACTACTAAACCATCAGAAGAACCATGAAGCAATATACAGTCACAAATTGTATCGAGTCCTAGTATTTCTCAAATATCCCTTCCAGCATCATGCAACACAAAGAATTAAAATAGATAAATAAATAAATCAGAGTTCTCAACACCACTGCTAGCAGCTGCAGGCTAGCTCACCAATATGAAGTGCCTTAAATTCAGTGTCGCTTCTAGTAAGTTTGGAGACAGCTACCAGAAAAGGCCAGAGGAGAAAACAACTGCACAGCTAAATGAGGCACATGCTTGCTGCTTGCAACCAAAACTACACCAGCACCAACCAGAGTAATTTCACTACCTTCATGTAGCCAGACAATTTTGTGCTACTGCATGAAGACAACTTTACCTGGAAGCAAGGTAAATAAAAACTGATACCATGAATAAAGCCAATTCAAGTCTCATTTATTTTAAAAAGGAAAGAAAGCCTCAATTGTTCTGTTTTCAGAAAACATCTTATTGAAATACTACCTCACAAAAATGATGCAAAGACAAATACAGCTCTTCTTTCTCTTGCCACCAGTGAAACAGTGGAAAAATGGCTATGGAAAAAAAAATAAATCACTTTGCAAGTGTTCAGCTCCAACAGAAAGCAGTACTGCTTTTAAACTTTGAAAGAAAGCCAACTAGTTAACTTAGTATTTTCTAGTAATAGGCATTTACCCACGTCAGCTATGGCAGCCTTTTGTTTAGTACAGAATTATTGCCTGTATGTCTTGAAAATTCAGCCTGTCATACAGATGTTTCTTTTTTTAAACAAAAGCCCCCACCCATTTAATAAATGCAGGCATCTCAGAGATAATCATAACCTTGTATGGAGCAATCAGACACTGGAACGTGGTCATTTTACGAAGCACTGAATCAAACATGCACGCATCCGGCTTCCTCCCCCCTTTTCTCCACCAACAGCACCTTGACATCACTGAGATACATACAGAGCAAAATGCAATCAGCTCAAATACGGGTATCAGCATTTCACTCGGATGCCAACAATTTTGTTCAGCACAGCAGTGTCATTGATAGGGGTTAAAAAAAAAATATAGCACATCCTCAGCTAGTTTAAAGCCACAGGGGGCCTTCAAAGCTGTGGGTTAGTTTTACACCTTATCTTGAAACAGGAAAGATTATTTGAACAGGAAGGCATAATGACACGTGCCATGATGCAGATGGATGATGACTTGAATACAGCTACTCATATTAAGCATGTGACAATACATATAAACACCCTAATGCATTTGCATATTCTTTTTTTTTTTTTTCATATGGAGATAAAGTATTGTCTGGTATAACAAGAGAATATAAAAATGAGACTGCAACTGACTTCACCCATTAGTATTTTACAGATGTTTATCAAGGTCCAAGCAAACAGTTCTTGCTCAGAGAGGCCAATAAAAATCAGTGGAGAGCACTCTCAAGTACACAGCCACTACCAGGCATGTTTTACTTTTATTAACTTCGCCTTTGTAGGGCCTTTGGTATACCACATTTTAAAGAATGGTGAAAATTTTCTACACCAAAATAACAAAAGGAACAGCAACAAAAAAGAAAACCAGCAGCAGCTAAAGTTGTTCTTAATGCTGAACATACCTGGAGCTTTCTGTTTGCTTCTTCACATAGATACATTATTTCTTAGGTTTATTAATGAGGAAAAAAAAAAAAACACAAACGTTTTCTTCTGCTGATGATTTATATTTAATTATATATTTTCAAGCACTCCTTGAAGTTCTCAGGTACCCCAAGTTAACAGACTTTAGGCCCAGTAATGTCTCAGCTATATGATGCTAAGTGTTTTTGACAAGCTCTGTTATAATTACATTTAAATGTTTTGTTCTAATGCTTGTGTTTGCCGAAGTCTTTGATGGGAGATTAAATTACCCTCTCCCTAAAATCCTATAATAAATAAAAGAAAATAGAAACGTAGTGTCAATTTGTGTCCAAATCTGCTTACAAAAGAGAATTAGCTCAGGTCTTTGCCCAGCCAAGCGCTTAATCATGTGCATAATTTTTATTACGTCAGTATTCCTACTGATGTCAATGAACTATTGCAGCTATGATTGTCAAGTTATATACATATCTGAGTGCTTTCCTGGATCGGGGCCTCTGAATTCACCACACATTGCAGCGACTCAGGACAGACAGTCCAGGGAAAGTCTCTCAGGACAGACAGTCCAGGGAAAGCTTAGCACAAAGCCTGATACTCCCTTAGAGTCTAAGAAGTCCTGCATAATAAAAGAGATGACAAACTCGAACTACATTTGTAACATAAAAACCAGTGTTATGCTGCCCTGAATCAATGAAATACCATCCAAAATTCAAGCAATTAATTGATGATTAGAGTGCCAGTTAATTAAATAAAACCATGACAGATAAAAAAATTGTGTTCTTTATTGCATTTCTGCATAACCAAATGTTACCTTATCATGTTTTATATAGCCCAGGGAAACATACTGTTATCTCTGATTCCCTAAGTAACTTACACCTTTCTAGCACAGCCTTACTGCTTAGAGAAAGCAGCAAATGAAGATGTCTGGAGGTAACAGGTCAATTTGTGTAAAGGACTTTCAGGTCATCGGACACTTGCCTGCAGAGAAATAAGTGGCTTCTGTTCACTTTCTCGGAGTCTCCCTGTGCTAGTGAGAAACTAAGCTTTGTAAAGCACACCACTGAGATTGCATCCTGGATCTGGAGACTTGGAAACCAGAATGACTTGGGAGACTTTTCATGAAAAGCTGTCACACTGACAAACTTTTGGTTTTACATAGCAGAGACCAGACTGAGAGCTTCTGCAAAGGAAAGACATTTTTATCTGTGTTATGCAGTTGAAAGCAGGCTTAGGCAGCCAGAGAAAAGGATTTAATTATCGCTCCGTCAACCATATCCTGTCCACAGCCTGCACTGCCTACTTTGATGATGTGGTTGCTGCCACTTGTTCTCCCCCATCAAACAGGAGGGGGAGATAAGGTGTGTTTGGATTCTTTTTGCTGGAGAGGATATTGTTTTTCTTCTCTATGTTTTATAAACTCCAGCTCTGTTACATCTCTTGGCCATTATTCAGCCAAGTGAAAAACAAGTATTTCCTGCTTTCTGCATAAGTCAGTGATTGCAATGGCAATAATTTGCATTGTCTTCCACCCGATTCTCTTTAATTTGCAGTATATAGTGTGCATGTATGCATACACATGCTATATATATTTCTACATTATGGATACTATTTACATACACACACACACATGATTTGCAATACTGTGCATATAGCCTCTAGGTTTTTCTCAGAATTACTGCTGTCTGACAGCTTTTTTTAAATAACAAACTTTAACAGTAAGCCATTATTACTAGTACAAATAAAAAATTACAACTTTAATGCCAGACACATGCTGAAACTCATTCTGCTACCACTCATTTTTTTTACGTTGACCAGTATCTAAACCTATACCTACACGGGAAATTGGTGGGGTTTTTCCAGTTTTAAATATCTTAGCTCTGCGTTTAGCTTCTGCAGAACGAACATATGAAAGTTTTGTGTAACTGTGTGCAAATGCCAATGCTTGCTTTGAAGATAAAGCATGAAAAATCATCTGCTTTGTACACAACTTCATCTGCCTCACACCATTATTCTTGGCTTGATGACAGTAGCAGCTTCAAACCTTTGGGAAACCATCAGAATGATAAGAAACCCTTCCCAAGCTTCATGCTTAGTAAGATCAATCCAAAGCATCACAATACACAGCACAGTCCCTGCAGAACAAATGCTCTAGTCTTTTTGCACCAGTGGTTTCTTGTTCATATGTAGTAAAACTACATTTAAAAAAAATAAAAATGGTGGGTTACCAAAACATCAGGCCCAGGCAGTCACTCTGACAGCTGAAACTGGTGCTTTTGTTGATATTCAAAGAGGAAGAGCATGGGATCTATTATTTCCCTCCTCTCTTAGGAATGTTTTCCACAAAGGAAAAATTTAAGAAAAGATCACAATAAGAACTGAACCTACATTAAGTCATGATTCTTCACCAAGCAATTGCAATATATATGGACACATTCGGTTCAAGAGATTAGGTCATTCTCCCTCTGTACTCTGCACTGGTGAGGCCACAACTGGAATACTGCATCCAGTTTTGGGCTCCACAGTTCAAGAGGGACAGAGAACTACTGGAGAGAGTCCAGCAAAGGGCAACGAAGATGATTTGGAGCACCTCCCTTACGAGGAAAGGCTCAAGAAGCTGTGACTCTTTAGCCTGGACAAGCAAAGGCTGAGGGGAGACCTTATTTATGCTTATAAGTATCAAAAGGGTGGGTTAAAGGATGTTGGAGTTGGACTCTTTTCAGTGGTTCCCAGTGATAGGACAAGGGGCAACGGGCTCAAGCTGGAACATAGGAAGTTCCATTCAATATGAGGAAAAAGTTCTTTATGGTGAGGGTGACAGAGCCCTGGAACAGGCTGGCCAGGGAGGTCGTGGAGTCCCCTTCTCAAGAGATCTTCAAGACCAGCCTGGATGCAGTCCTGAGTGATGGGCTCTAGGCGTTCCTGCTTTAGCAGGGGAGTTGGACTAGATGATCTCTAGAGGTCCCTTCCAACTCTGACAATACCATGACTCCATGATTCTGTTTGGTTTTAAACTCCTGACTTCTGTTTACAAAGCCCAAAGCTCTGTGCTGCCTGTCCAACATCATTCCCCAGAGGACCACAAAACAGTTCTTCTGCTGAAGCTTAATCCTACATCAACTAATGACAAAGAAAAGGCTTACAAAGACCAGAGGGTTTGAAGTTAGTCTGTAAGCGTAACCAAAATTCACTTTCCCATTCTTTCATTTGTCAGAGTGCAGAATGTAAGCCTGTATGACAAAGCAAAACCAGCAGAGGAACATCAGTCAGAAGATAGTCCCAACTCTTTAAAAAGCTGTTAGTATTAATTTTTTACATGGAACTGATACAGCAGTAGACATTTTTCCCTTGTATGGCCTTATTAAAAAAAGACACACTTTGAGCTGTTTTAAAAAGACAGGATTCTTAAATTAACCTTGTGAGGCTAAACAGAGGCATTTGGCTAAATGGCTAAATATGCAAAATGCTGGAAAAACAGCAATTTTCAGTGATATTTTGTTCTGAATTCGTAATGTTAATCGCAGAATAATAGATCTGAGATTTGAAACTCCCATAATCTGCTCAGTTTCAAAAACGTGAATTGCAGAAAGTAGTTCTGATGCTTTTTAAACTGCCATCTTAAATTTGTAAAATGGCATTTTCTAATTTGAAGCATCTAAATTTAAAATCTGAGACCATAACCGCATAAGTATAATTCACACATACATTTAAAGACCTAACATTCCATAGCACTAAAATAAAATGTTTCTACTTATCTGCTGTAGATCAGATAAGATGCCTCATGCATTTGCCCTTTGCTCCAAAGAGCCAGAAAAGAAACTCAAAGAGGTTTGAGGATAGTACATGGTATTGATCTTACAGAGAAAATGCCTGCCAAGTCACGATGCACGACCTTAAATCTGTCAACTATGGAGGAAAAAAAAATTATTTACATGTTTGAACTTTAACTTTGTAACAAGTATACATGGCGGTTACAATGTAACAAGTATACAATGTGGTTACAATGTAACACCCGCACAAGTTGTTTACAAGGCTGTTACAATGTAACAAGTATACAAGGTGGTTACAATGTAACAACCGCACAAGATTGTTACAGGGTGGCTACAATGTAACACGTATACAAGGTGGTTACAATGTAACACGTATACAAGGTGGTGCCCAGGACAACTGAAGACTATTATGTCTTACCATAATTTTAATGATTTTTTGTTTGTTTGTTAATGCCAAAGAACCTGTGTTAGACTACTGGAAGCCAAAAAGAGAAATGATTCTTCATTCACTATGCTGCCAAAGTAATAGTAAGTAAGGGATCCACCATTTTCTTCTCCTACTTTCATCAGAAAGTTGGAAGCTAAACTTCCTCTAAGACGTAAAATAAGAAGTAGGGCAAAGTAAATACAAATCTCAAGCATCCAGCCTCAACCTGGTCAGAGGCTGACGTAACTGAAATTATTTAGATCACAGCAATTTAAAAGCGAGTGAAGGCTTGGTATTACTAACTCCTTGTACTGCAGCAACTCTCCACCATTTACAGGAAACTTATATTGTTGCTGTTAAATGTTAGGCCAGAGTGTCATCAAGCAAGTTTATTTCTGCATTTGCCATCTTTATGTTTGGTGGAATCATCTCAGCGGGATTTCTAGTCGATGCCAGCAGGTCTACTGCTTGGGCAGGAAAGGAAGAGGAAGGACATGTCTCCTTTGCCAGAGCCACAGTGTGCAATATATAGTAAGACCTGGACACAACAACATGGTTCTTTCTATTCTTTGAATTTAAGGTTCAGGGACATTTCAAGGGGCATTCTTGAAGAGACCACAGTATTTTAACAAGATTTCCTGCACTGTGGTTCTGAGTAAACTAAGCACTTGCTGACAGCCTATGGACCTTGGCCAAAACGATCAGAAATGAATGGCGTCCGAGTTACTCCCACCTTTAATGTTCTCAGCCTGACATATGAAATGTGCCTAACTATGAAAGGTAAAAGCACAGGCTAAAAATCCCCTTTAGAAGAGGCCTAAAAGGAAAGAAAATCAAACCACCATTAAAAAGATAGACCCAGAAAAGCATGAACAGCTCTCCCTGTTCTCCAAAGAGCTTATTTTCAAGCTTACAGCCTGAAAGGTAAAGAGTTAAACATAAACCCAAATGTTTTTTGAGGACTTCTTTTGTTTTTAAATGCCTATTCAACTTCCAGACTCCTTTGTTGATTAAGAAGCTGGTGAAGAGGGCAGTTCTTCAAAAGAAGCCATGAGGGTTCCTTCTTGGGCAGTTTACAAAGTACAGGGTCACCTCACGTTGGTGCCAGACATCAGGAGTGAACTAAAGATTACTCAGATGGTAGAAAACATATAAAACACACTCTGACCTTCTCAACCCTAAACAAGGTCTTCCATTTTTTGTCTCTTCTCTCCAGACTCAAACATTTTACTTAGGAAATGACAGGACGTTACAAATAATTTGTTTCCAGTTCTTGAATTGTCTTGCCCTGAGGCTAATTATATTAATAGACTTCCCTGGGTTTAATTAGTATTTTGTCTAACCCCAGTTGATCATTAAAATTTCATTTAATCTGATCACTAAAGTACATATTTTAAGTCCAGTCCAGATGAAGGAATGGCAAGTGTACAATTACCACTGAGTGGATGAGCCACTAAATTTAACTAAGGCCAGGGCATTTTTCACTCCTAAATTTAATTTCAGTACCTCGGCTCCATTAGCGTGGATTGCAGAATCTTCCTCCTCATTTAACTGACAGCAACAATAAATCACAAGCTCTTACTTTGTATATTGGAGACCCTAATTCTCAATTCCTGTTACTCAGCAGGTGGCTCTTCCCTACACAAAACTCAAGTCTCTGCCTGTCTTTGAGCCTCCTTGGTAGGTAACAGCAGATGTCTTGGTGCAGACATACCTTCATGATGGCACAAAGTTATTTTGTCACTAAAGCCATTTCACTGAAGGAAATAAACCACATTTTGCTTCTACAATTCTGTTTGTAATAGGCTTTTACTACCAAAGTTTTTCTAGCAAAACTCCTGAAAGTGCATCAGTTTTGAAGTGGCTGAACCTCCCAGATGGTTTCTGATGATCCATGCTTTCAGGTGAGTTATTGGGCTGATAGCTATGGAGGCTCGAGAGGGAATTTCTACAAGCCCAGAGCTCTGAGCAAACATAACTCCATGGCTACTTTACCATGCCCGCAGGGACATGTTATCTCCTTTTTGGATAAATGTTAGATGGAGGCGTGAGCACACACACTTCCCCATCTATATGAAGAGCAGCTACTTGTGGAGACTTGCTGTGGAGTCATACATCCTGCAATTCCTAACAGGTGGGAATAATAGTACAGCAAGAAGCATTACTGTAGTTAAAGTCCTAAAAACATGGCAAACATGGACTAAACTAATTCTTTCAAAGGAAATGACAGCATAAGCACATACACGCTCAGCCAAAACAACAGCAAAAGCAAAGCCTAAAATTTCTGTACATATTAAAACCAAACTCAAGCAACAAACCCAACAGCATCAACACTGTTTTATAACATAATCCTGTACTTTATGCAGAGCTAGATAAAGCCCCAGAAATGGGTTTACTACACAGAACTGAGCATATTTTTATAATAATCTGGACAAATCCCACAGAGTCATAGACACACCTATGTATAATGTAAATTCACATGACAGCACTTTCCTCTTCCCACATACAAGGCTATAAAGGAGCGCAGTATCAGAGATACTTTGGGTAGACCCTTTCCACTGGATGAACTTGGTTATAAAGATGTAAACTATCCACAGCTAATCCTGTCATCAGCTACACCCAGGAAATCATGTTATTCTGAACTCCATTGTCTCCTTCAGATGTGCAGCTCCGTTAGACTAAATCCTCTTTTCAACAGGAACCCTTCAAAGTCAACAGCGTTGTGGCTACTCACAGGAAGGGGATTTTGCACATTGTCTGTATACACACAATTACATTGAGTGTGTAAATGTGCCCAAACACAAAGACCTTTTACCTCCTGAAGACAAATAATTAAATCCATCACATTTAATAAAAGTCACTTACAGCTGTGGAATAAGTTGTGGAACAGAGGTCATAACTGGAGTTTCCTTCTTCTTTCACCAGAGTTCTCTATCAAAAGCCATGTTTGGTACTTGCGCTGTAGACATTGCTGATACCTCCCCTCTCTATACAGTACAATAACTTGTAGCTTTAACACTAAAGTGCAAGCTTCTTGATTTACCTATGTGCTGATTGATCTGCAGCTGCTATAGGACAAACTTCAGACCTCTCCCAATATGGAATCAAATGGGAAAAAAAACTAGCCGCTGCTATGTACAAGGCATTCATTGGAATAATTCAAGAGTCCATGTTTATTTCCTTGCTTAAGAAGAATTCCACCAAAAACAAACAAACAAACAGAAAACTCCTTTCATTTAATTGGCAGCTCAGTCTACTGAAAATCTGTAAAGTACTGTCTTGATATGTTAAAACCAACTATTTTTCCGGTTGTGCCTAAATACTACCCCTAGTATTGTATTACAAATACAATACTTGAAAACAGGTTTCTTGAAAACCAGGCCTTTCCTTGGCTTCTCAATAAATTCTAATTTTGCATAATACAATTAGCCTATGAGGACTCAACTCCATGGGACTTGCAATCACAGATATGAAATTGAGTCAGCAAAATTTTGCAGTGGAAAATTTTCTAACCTCAAAGTGAAAATGCTTCTTACAGATTAATGAAGGTTCTTTATTGCTGATGCTGCTTACAGTTATCTTTTTTTAACTTCTCTGTTAGAATTGTTCAATAATTACTCTCATGCAGCAGTGCCCATCTATTTCTATGCTATCATCTGTTATCTCCACTTCAAAAGAAATCACCGTGCTGGATACAAAGCCTGACACTGGATAACTTATAGAACCATTACTTCCTCTCCTTATGCCTTGCTTCCTTATAGTGCATGAAATACAGCTAACATCTCTGTGATAAAAGGATTTTACTCGCAGAACCTCTGCTGCTTGTGACTACTAAGAAACTGATTTTGCATGATGCTGAGTTCTCCCATGTAGGTGCAGCATGACTTCAACTCCCATTTCTTGATTTAGTTTAGATGGAAACTTTAATCTGATGCCAGGTTAATCTTGAATAATTGCTGCTAGTTGATAAATCTTGTATAACTCAGATGTTTACAAGGCTTGGTTTACATATATTTGTGCTAGCAGTCTTTAGGTCAAACTCAGAACATATAAAATTGAAATAATTGTTTGAATTTCCAAGAGTTTTCTTTAATTGTACAATATTTTAATAATCTGCTTATAGCCTGTCTGGTTTTGTTTAACTGAAAGAAAGCAGCTTGCACGAGTAAGATAATTCAATTCAAAAAAATATATTCCCTGTAGATGTCTCCAATATTTAGAATATTTTGGTCACTGATGTTTTTCACGGATGTACTTCTTTCTACATTGAAGATTTTATTCTTTTAAAATTTTTTTTGCAGATCTGAATTACTCTGGCCATTTTTGTTTGCATGAATCTTCCCCACCAAGTATTAGTCATGCTCTGATTTCTGTTAAATACTTTTGATGAGCAGAATTCTCGTGGCTGATATAGGGGCTCAGAAACAAAACAAAGCTGATGTGTAAGCATTCATGTTTTCTAAGGTCTGTAGCTCAGCTGCTTATCCAAACTTCCATTATAAACTTTGTCTTGCTTGTAAATCTTAGGAATGACCTTTTCATTAAGCCACCAACCATTAAAATAAAAATTCAGTAAGGAAAAAAAACCAGTGTTTTGAAATGCAGTCCTTCAGTCCCCACACACTCCTCAACAACTTCATCAGGTTTCCAGATTTCAGTGTCAGGCAATTCCTATTCTTGCCGGGGAATATAACCTTATGACATGCCCTCTACGCAGCCTACTCCATTGCTGTTATTTCCTGCACAATTAGCATTTGGCTACATATTCTTTCATGAGTTGAGAGACCCTGGTTAATTAACAGCATCCTCAGTCAAGTGATTATCCAGTGATACAAAAGGGAAATGCCTCCATGGACATTTGAAGAGAGAGAAGCATTTACAGAAAGAGCTCTCTCCATTGATTACCTTGCCTGTAACTATACCCAGGGCAGGGTATATTTAGCCACTGCTCCACGTGTGAGTTTTTGAAACATCTCTTTCTAATTTGCTTCCAGGTGTAGTCTCATCATCTTGTTTTAAATATTGCAGTTCAGATCAAATAGCTTGTTAAAAGGCATTGCGATATTCTATAAAAAAAGGGAACATCTTCTTGACTGACAAGGAAGGGTGTCATTCACACAAATGCTCAAATCAAGCTGCTTGAAGAAGAAACTTACTTTATATCCATATAGAGACCTCTGGAAAGGATTTTCAAGACTGAGATCAAATAAGCAGAAGGTGGAGATGAAAATTAATACAACAGTACCACCTGTAGCAACTTTGCAGGCTGATGATTTTAAGAGTTTTCTGTTCTTTTGATAACTGATGGCCAGTCTGTTTCTCTTGCTCATCTTCCTTTCAAAAAAAGCACATTTTAACTCTGCTTCTTTTTAGCCTTCTCTTTTTAAGCAGAAAAACAAGCAGCCCAGTGTTAATAACATTTCCCAATAAGCAAATTGCAATTAGAAAAATCATGCTATCAGGACATTTTAGATTCTTGATAATGTGACACAAACTTTGCATAAAGTTCATTTCATCAGTGTCATAACATGAACCACTGCATTATTTGTCTTCAGCTGCTGCAAATCCTCAGAGCCAGATGATGGAACTAGAACAGCATTAACTCCAGTGTTTCTGTGTCAGGCATTGCCTTAGGAAGCTGCCTTTCTGCAGGTACTCTTTCCAAGACATCTTTATTTAATGATAAGCAATTAAGAACAGAAAGCAATGGAGTTGTGCAAACCAACGGCAGTAATTCAGTGGCAGCACACACGTATCTTTCTTCAGTTATCAGATGTACATAGCAAGAAAGATTATTCAGAATCACAGCTGTGCCTTCTGCACAGTTCTAGAAACCTTCAGTTTTCTCGTTTCATATTTCCTGGGCTTTGATAGTCAACAACAGTTTCTCTTTCTCCAAGAAAAAAAAATATCTGATGATTCAGAGATGCACAATTAGACTGCAATTCCTAGGTTAGCGAATTAAAATAAAATAGCACGTGTATCAAATGTGATGAGGTTGTCAGGATTTTCCTCCCAGATTTATGGAAACAGATGAGACGTTACATAAATTCCTCACTGATAATTGAGGTTAAGCTCTACTGCAGGTCACCAATTTAGAACATTTTACTATTCCAACCTAAAAGATTCACTTATAACTACAAATACTCTCCTACATAATTTACGGTTGCTGAAGAAAAGAATAAATTATAGTTTATTTTTTAAAAATAAAATTCATAAAATCGAAGAAATGTGAACTTGGAAAGAACTTGAAAGGTCATCAGTGAAGTGGAATGGAGAATAAATACTTCAGTAAAACAAATAGGTATGCTATTGTAAATACTGATTCTACTTCTCAATGCCTCACTCCTATTTTACAATACTCACACTATCCCTACTTCACTGTAAAAAAACAAATAAATATTGAGGGCACTGTCTGATTTAGTTACTACTGGAAAATTGCATTAGGCACAGATTCCAAAATAATAACTATTCTGCTCCTTGGCTTTTAAACAAAACATACACATTTGTAAACGCTCCCTACATCATGCCTGCTAGCCTGCAGTTTATTATACAGCACAGCAAAAAGACTACTTCAATAGTCCTGCAGATAACATATCTTGATCTTTCATTTTAAGTTCTCTTTTATCACTGAACTAATGTCAATAAATAGTTATTCAGCTACAGAATTAAAAATGCTTCAGCCTTCAAATATGCCAAATAAAAAGTGAAACTATTTGGAATTAAATTGTCATACTTCGTAGGGAAAGATCAGACTAGTAGGAGGTTCTGTGATTTGTTTATCCCATCTTCCTACGTAGCTGGTGTTTTAACTGTGTAATCTGGGCTGAAAGAGGTTAACGGATGGTTAGTGGTCATTCCTGCTGTGTAATTTGGACAACAGGATGACATGAGGGTTTTCATTAATAGAAACATGGGGACCAGCTTTCTAAGATTAGACAAATTGGATTTTAAGTCTCAAACACGAAGTGCACTGTCAAACGTAATTTCTTCTTCCAAGAAACATACCATAGATAAAGGAATGGAATTGTAAATAGATTACAGACCAAACTTAAATTGATTACAGATTAATGCATGATCCTAAGCAAAGACATGTAGTGGTGCAGGCTGCATATCATTGAACTGTGCTCCTGTTTTAGAGTGATTTTGCATGCGATTTTCAAGAAGCAAGACTAACTGCAAAGAAATTTTCTAAAAGAAATAGAGGAATGCACTAAAAATGTAACCACACTAAGTATAATTATTTCAGCAGGCTGGGTGTAAGTAGACTGACACTGACAGAAATCCATAAATGAATGTGCTTCATGCGGCACTTCAAACCACTTTGAAGTAGAAACTGTTCTGATTCTAGCTAGAATTAAGTAAATATAGCTGTAGAAAGAGTAAAGAAACAAATACATCAACGCAATAAAATTGTACCAGCGTTACTATTTGCTTAGTGGACTTTTTCCTGGTGCAGCTGTTTCCCAATAAAAGCTAAGTAACTGCTAAGACTGCATAAGGTGCGCTTTGCTTCCACATCTTCATCAGGCTTTGCCAGATGGTATTTAGAGAAGTCCCTCTCACTTCCCACCCCCTGCTCCCTGCCCGGCCCTGCGGGCTTTCTGCTGACCCGTGCCAAGGCACACACTTGCATGGATGCACAGCAAAAGGAGCTGGGGAACAATCCAATGACAGTGACCCTAAGGAGGAAGGACACATCTGGTATTCAGCTCTGTGAGTTCTCCCGTGTAGGGGATCCCTTGGTGCACAAATACTCCTGATGCTACAAAAGTAAGTCCTGGCACAAGGCTGAGAATACGTGGCCAAAAACCAGTGCCAACTTCCAATGTCTTGAATGTGAATTTAAACCCCTATTCTTGGGGTTTCCATGGCCAGCTGGTGCTTGTGGGGATGTAGAGCATTTTGAGAGAGGAAAAGTCATGTTTATATAAAAGTTCATCCCAACAGTACAACCTGCCTTTCTTTTTTTTTAAAGAAAAAGTGGGCTCCACCTGCCCCAGTAGAGGATGTGGAACTTGCCTTTGGGACTCCTTGACACGCAGTGCATTGCATCAGGCCCTGCTACCACTGTTTTGACATGTTTCACCTCCCCTGACTGATGACAGTCATTAAAATTTAATGTCCTCTTGTTGGTCTTTGGTTGCCTCTCCAAGATAATTAATTGCAGTCAGATGCTGAGGCTCCATTCCTACCACACAAGGCACATGATGACCACCAATCTCTTCTCCCATTCAGGAGAAAAACAGTCACTTATATCAGAAGAGAGGCACCAAAAAAAAAATAAACAGAATCATTACCCGTATTTCTAAAGGACTCCATGTTAGAGAGTACAGTTCATACGTTGTAATGGGACTCCCACCTATAATGTATATAAAAACAAGTAACAGAAAAAGACTTTTTAAATTTGAAAAAAAAATCTACTTGTTTTAATATAGAATTCTCTAGTCTAGCAAGAAGTAGATTATTTACACTGATATCAACTATTTCAAAGGAACAAATAAACAGAAATATTTGCAACGCATTTAAATTAATTAAATAGCTGTTGCGTCTACAATACAGATTTTTTTCCTCCAACTCTCCCTTGTGATGTTGTTTGCTAAAAACCACTCATCAGAATTCTTTTGTTCACTTCATTCACGCCAGTCTCATGCTTAAGAAATAAAATTTATTCTATGTTTGTTAAAACATAAACAGTCTCCAGAGCTTTTAATTAAACTCCTAATGTATATAATACAAAGAAATCAGAACAGAGGCATCAAATTACCCTGAAAGCCAAACAAAAACAGTTGAATTATTAACCAGAGTGGCTGGGCTGTGTGTGCCCAGCCAGCACACTGCCCTCCCATCCCAGGATTTACAAAACCCAGTGTCAGTCTCTGCCCACATCACTCATCTCTGCATTTCAAGCAAGCGTTTCAAACCTAATAAGCCATTGTATTTCTTTCTCAGCCATAGTTTCAGATATTAGCACTTTTGTTCTTAGTTTGTATATTATTTTCTCTTAGATACATACAATGTGACAAGTCAGCCCATTTTTCTGCAACATGATGATGTTTCTTTTTTCCTGTACCCGCTAATCAGTGGCAAGAGCAACTTGGGAAAGAGTGAACCAGGAAGCGCAGAGCTCACTCAAGTTGACTTTTCAAGCTAAGAACTTATTACTTTAAGTCAAATTAAAAGCAAGCCAATCAACTCGCTCTGAGTAATGGGAATTTTGAAGAATGCTGCCACATTGCTCAAGAAAAAATAATGCTGAAATATGGCTTTTTTTTTTACTCTTTCCTTTGGTGGTTTGCCTGTTGATTGCTAGTCTCTTTCCTGGAGACATTAAGTCCCCCACTCCCTAAACTAAACAAAATCAGTCCCCTCACCAAAGTACAATCACACACTGATGTCAGAGTAAGGAACTGAAGGCAGCAAGGGAAGCCTTACACCTGTTGCCTAAACTCACAGCTTAGCATTTCTCTCCTAATTTCATTTTGGGGGTGGGCTCCCCCTGCCATCAAAGAAAGTGGAAAATATGTGACATACTGATAATCATCCTATAAATAGATTTTGGCTTTACCCAAGAACTCTGATTTGCAGCAATTAATACAAATAAGCTCTGGCTTTCAAGCCTGTGATAAACAATACTCTAAACCTACTTGGTTGTATAAACAATTGTCTCTGTGGTGCAAGTGAGCATGAAATCCACTCCTCTGCTGCCTCTGTCCAAAACCAGGCACACGGATTTTAGTGAGAGCTTTGTCCACAGGCCCTTTGTTTTTATTTGTACGTGCTGCTGAAACCACAGAACCTCTCCTAACACATACAGAGTGGTCCTGTGGCGTCGCAATTCTCAAGCAAAATCCCATACAGAAAGGCACAGGAAAACATGCATTCTTTACAGTTCATATTTTGAGGCCTCTTTTTTTTTAACAGCTAGAACAAGTGTAGAATGTTCATCAGGCCAGACTGGACTAAGAATTCATTTCTGTATTCAATTCTGTATTCCCAGAAGCAATAGACAACATACACCCAAGAGGAGAAAGAAAAATATCCATCTGCATTTACATCAGGGTCCACTATTTTCACACAAATACAAACATTCTCTCCTAACCTTTCACTTTGCTATATAAACAGGTTAGAATAATAAGTTTCTCTCATATTTAACTGTAATTGAAATAATTTTTTATCGAACAGTTTTATATCACATTTGACATTAGCTCCAAGAATGAAGGGAAATGCAATTTTTTCTTATACTCCAAATAATCCTGCAAATAGTTTTGAATTTATCATCAGGATAAACTGCATGACTAACAGGCACAGTTATTACTCAGGGGAAAGCTTCTGACAACACTTTTACATTCTCATCACTCATCTTAATTCTGGGCTACTTAATATAGAAATCTCTTTAAAAGACAGTTTACCTCCCAGTTCTCCAGTTCTGGGATCACACCTTTCCTGGATGTGCAAAACAAATACTTGGTCATTACAGGTTTTCTTCCAACAAGACTTCTTAAGCATATGCTAAGTGTTTTGATGAATCAGGCTCCGTAAGCAGACAGAATAGCAATACATTTCCTTTAAATGGGATGTGTGTGGTTCAGCCATCAAAACCCAGCTCAGACAATTCTGTATCTACACTTGTCAGCTTTCATCATGGAGCGAGTTCACAGTGGATACGGTATGTAAGAGGAATCTTAAATAAGGGTGAGCAAACTGATACAGGAGTGCTAGAGAGGTGCTGAGGTGCTCCTGTTAGTGTTCTATGATTCTCTTCAGTTCACTTTTCAAGCGCTGGAAAAATTAAAACTGAACAGATAATCTGAAAAATTATTCCAAATATTCCAGGAGTTTACAAATATGGAATTGCCTAAAGCCAGCATGGAGGCATGCACAGTGCCAGCAGCAGGCACCTGATCAGGGGGCAGGAGAGAGGGAAGTTCACAACCCCATAACCTAAATGAATAAAGTCTGGTTTGGGTCCATGCAGAGAGACAGAGGCTTCTGGAGAACAACTTGTAGCTCCTCCATCAGTGTGGCAGAGCCCATGACAAGAGCAGCACCCCCTGCACTGCACCTTCTCTTCCCCTGGTAGCACTAGGAGTCCTTTTTATAAATGTCCATTTTCCATATTGCCAACAATAACAGCATTGTAAAGAGCATAAAACTGTGTGAGGGTAATTGGGTTTTGCCAGATGGCAGAAAGCTAACAGAGATTGTATAATGTTTGTTTACAGTCTGATAAGTTTTACCTTGGCATATGTAATTTGCCCAAAGAAGTTTTCAATTACAGTAGAAAACTCGGTACCCCCCTTTCAAATACACAGGCATTCAAATGCTCTCAATCCATCTAGTATCTGAACCTAAAAAAACAGTAGAGGATTTCTTTTAATTACATAATTTGCAAGTGTTATATGCAAAGAATTAAATCAGCAATATCAAGTGATTATGCTTCCAGAGAACAAATCACTTCAAATAGAAATCAAAGGGAAAAGCCAAGCATCATCAAAATATGAGCAGACCTGAGCACAGCTTTCAAATTCTCCTTTTTTTATTATATAACTAACAGTTAAATAATCCCACTTCTCCTCCCACCATTGGCAACTCGCATGACTCTAGCAGGATGTAAAAAATACAGTGTAAAAAAAAAAAAATAAATAGTTTCCCCAGATGAAATACTGCCACAAACATATCAGTGTCTTAAAAAATGAACTAGATCATATTCAGTGTTGCCTAGAACAATTTAGAGGCAGCAATAGTTCCTTTGAAACATGCAGAAGTGTCACCACTTTGACTACAGTGTGAAACACGATGCAACAATTAATGTGTCAGTTATGATGACTTGCAACCAAGGACAAATCTCACCCCTTTAACAAATGAATGGTGACCATCTGCAGGGGCTCGATGTTCTCATAGGATCCAGCAGGAATGAAAAACTTACTTTAACTTAAACTACTCTAGTGAATACTAACATAAGTCTAACACTGCCACCTCCACAGTGAAGATGTTTGGTTCTTACAGCTGAGAAGCAAAATCAGTGCCAGATCATAAGAAAAGCTGACCTGTAGGCACTGACCAAAGCAGGAGTGAATTTCTACACCACCAGCAGCCTGAGCTCCTAAAGCACCTCAGTGCTAAGGGTCACCACTGCAGACCACTCGGAATATATATCAAAGCAATTCCAAAATAAATTCTCCTTTCCTTTCAGTTAAAACCAAACATGTGCAGCAGTTCTGAAAGTGTTGTTCCTGCACAGACTTGTAAAACACCCCAAGACATAAACAACCTTTTCTCTTCCCCTTCCTCCTGCCACTAACCCACCAACAACTGGCACATTTACCCTGGTAGCAACAGTCCATGGCTGCGAAGAAAGACTTTATCACTGTTAAAAACAAATAGATATACAGATTTCTGGAGAAAAAAGAAACATTCTCTCTTACAGAAACCAGTGTTGTCTGAGATACATGTAAACATGAAGAATGGGGGAAAAGATTGCCAGGCTGCAGCTCGGATCTTTCTTCTGCCCATAGAAAGCACAGCCTGCAAAGGTCCCTGGAGCTGGCTTTGGGAAAAAGGGCAGAAAGGGATCTTTGTCCTTATCAAGGCAAAACACATCAAAACTGGAGTAACTATGTTAGCTAAAACCAGCTTTCCTTCTCAAATTGTCAAAACGGTTTAGAATTTACCAAAAATATACTGCAGAAAACATGTCTGTGGTGACTTTGTTCTTTACCATGATAAAGGGAGCCTGGTTCCCAGCAAAACCAAGGCAAAACTCCCCCCACCCTCGGAGGGCTGGGGTCTACTGCCACAGCTCTATCAACTGTCCTCACAAACACTAGTTTCTTCTATTTGTCTCAACATGCAGGTAACCATTCCAGGAATCTGTTTTAGTTTACCTGAATTCAGTTTTGTTTTCTTTAAGCATTTTAACAAAATGCAAATTGTGACTGTTACTTCTAAGCTGAATGTGATTGCCTGTTCCTTTTACATTGTGACCCTACCTACATGGCTCTTCTGCTCCTGCCACTTCATTAGCAAACAGCATTTTGAAGCCATTTATACTTAACATTCAAAAACTACAGCATACAGTTTCTCATATAGATTTTTAAAAAATGTATTTCATTAATCTTGGAGAAGGGAGGTTAACTCAGAGCGGGAACAACAACAACAAAAAAATCTTTGTGTAATTTCAGTTATGGCATTATCAATATTGGATGCGTTTCAGACCAGGAAAAACACGCATGGGATGCATTGCAAATCAGACCTACAGTCAGTGCAGCTCCCATGAACCACCAGAATTTTCCATCACAGAATTTCTTATAAAAATCACTGAGCTGGCAATGCTTTTTTTCTCTATTTGGACACAGCAGAAAGGTCTCATTTCCGCTAACCTAATAAAAAAAAAATATCCTATTGTAATAAACTATAGCGTTTAGACTGGACCAGGACTGCATATAACTGTCTTGCAAGAAAACAAAAAAATTAAAGTCCAAAGACCCTACATATGGCCAAATCTTGCCAGATCCTCTTTTTGTCTGCACATCGCATCTGCTCTTCAGCACTGGTACTCACTATCTGCAGATATGGCAGAATTCAAAACAACAGAGATTACAAAGTTAGCATTTGGAAGTTATACTAATACTTATTTTAGGATTCCTCCTGGAAATAATAAAAAAAAGACATGGTCTTTTAATGGCTGTAATGTTGATTAACTGCCAATGGAAGTCTACTATCTGGGAATGATAGTCTCCTTTGATGGGAATGAATGCAGATACAGAAGCAGCACACAACAGGGTGGAAAAATATCAGTTACCATCTAGACGTGTTCCTGAATTGCACATTTTCAAGTTCATTCTAATTCCAAAAAACAACAAAGAAACTGGATACTGCAAAACACCACAGCCATAAACTCCCAGCCAAGGGTATTTCTTCTCTGAAGTAAGGTAATAGGGATTTTTCAAAATTCCCCAAGTTTAACAACATAACTCGGAACCTCACAAACCTAAACCACACGGAATCCGCCTTTAAAAGAGCAAACCTGCATTTTAATAGATTGCTGCAATTTACAATTACACACTCGGGTTTTTTCTGCTTTGTTTAGCAATTCAATCAAGATCGTTCTAATAACTAAAAATAGAGCTACATTGAACCTCAGTGTTAGATCAGCACTGAATCTGCCCTTTCTGCACACTCTCTTTCCAGGATATGCCACAATCCCAGAGCACTGGTACATTGCCAGTATTTAAGTAAGATCCTTGGAATTTTAAGATGGTTAATAATACAATCTACACTTCAGGGGTACGAACTCAAGTTCATGCTCAAGAGTGGGTATGTTGTAGAATTCACCTACTTTCTTGCACATCTCGTATGATGATTTCTGTTCAACAGGAACAAGAGGGATAAAAAGGATTTTTATCATCTAAATACAAAATATGAAGGATATTGGACATTTAGAGTGGTAATAACCAACGAAAGAAGAGACAAATGCAAAAAACAGCTCCTAATTCTGCCTATATGCACTGCTAGCACAGATCAGCCATATCAAGGATGGGCTACAACAATTTTAGCCATTCAACTTCTTAGTGGTACAAATGCTTCTCCTTGGGAAGGATGTATCTATCCACAATGCACTTGAGAGCCAGAAAACCCTTACTAAATCAGGTATAGCTATGTATCAGTCTTAACACACAGCAGTTGTTACCAGGAATACACTACTCTTTATTCCAGTGAATCACCAAGGGTTGCAAAATGCATTAAGCCTTCTGGCTCTCAGAAAATGTTCTTTTAGCACTGACATACAGATAACCATTTTGCTCCCATGTGCACATGCCTGAATATCAGTGAGTGTCACCGTGCCATCCATTTTGCAGGAATATCCCTGCGGATGGCTCATTAACACCCTAGGAGTGGAACAGAGTGTCTGAACTCCCTCGAGGCAACAGCTGATAATTTTGTTTATTTAAGAAGGATTAGGCTGGGAGGCAATGGAGCTGAGAAAGCCAGAGATGGGCACCTCACACTCAACACAGCTACAAGGTTTTGTGTTATCCCCGCACAAATACTACCCAGGATTTATTCATCGGATGCACTTGCCTCTACCTTCTTGTATATCCACAGCAGACTAGAGCAAAAGAAAATAGTTGAATTTGTACTTGACACTTTGGAAAAATGGAAACATAAATATTTAACATAAATATACTGATATTACATTGGAACTAGTCAGTTTCCTGCTGCTTTATAATTCACAGGGACCCTTGGCTACTTCCATTTGCTCCCATTAGCTAACTTATCTATTTTATCTGTAGCTGACTCTTCTAAGTCCAACTGCCACATTCCTAATAAAACATTTGCCCATGATACTGGTAGAAGTCTCTTTGCAAGACACCTGCATATGGCCCAGCAGAGCATCTGCCACAGACATCGTGTCACTGGTGTGGCTGGGGTGTCCGACTGGCACAGACATGCCCTGGGACACAAACAACCAGACTGAAAAGCCACAGTGATGAAACAAGGATTATTTTTAGCTGGGGCTGTAATTATTTTCCAATCAAAGTTTTAGTTCAGAGAGCCAAGTTTCTTCCCATCACTTTTTCTTAGACATCTGTACTGGACAGCATACAAGTAGGGATTAACAAACGTTTGGCAAATGTGCAGTTTTACAGCCAAATGTGCTTAGCTGTGAGACTCGGAAAGTGCTCATGTAATATGGAAGATAATGAACTCTGAAGCTGAAAGCTGTTCTAATAGATTTTGAGCAAGCTTAAATAACTTTATTATTAAAGAAAACTTTTTTTACCACTCTGACCAAAGACAGCTTATAGTTATTTAAACTCAATCACAAATCGCTCAGTTCCTGCCATTTGCCTGAGGGTTTGCAGGCAGGTTTTGACTCCCATTGCCACACGCAGGAGGTTCCATCCAACACGGACAACAATTTACCAATGCCCATCGCCCTCTGCTCCTCCTCAGCAACTCAGCACCCTGCTGTCCCATCGCCATTAAATTATTTTCCCAGCAGTGCTGAGTAAGGGCGGCATTTTCACCCGGTTGTGAAGAAATTGGCTCTGTCAGCCATGGTTACTCATGACCTACTCCTAATCCTTTTGCTTCACAGCAATCTCTTTCCTAAGCCTAAATAAATTGTTTTGCTGGGTTCCGTGAGGAGATACTGAAGGAGCCATTTATATGCAGATGATAACAAAGATATCAAACCTTTGCAACTAATTAAAACCTAGCAGTTTTCTCCAACCAGTTATTTAGAAGATAAGGAATAACATAGGAAAATCATCATAACTGGATTCCAATAACATGGGAAATTTAAATCATTTGTTCTAAACAATTGCAGAAGAATGTTTCAGCTTTGGCATTTACACTAGAGCCTGTTGATTCCACATTTGAAGGTTGAGTGTATTGCACTGCCATCAGATCTCCATCTGGATGTACAGCTCCACACTACTGCTAAAATATATGCTTTAATATTTATGAAATATTTCTAGATCAAGATTACCGCTCAGAAGGAAAGACTATCATGACCCAGTTATTTAGTACTTTTGCATTTTCCAATGACAAATTTCGAAATTCTTTCCAAACTGAGTGTTCATGACAGAGGCTGAATGCAGCATTTCTTATCTTTATGGAAAGGAATGTTTTATTTATTAGCTTTTGTATTAGTATTGTACTTAGGAGCCCTACTCATGAAACAGGACTTTGCTCTCTTAGATACTGCACCAACACTGATAAATAAAAGACCGTCCTTTCTGAAATCTTCATGATCTTAGCGAGAGCCAGAAGGTAACGTGGATATGAACACACAGAGGATACAAAATAAGAAGCAGATAATATAGGACATTGACAGGCAATATTAACATCTTAACATAACAAAAACCATCTTCGGAATAACTTCATATTTTCCCAACAAATTTTAAATTTTGTGCCAGCCACTGTAGAAATGTCATTTTTCAGATTCAAGTGAGCTTTATCATGATTGACAGTGAGCAAGGGTTTGTGATAGTTGCAGCTGGACATGCTGTCCCAGCTGCATTCTCATCTCATTAGCATTATTAGTTGTGAAGGCAGCAATGAGACATCCATGTCCCATATTACTGATCAGCAAAACAAATGTTTTCAAACTCAGGATACTGGATATGTCCTTGTCACTGAAGTGATCCAGTGACCACCAGCACACCACCACCATCACATCCAAGCACACAGGTGACGGCTGCCGTGAGCAGCAACCACAAGGCGCAGAAAAAGTGGTACCTATGAGCTGAGAGATGCCACTTTGCAACCCGCCTCCCCTCCTGCGAGCCCTGTGCTGTGGCAGGGAAAGGCAAGAAGAGGAATTTAAACCTTCAAGCTGAAACAGTGCAGAGGTGATTACCATCAACTATGCTATCACAGGAACATCACCGTAGCGCTGAACTTCACATCTGCACAAAGCACGTGCTCAATGAAGTGATGAGGCCATGCCCTCCAGTGTGCAACTTTAATCCCCCCCCTGCAGGAGTCTGAAAGCTCACGGGAGTGACTTATGCATGGACTTAAAATAGTTTTGGAGCATAAAAAGTCAAACTAAGGAGAAAAAGGAAAAAAAATAAAAAGGAAAGAAAAAAGAATAGAGATACTCAGCTTGCAGGTTTATTTAAAAGCATCTTCAGCAGTAGCATTTAAAACGCAGCTTTACTGACACACTGGTGTTCTCAGCAGCTTAAATATCACGTATTTAATTGAGCAGTGTCCTATTCCACCTTTTAAAATTTAAATGTCAAGTTTCAAAACCACATTTATAAAATGCCTTCGTGCTTCTTAAAATACAGAATTTCTCGTTACATACTTTGTACTGTGTACTTTGGCATGAAAGTATGCAAAGAAAAAGAGGCAAGTTTTATAAATTTAACAAAAAAAACCCCATAAACCCAAGCAGCACAGAACACTAACTGAAACCACCAGTAAGTAGAAAAAAAATATAATCGAATATTTTGGCAATAATTCATAGTGAAAGCCCTGGACAAAAACCTGTGCTTTCTACTACATCACAAACGTTAGTAAATAGTGAATCCAATGAACTACCAGACAGAGCTAAGTTATTCAGTTTATGGTAAGTTTCTGAAAAGGTCCTAGTCCCCTAAGGATTAGAGGGTTGTAAATAAAGTCACTTTCATCAATTTGGGCCACTGGGACGCTCATCGTCTCAGAGATGGCCTCAGCCTCAGGCCTGAGCAGCCAAGTGAAGGGCATCCTGAGGCCAGCGAGAAGTCTCTGCAGGCTTCAGAGCGCAGGTGCAAAGCGCTTGTGCTCATCTACTCCACTAAGCAGGGCATCGGATTTGAGACATGACTTGGGAGACGTTGAAGCAGAAAGAAAATGGCTCCTGTGCTGCTACTGAATGCCCCAGGCTTCATTTGCGCTTTCAGGAAGCTTTGCTTGGCTTCTGATGATAACAGTTTTCTAGATGATGGAGAAGTGACAATCTGCTCTCCATGCTCCCTGAACAGCAGCCCTGACAACTTTATCTCTGGAGAGGAGACTCTTCCCCATAGATGTTAACTTCCAACAGATTTTTAAAAAATCCAACTAACAAACTCAAAAGCACCCAACCAAACAAAACTTGCTTCGTTCCTGTATGGTCAGACCAGGGTTTTACTGTGGCAGGGGGAGATCTTTTCTGAAAAAAAGAAGGCTGCACTGGTGTGGAGAACTTGGAAATGCAAAAGATGACATTCCCCCAAGGGGGGGTCTAAGGCAAAACCCCTCATGCTCACAGCCACCACAGCTCCCGCGCTCTTTGCAGCATTTCAACGACTTGGCAACTGCCATCACATGAACACTGGTCAAATGTCATCCAAAGAAATTAATCTTAACCTTCTTTAATTAAATAAAACTCACACTAGAGAAAAAAAATCTGTAATTTAATCATTATTATGAAAAAAATGCAGTTATGTAGAAGAACAAATAAACTGGGGGGTGAGGGGGAGAGATGTTTAAGGATGTCACTGTTATCCCTAAGGTGAGTAGGAAGAAGGTGAGCTGTGTGCATATTCCATTTTTATTTCTTTTTGGCAGAAATAGAACATTGCTTAGGCATAATTTACATTAGAGTTTCTAATTTAGCACTAAGGTTGTTGAAGGGAAGGCAACATGCATTTATCAGCAGATAAAAATAACAGCAATAACAGCATTTGAGCCAGGCAGAGCGACAGAAGTCGGTGCTGCAAAGAGCAGGCTTGTTGCTCTCCTGTGTGATCCGTGTAGGCAGCTGACTCTTACAGGGAATTTAAAGAGTAGACAAAAAAATAAATAATCTGTCTGCCATTTCCCACATGCAGTCTAATCAGGGTGGTTATTAAACACAACATAACTGTCCCAGAACAGACTTTATCACAAAGAAATTAATAACTGCTTGGCTTTCAAGTATTTCAGAAGTGACAGAGGCCTCTTTTGTTCTCCTGATAAAAGGAAAACAAACAATCTGACCATAAAAATCACAGGCTGCCAGCAAAAACGTACATTCAGATACCATAAGGAAATCAAGTGATTAAATTAGGTCTATTTTGACAGGCTCTTGTCACTGGACTTGTAAATTAGAAGTTAGAGTCTTATTCTGAGGGAAATCAACCAACTGTTATCTGCGATATATTTATTTGCACGTGTGCTTTAAGTGGGTTCACAAGAAGTTCTTCACCTGCATTTGTAAATTCAGGCAGTAAGTTAAAAATAAAAAAAAAAGAAAGAAGATATTATTAACAACATAACAGACAGCAGTCTCACTTTTGGCTTCTCTGCATAAATTTTACCCAAATGTCAGTAAAATCCTACTGATTCTAAGTCAGCACAATGGAGTACAGAAGCAGACACACAAGACAGCAGTCTTGTTAACTCTGGCACTTCAAATAGACTTACATATCCTTATTTCCCTGAAAATGACCAGATTTTTCAGTTAAATAATTATCTCAAATTTCCTTCTTAGTTTTCCTTTTATTTTCAAGCCCACCTAGTTCAGGAAATGTTGATTTTTTTCTCTACAGATGTGCATACCAGCAAACCCTCTGCAGTGAGGAAGAAGCGGGCAGTTCTTAAGTGACAGCTGAGATACTCCTGAAATCACCTCACTCTACTTGAGCATTTAAAGAAGATCTACTAAATACAGAGCCTGGTGATGACAGTAGTAGTAGTTGAGGTCTTGGCAAATTTCTGACACTAAAAAAAAAACTTAATTATTTTTCTCTTTAGAGCATAAAGTGAGAAAATCTGGGGCAGGGGTTCCTCCACTGTTTTTAAAACTGGGGAGTACACTCTATAAACATTTTGGTATTACAGTGATCCCATCATTCATAATTTCATCTCCTACAGGTTCCATAGCATATGTCATTTAAAGAAATTAATTTCCTGCTGAATGATTTAGGGTATCTTTGAAAGAAAACAGACTGATCAAACGCATCAAAAGTCTTCAATATGAACATTTGCCATGGGGTTATTTCTTTCTTCCTGCCAACTCATCCTGATATTTCTTTGTACTACTAAAAACACTTACACAGTTGCGTTAAGATTTTAGTTTCCATAGAAACTGTTATTGGCTAAAGTAAATACAAGATGGCAAAAAGTGTGGATTCCCTCGTCCTGCAAGCATGCTTGCTGCTGCCAAATTGTCACCACCTAACCTTTCACCAGTATTCACTGCTGTGTGACACTTCCATGAGTCTCCCTTTAAAAACACGGACACTCTTGAGGAGCACTTCCATGATTCACAGAAGGTATGTGAGGATTCAGAGCTATTTCTATGCCTCATTGTACAACAATGTATGTTTCTCTTCACTGCTCCTTGTATTATTTTATTTTGCAGACCTCTTTGCTAAACTTTATAAGGGAAAAAGACATCTCTTTGTTAGTCTGAGTATCACAACAAAACTCGAGAGTGTGCTACCAGGTAACGTGTGACTAAAAAGAGGTAAATAATTGGTTCATCACAACTAATCATTTTTACATTCCTTTAGCATTTCAAAATACAAACAACATGAGCCATGAGCATCCTGATGCTGCACCCTTGCCGATGCCCGTGGCAGCTCTGAATCGCTGCAAGCTGTGAGAAAAGCCATGCTTCAAAAAGGCTGCACTGAATTTATGGGCAGTCACGCTTCTGAAGAAAAAAAAAAATGAACTGCATATTAATCTCCTGTTCTCAAAATTTCACTTGCTCCCTTTCTAAATGAGTCTAATGCTTACTAAAAAGGCAAAGTCCTGATAATCATCTTCTAATTCCCTCACTTCTGTATAAATTTCACTGGATCTTGAATTCATGCACTTTTTCCTAACATACACAATTAATAAGTCTTTTCTTGTTCTCTTCAGAACATTACTTTCATTTTTATTCTCATTTAGAGATCTGCTGCAGTGCTCTGTGCTGCCTGAGATTTGCCCTTATTCCAAAGAATAAGGCTTGGCATGTATATTGCATTGAGACAGAAAACTCTGTTATCGTTTCTGAAAATAGCAGCTAAAAGACAGAAGAACTCATCCCTCAAAATGTAGAAAAAGAAGACGATGCTGAAGCTTGTCTAACACAGGGGTCATTCAAATATACTACCTACTGATTTTGGGTCAGAGGATGATCTTCTCACCCCTAAGCATCAAGTGTTTTGGTACCAAGTAAAGATCTCCTTTCTATATCATTAGAAGCCTAAGCTTCTATGAAAGACATACAGGCTTATTTTCAGATGCCTCAACACTCTGACAGATCTTTGCACCACCATTTTGCTGTAAAACCATTCTGATTCTTTTCCCAAGACCCACAGGTTCTACTTAACCCCCTAAATCTACGAATTCACTTTAGGTGCCTAATGGCACCCAAAGCAGGACAGAGACTTTGCAAGTCTCCTGAATTTCTCTCATCTTCCCAGCCTTTTGCACCATTTGGAAGAATCAGTGGGCACTGCCATGGATGAAAACAAGTTTTGAGTTTCCTAAAAGGATAAACACAGAGCCACTCTTACACCCATAGCAGGTAAGGTGAAGCCTCACACTGTCCACATGGAAATAGCACTCCACAGGGACACCACAAATTCATTACAGTACCCACCAGTGTGAGAGCACAGATAATAATTACCCTCAGCTGATAAGACCTTGGCTCTAGGATTGTGATCTAGTAGTGGGCTACTCTACATATTCCTGAGGTCTGCTCAGGAAAGTCCTTCTTTTACAGATGACTTTCTGAGCTACTCCCATGCACTGCTGTCACAGCCAGTAGTAGTATTGGTGCTCTGCTCTTAAATCTTCAGGAACAGGAAGAACAGGAGAGTGGTTGGAACAAGCATCACAAACCAGAAGCTGGAGAAGAAATGGTTTTGCACTCCAAATGCCAAGCAGAGCTGAGAATCTACATAGCTGCAATCTAGTGCTAAGACACTAAAACTTTGAGGAGATCTCTGCTCATTCCTTGTGCTACCTTAATGTGAGGACTGTAGGACAAGAACTGCACTTTTCTGCTTTCAAGGAAACTTCTGAAGGTAAACATAATAGGGAATGGAGAAAGGAACCAGAGCTCCTGGATAAGAAACCCAGAAAGAAAAAGCTCGGAGCTTATGAACACTGTAGGGTAGTGTAAGTGCATTTATGTATCCTGGTTTTAGAGTTCAATGTTGCCCTATTTCACACACGCTACAGCCTCGGGAGTAGTACAAAACGTGAGCATGCCTAACACTAACTTCCTCCAGAGCACTGACTATGCCCATAACATTACAGAAGACTTAATTATTGGAGCTTGGACTTAATTATTGGAGCAAAATACTAACACAATTTCAACAAATGTAGGGACACTGTGAAACAGAATAAAACAAAAAGAGTATAATGCCTTCTAAATAAAAACAAAGCATTTGGCTGTTTATCCTTCATCAGTGAAAGCTGCTCCAGAATGAAAAAGCTTTTTAAATTTTTTTTCTCTTATAATAATGACAAGAATAATGACTAGAAAGCAACAACAAACATGCAAGAATCATCACAAAATATATATTCTGGACTTACAGAAAAATATTGTAAAAAGCAAAAATCCTTGTCAACCCAAAAGGCTGAAAGAGAAACTATCTGAAACAAACTGTTTCTTTCTCAGAAATTAAGAATGCTGGTGATTGTACAGAAGGTACATTGAATGCAGCATGAGAACAGACTGTTTCTAGCATTCAAAAGGACGAAAAGTGTGGCAGATTAATTACCAAAGAAACTTCCATACTGGTGGATATGGCAGCATATGGGGAAGAAGTGGGTATTTCAGACAGTGATGGGGAAGAAAGAGTTTTTTGGTAACTTGGCTTGTAGTCCTCTAAAATCATTACTTGCTATGGCCTTCTGTATCAATACACCTAACAGGTTTGGGTAGCTTACTATGGGTGTCATTAATCACACTGAAATTTAGTTTACCATAAAAATAAAGATTAATTGCATTTTTTATGTTTAATAGAAAAGTCAAGGCTTATTAAAGATAACACTTATATCTATCAAAAGGTAACACTAGATCAGAAATACAATAAATGAGGTTTAAAGATTCTCATTAACTTCTTAAGTTTTTAATGACAACCCACAGATGAAATCCACTCTTTGAATTCTGAAAACAGATTAAAACATTTCCATAAACTGGCAAAAGTCCCCTAAGGCAGTATAAAAATTGTCCAAGACTATTGGCAGAGGGAGGGCTGGCAGGGGAACAAAGAGAAAATCACCTAAATCTCATGTTTTACAGTGAAAGATGTGTCAATGCGAAACAGCATGTTGTCCTTTCCTCCTGGCAAGGCTACTAGAGGGAGCAAGTTACCAAGTCAATGGATGATCCCACCAGATCATGAGAGATTAACTGCTGGGATAGTTAATAAACCTGTGTTAAGTGGTACCATGGCAGTAAGAAATACTTGTTTCTGAAGCAGCTAAACTCCATTCCATGTCTGCAGCTTATACCATAGGCTGTGTTACATAGATGTGGAGCTGCTCTCTTAAGCCAATATATCAGGGTTTTTACTAGAAACCTCCATGCAATCACAGGCTTGACTAGGTGCTTGACTTAGAGCCAAGCCTTGCTGCTGCTATATGAGTTTTAAATCTTCTGTGGATGTGACACAAACAGGGCTTCTGTAATGCTTGCTCACCTGCAGTAAATATTCCTTTGCTCAGCCCCACAATATGGATCAAAGCAAAACTGACACAACTGGCCCCAAAACAAGCGTTTTGTCTCACACCGTTTGCAAGACTCCATCAACAGCCAATCCAGGTGCCGTTTTCATTCTGCCCACGCACAAATCAATGACAAAAAGCAAACTCATTCACACAGGTGGTGCATTTCACCATCCTAAAAGTCAGGGTTTTCTCATACTCTTCATTTAATGCCACTGCTGTCAAATCCGTAACATGTTGTAACAAAACCAGCCTTTATGTAACCTAATAAATAAAAGTCACCAAGGCAATAGCTATGCATAAATTTTAGCTAAAAACATTTTGTTAGAAGAACATGAATGTCCTGTGTAAAGCGGGTAGCATTTTAAAATAATGTTCTAGCCATTGTTAATACTTTATTGCTATTCATCATAGAACCATTAATCATTGTGAACTCATTTGGTATTAATGTGGATGTCATAAAGTACTTCTGTTGCATTTCAATTATAACTCAGCCTTTAGAATGCTGCCAGCCATACATGGAAAGCTTTGAAAACCAAATTTGAATAGTCTGTTCAGAGATAACTCCAAATCCATTCTGGCACAGAGAAATAACTTTTCAATTTCCTGATGCCTGCCCCTCAAGGGGCTGAGGAGCTTGTGGGGCCGTGCCCCAACCCAGGGCTGGGTGCAAGGAGGAGGGAGCCAAGAGGAGGCTCCAGGAAAGCTCTGCCCATCCTGATTCAGATGTTTTACCCCCCTGATAAGAGGGTAGAAGAGGCATTCCTTTGGGCTGCTTCAACCTCACCAGTTCAACCGCTGCTAAGTGGCAGCAAGGCCATACTTTAAAGCCCCTAAGGAGATTTACTTTTTTCCTATCACTCCTGTTATTCCCTGAGGCACTATCTTACTTCCAGAGCTGAGTGCTTTGGTTTTTTCTCTCTGATGTATAGTTTCTGCCCAAACAAAAACACCAGAGAGAACATAGATCTACAACCTACTGTCTTTAGAGACAGCAAAGGAGTATGCAATACATCAGAGTAGACCTAAGGGAGCTGATATCCTGACCGCTCTCATGACAGTTTAAAGAAAACTTCTTTCTGGCCTCAAGAGGCACTGGAACAGGAAAACAGGCAGTACAAAATGCAACATGGACCTAAAGAAATATCAACTCCTTGCCAACAGGCAAGCCAGGGACTTGTGAAAGTTTATCTTGACAACCAGGATCTTTGTTCTATCATTGCCAGCAGAGCTTCCATCAGCATTTACATACAGACTCAAATACAACAGCTCAACACATTAAACAGAGAAAAGGCAAAGTACTACTTAACAGTTAAGGGACTTTTTTTTAAAATTCTTGCATATAATTCCCATGCTATTATGATCATCAACATAACATGCAAGCACGGAGCAAAAATTCCTACCTTGGGAGCTCTGGCATGTTTTCCACATCTGGCATCTTTGACAAGGCTGATATCTAGCAGCTCAGTCTCCTAGAAAGAAAAATTGCAACACAGATAATTATTACATTAACCAAAAATCCTTGTTGTGTTAACACTGCCCTGCTTCCTATAGCTGTCTGGGGTTTGCCCGTTTGCAATGACGTCTGTCCAAACTGAGAACAGTTTCAAGGAGTGCTCTGTTGCACTTAAGCTATTCTAATAGCAATACTATGATCTTAAACACATAACTTGTCTTCTTTAAAAATATGCATATATCTCATGATATACAGAATATATAGACAAATTATGAGTCAAGCTTATTTCTTGGATCATTAAATACCAGCTGCTGTGGTGTTAGTTTTTTTTTCTTTTTAATACAAATTTAATTTTTTATGCTAGTCACAGTGTGACATTACAAACAGAAAAGCTACTTCCTTATTCCCAGAACATCTTGAACAGTGCACATAAAATCCAATAAGTGTTATATCTACAATGGTAACAGGTTCCAACAATTTTACAGTGACTACTGCTCATTAAAAACCATGTACTTTTGACAAGCATTTCAGAGTTCATACATTAACTCTTGAGTTGTGGGTTATAAAACACATGCCAAACTTGGAATATAACTGGCGTATGATGGCAGCTTCTGCTAGGCAAATTCATATCCTCCCCTGTACACGTGTAACATGAAGAATCTCCTTTTACGGATAATCTCCTACATCTACACCCTCCCTGAGGGTGCTTGGGAAGGAGAGGTACTAAGCTGAGCCCATGGTGCCCTGGCTGTGCCTACCAGGGTCAGCCTAGCAGGGTGCATGCACCGCTCCGGGGTAAACGCTGGCTATTTGCCCATCTCCAGGCATGCAACAAATTATAACCTTCAACCAACATCAATTTCCCCAATCCCATCCTGCCACCAGGCGTTTTTGGATGTTCCTTGGTTTTGGTTCTTTGGAAGAACCTTGGTTTTGGTTCTTTCTTGAAGAGCAGGGCAGGGAGCATTTGGAAGGAGGAAGGATGCTGAAGATTGGAGCAGTGGGATTCCCAGCTGCCCTGAAAGCATGCACATCCATGCAGCATCATGTGTGCTTTCCCAGGAACACCACCAACTGCCTTGCGAGACACAGGGAGAACATCTGACCTGATCCAGCATTACTTCACAATTTTAAAACCCATCTTAATACTGTCCATGTCATTTACACTAGCATTTGGACTAATAGCTCGTGTTAGCATAGCTCAATTACATATTAAATATAGGTTAAAAGTACTTCAACAGGAGTGCGACCCCGCCAGAATTAGAGCTACACCAGTTCAACGCGTTTCAGCCTTCCAGTAGTAATTGCAGATGCTGTGTGGAGAATTTGAAGTCTCTGTGCTAGACAAAACCACTATAATTTTTAATTTCAAGGAGAAAAAAAAAAAAAAGATATTTTCTTATGGACATGTTATTTTGACACTGTTACTTTATATCCTTATTTTTTTTCCATCTTAAGGGATCCAATTCTGCACAGTTCTTGTCGGCCTTTGTTGTCTATTAAGACCCCAGCTCTACCATCAAATTTTCACGACTGTACATTCATCACATCCCACTCCATCCCGAGGAGCACTGAAAATGTTTCCACATATTTTATTTCTTCTGAAATCAGCCCATGCCACATTTGCATCTCTAATATAGAATGATAGTCCTAGTGCTTGTGTAGATGCTACAAATAATTTGTCAGTTAAACAAAAAAAAAACCTGTTCCCCCTCCCTTTACTTTTTTAAGTGTCAGGAGAAGGGATTGACTCTTACTCTCTCAACCTGCTCTTGTGAATCATAATTTTGCCAATTACATCATGTTATCACCTGGGATGTAGCAGCAGTAGAAGGGAAACTTGCTGCTCAACACAGAAATAAATAAATAAATAAATCAGAGTGAAAAGAGACAAAGAAGTGCTATGAAATAGCTGTGTGTGCAGGTATGGCAGCAGGTGTGACTTTAAATAAAACAGGAAAATGGCACACTGGAGGGCTTATCTTTGAGTTAATGCATGTGGCCATTCAGATATTGGCAGACGTGAAAATAATGAAATATGTCAGAGCTACATTCGGGTTTATCACAGTCAGAGCTAGAACTATGGTGGGAAATGGAAGAGTCATGATATAATTATGGTCAGAATGAGAACAGATAACATCACATAAAAGGCAAGAAATTGAAAGGAAAACCAGGGCCAGCACATTCCATGAGCATCAAGCAAAGGGAAACCAAGGCAGGGCAGAGACAGGCTGAAAGTCCATGAGCAGAAACCGTGCAGAGCAGAGCAAGGAGATGACAGCACTTCAGATTTACAGACCAGCAAGGGCAGACATGCCCAGGTTCACTGTTATCAGACAAGAATGTGGGCTTCAGGGTGAGAGGCCAGGGGTTATATTTACCACAACAAATAATACTCATGCCTCACAGCAGTCTCTGACCCACTGTGAAATGTTTTACAGAAGCTATGGGCACCTGCAGAGCATGTCATAAAAATAAGGTTTTGCCAACTGAAAGGACTGACAAGCACTAAAAATAAAGTCTTTAACAGCAAACACATGAGATAAATGAAAGACGTTGACGAAAAATGGATCTTTTATAAAAGACATGGAGCCACACACAGACTGAATTTCAGAAGTTTTTTTGGTTGGACTCAAACTTTAGCTTTTTTTTAAAAAAATAACAACAAACAGAATTAGAAAATTAATTATCTTACAGAAGTGCAACTTCCCATAACACAAACATCAGAAGACCCTTTTAAATGGAGTAACATACATTAGAAAGAGACACAGAAAAGGGAATGGCAACAACCAGCACCCCCAAGGACAGTACAAGGAACCCAAACCACCCTTGCTCAGGTCTGCATCCTCTGGGATGGTGGAAGAAGATGGGGTACAGGCTTCTGGAGTTTTGACTGCTACCTTCAAGCCACTTGCACATCACCAAGCCTCTTGCAGAAAACATGACAGCCCAAGGATCCAAGGCCTAGCCAGGACAGTCTAAGACTAGAGAAAGTAGAGTTTTGTGGGGCCACTTTGACAAGACCAGCTGGCATGGCTGTAGGAAAGGCTAACCCCCTGAACATCCACCTAATGGCCTCACTGCACTGTTACCTCCTTGTTGCGCTACCTCTCTGACATAGAAAGCAGGTTTTATAATCCTATCCCTATAATCCTTTATAACCCTATTTGACAAGGCCATTTAATTTGGGGGGATTATGTCCTAGGTGGTCATTACAGAAGCCACAGGAAAATAAAGTCCAAAGTCTCAGCCACCACCCGATATCAGAAAGAAACAGTCTGGGTTCTGTAAATACATTTTATACGTATGCTCAGATCAGTAGAAGCAATAGCCTGATAGACGCTATAGCCTATGCTTTAAATTAAGAAGATGAGAGCAGAATATGCATCCCTGTGAGTGCCTCTGCAGGCAGCATTCAGTGGGGCTTGGATAAATCAGAATTCATAATGTGCCATTTCTTAGAAGTTCTTTGGTTCAAAAACACCAAACCTCCTGGAATTCCCTGACCCCTGGGCACTGGCTTTCATCTTTCAAACAACTAATTAAGAGGACAGAGAGCAACTTCCTCCCAAATGAGAGAAAAGACAATTTCCTATTTCCCTGTTGCAAAATGTGGACAGACTTCTGTAAAGGGAAAATACACTTTAACTACTGGACAGAAAAGTGCCCCATTTCCTGTGCAGCCAAACAACACAAACCCTCCTCTGCTTAAATCAACAGGAGTTTTGCTACTCGCTTCCTCTTTGAAGGTTTGGAAATTGCACTCTGTGGTGCACAAGGCATGAAAGCCAGAGCAACTGGGGAAAAAAAAACCAAATAAACAAAAACCAAACCAAACCAACCAACCAAAAAAAACCCTAATCAAAACCCTCTGCGAGTCCCAACTTTTCCTGATTTAGAGACCTCCAGTCATTGCTGTTGGGACTTACTACTCTTCCAATAGAGCAGTATCCCTTAATGCAACTGGTAGTTTCCCCCCAGTAATTTATAATACACGAATTCTGGAGAAATGAATTATTAATCGTACTATGTTTGTTTTCAATTAGCAGCTGAGATAAAGACATATTTGTATCGGGTTAGATTGTGCAATCTAACTTTTATGGGTGAGTACACACTCACAAAAGCAATAGATTGTGCAACCTTCAGTAACTGAGCACTTATAATTAGGCACGCCTGAATTTAATATAGTAACACCAATTTACACCAGCTAAGGATCTGGCTCACTCCTATTTTAAACTGCCCAAAATGATGCCAAATGAATCACAGTGTCATGGGAACTTGCTTGTGACGTAACCCCAGCTACAAAGCAGGATTCCTTATTGATCCCACTGGAGAGCTCTGCTGAAGAGCCACTCTCAGCACAGAGCGGGCTGAGTGTGGGATCAAGTGTCCTACAGAATTTCACAAAAACTATGTCAAGGAGACATAGCAAAAGTGGGTGTGCATTACAACAGCTGCACGGGTTAGTTGGTCCAGATATCTAATTACTTCACTTATAAAACAAAAAATTCTACTCTGAGTGCTCACTGTGGCTGCGTAATCCTGTATTGCTCTGACCTATGTTTGTTCATCCTCCATTTCCATGTTGCTTCTGGTCAGATGTTCTTTTTTCCCCACTGTATGAAGTGTTGCTACATGCTGCCAGCAACCATGGAGTGCCATTCTCATGGTCACGTTCCTGTAGCCATTGCCATTTAGGGATACAGTCTAACTGATGCACCGCTAATTGAAGTCTAATATCTCGTTTTCCACTTAGCTTTGAAATCTGGTGCTCCTAGTTTCAAATCTGCAGAGGAAACAGTGTGCCTGAAAGCTTACCTAATTCTTACAAATATTACCAGTCATTCTATTAGAAGACACAACACTACCTTCAATGTTTGTCTGATGCAGCGCTGGCAAAATAAACTTTGAAAACCTAAGGCAGTTTTGCAAACAAGCACCATTTAGTGCTACTGGATGGCAACATCTGGTGAAAGTTTTCAAAGGGAAAAGGCTATTTTGCTGAAGCAAACTTCAAAGGGAGACTTTAACTATTCCCTGTAGAAGATGTTGTTACTCATAATCAAACGTTTCTTTAACATAGAAAGACTCCATCTCCATTTTAACATTTTCTGAGCATCAAAGCATCAAATATTTCTTGATGAAAAAAAAAAAAAAGCATCTCTAGGTTACTTTTATTCTGCAATTGAAAACTGTTATTTAAAATAAACACACAAGTAAATAATTTCTTACAACATGTTAGAAAGAAAATATTAAGATCAACATTTGAATTTGATTGCGAACAATTACAGGTCATGCTAAAAAGGTATCTGGCCATAGATTTAGAGTAAATATATATGCAAACTCAGCAATTTACAGAATACACCTTATTCCAGTTTCTGAGATTTTGACAGCTTTTTGATCAAACAGCCACACACAGATGACTCCAGGACTGCCATCTCTGCAGTGAGAATGAATATTTAGCACTAATTTAGCAAGGGTGCTTTCACAGCTAGGGGACCTCATATATAACCCCCCTCTTAAAACCATATCTATTTTCATCCATTATCATTAAGAATAAATTGCATGAAATATCACTAAGAATAAATGTAGTGAAACACAGCAATTTGCCTCCTCAGCCCAAAGGAAAACTGAGAAGGACTGGGTGAGGTTGATTTAACAGTCACCTGCATCAGTAGCCACAAGAAATAGCAAAGCTGTCAGTGACATTAATGGGAGCTGAGCTAAGGTAGCCCTGAGTTTTCCTGAAAGTGCTGGTATATAATTCATAAGCTGTGTCCCACTAGAGAAAGACAGTCCCTGAAGAAGCTATCTCCATGTTTCCTCCTGGCAGCACACAATTCAATTTTGAAGCATCAAATTTGTCTGCTGTGTCAATAAGCAAGCAGCACAGTAGCACGTACACCCTAAAGTCAATGGTAAAACTCTCCCTGACAATAGCAAAGTGTTTTTGTACACAAGTTGTTCTTCACAAGTTCAAAATATTTTATTACCTTCCCACCTCCAGTTTTTAACAAGGCATTGAAGATGATTGCATTATTGCTGCAGCTTGCCAACTTGCCCAAAGCAACCAGACCTCTTCTAGTACCTTACAGGTGATGCTCTCACAGAGGTTATGAAGAAGCAACTGCAAGGCATTCAACTAATGAAACAAATACTCAGGTTAAACTGAACATGTATTTCTAGATTAGCCACTGGCTTCCCAAATAAAAGCCACTGACTTTTATTAAAACTTTCAAACTTTGTTAAAGTGACTCCTGTATTCTCTGCCTTTAAACATCTATTAAAAAATGCAAAGCCCAGGACAAATCCACCACCCTGGCACCCAAAATGAGAAAAAGCGTGAGTAGCAGAGTTGTTCCTGAGGGGCAAGAGAGAGAAAACACTTTGCTGCCTCCACTTCGCCCAACCACTTATTTTAAAGCTCTTCCTTTCTGGCCAATAAATGCTGTGAGAAAGTCACTACAGTCCCATCCACTTAGGCCCTTTCAGAGCGTGAGGCTGGGCGAGTTTCACCATACACACAGCGGAAGTTCAACTCCTGGACCTTTCTCTCTTGTGAATTATTTTAAGTGGGGAGCTGTTTGGCATCATCAGCATTATATCTCCCCACAGAGTTGGTGGAAGCGCTCTGGCATTTCTTCTGCTACCTACTGTGCTAAGAGATAGCCCCTTAGGCAGGGAGTGATGGAGACAGAAGGAAGAACGTAGATGTGTGCCTCTTACACAGCACAGCAGCCTGGCCAACAAGAACATTGTTTTGACCACACAAGCACTTTTGGTCTGGACTAGCAATTCTAGCCAAGTAGTCCAGGCAGACACTCACCCTCCCTACAACTCATGGCATTCAGCCCCCATTCAGGCAAGCAAAGGGTTAAGGTTAGTGCATTGTCTGATTCAACATACAGCTTTGACCCTCACCATCCCACACGCCCAGTAAATTCCCAGCCAGCCCTCTCCAGAAGAGCTCCCTGACTTGCTTCCTCAGCCTCTCCTGTTCTGCTTTCTGCAAGTAAATAAATACTGTTCATTAGACAAGGAGGAGGATGATGCAGTTGGGATTCCGTGATACCTGGTTCCTCAGGTGCCTCTCCCAGCACTCTTGATTAAAGCACCTGGTGAGGTTACCACAACTACACTCAACCATAACTGGATGGTGGATAATCTTCTCCAAGCAAACAACTCCACAGGGAATGGAAATTTTTCAAAAATCGCTTGAATAGAATGACTTTTTGCCATCCAGAAATAAGTTATCTGCAAATCTGAATCTGAGCTAATCTTCATCTGGGTGGTCATTAACTGTTCTCAACTCAAAAAGAGTTGGAAGACCTCAGCACTTGCAGGGGAAGAACTAGTATGATTTCATTCAACTGCTCTGGGAATAAGCTCCAAGTACTGTGCAAGGTTTCTTTGCTTGCAGATTCTTCTTGAAGCACCAAGTTACATGACATCCCTACTGAAAGGCCATTATAGCAAGTACTCCTATAGAACAATAAGCCATAAACTGAAAAGTTTTTGCTATTTTAGTAACGCTCAGAATCAAAATGTACCCCAGGAGACATAAGAACAGCAACATTTTCTAGTACAGAGAAAACAGTCTGCAGTTTATATGAAACACTGGACTATTAGGAAAAAAAAATGACAAGGAATTTTCATGCTAAGTACCCTTTTAATAACGAAAGCAAAACAAGTCTCCTGCATCTATGCATATAGTTCTTCACTGCTTCATTAAGGAAAATTTCATTTACTTGGATTTACAGATGCTGTGACTATGCAGTCTAGGAACTGGTGCACACATTTCACAACACAACTCTTAGTGCAAAGAAACAGTCAAGATGCAGAAGAACATGCAGAGTTAAAGATCTGCTACCTGCCTTCATCACAGCAAACAGACCAGCACAAACAGGTGAAGGACATACCAGAGAGTCAGGGTATTATGAGCAGCAATCATGTCAGATTTTAAAAGTAGTGCACTGGAAAAATAAAAAATTTCCATAGCCATCTCTGAAGCTACAGTTCTAGTCTAAAGTCATGTGTGATTGATCTGGCATAAGCTTGGTATATGAAAATAATTACTTGCCCTATTACTCAGAGTATCAGTGTATACTCCACAAAATCAGGGCACAATCCTTAATCTTACAGCCTAAATACACAAGACAGTGGATGAACTGCAAAATAGGTATGTGAAGCAATCTTCTAGCAGGACAGGTGAAAACACTAGCAAAGCTGGAGAAGTATCTCTATATCTTAGTCCCACACTCATTAGCATGCAGTGTCCTCACCACCTTTCTGCCTTTGCATCAGACTCCACATACCAGTGCTCTACCTTTCCAGGAAAGACAGTGTGCCCTGGAGCTGGATATAAGCTTGAAAACAAGCAAGTATTCAGAGCTTTACAATGAAAGGAACCTGATGTTTTTTATGGGTATCTGTACACAGACAAGTCTGGTTATAAGTGATATGCTGTAAACCAAGTGAGAAATCAATCCCTGGCAGAGTTAGCACTGGTGCTTGGTCATTTAGTTTCCCACTAGAGCGTGCTGCCTCCCATGGCCAGTCAGCTGTGGACGAGATGTATGGCTGCTTTGTTTTAAAGGTTTTGAGGAGCTCATCTGAGACTCCTTCAGAGGCTGCATCCCGCTGCACTCCACTGCAACACAAGGAGAATTCCCGCAGCAAGACAGCTTGTCTCTCAAGCTCAGTGCAACGCAAGCACATCCATGGCCCAAAACTAAAAGTTTCTCATCCAAAAAACGTGGCTTTCTTGCAGCTGGCAGTAGGAATTGCATGGACACAAGCACCTCGAATGTAGCAGTTGGAACTGGTTTGGTTCTGCTAAAATTGCTCTCATGGAACTGCTCATCCCACTCGCACAACTGGGTAACAACAGGAGGAAAAGGACAACTGATGAGGTACAGCCATATCCAAAAGAGGGGAGGACTGAAATAGAAAACAAAACATACTGTAGGCAGCCTTCATAATGGTACTTGAATATTTTTTATTCACATAACTGAGAAAAACCTGGCAATTTTTAGCTTTGAAGTCACAAGGAAAAGTACAGTGTATTGAAGTTTTAAGCAATAGATTTAAAAAAAAAAAACCAAACAAAACAAAACAGCAGTATTTCTATTAAAAAACTTCTCTTTTCATATTGAGAGTCATAATTATGTGTGATTATGATAATTAATCACCTTCCCAGAAAGAGCCATATCATTTTTGGGGGGTGATGTTCTCATGCCATTATTTCACACTGACCAGGGATCACAGACTACATGTACCAGCATTACGTTTGTTCTTTTGAAGAAAGTAACTTGTATTATTTTCAGCAGAGTGCCCTAAATAGCGAACGTTTGGAGCAGAGACTTTCATCTCAGTTGGAACAGCCACTTTACAACTCCTGCCTACTGCCCTGTGCCACTCTGCTTCCACACCTGACATTGCAGCTCCTCCTCAGGCAAATCTCCTGTTGATCAACACAAGACTGTTTCTGAAATGGAAGAGGATCAAGTCCTTTGAACTTCTATAAAAGTCCTTTTCTATTAATGCAGCGTAAGTTTGATGCAATCATCTAAAGGAATACCAACACAATCATGGCTTTCAATATATATTTTCAGAACAGCTGAGAGCTTTTGACTGCTTTATATTAAAACAATAAATACTTTTTACACATGTAAATTGAACTGGGAGATTATGAACTTGAAATTGCTCTGCTCCCTACATAGCACAAGTTTTAAGGTTAGAGCTCAACATAGAATACATGCCCTATTTACACGCCTGTGACTTCCATGGAGGGATAAGGTAAAAGGATAAAAACTGAGAACTGTACAGAAGCACATTGTATATTCCTGCCAGCTCCTCTAGCTAAGGCCCTGCAATGTGTTACTTAACTGGAAAATCCACAATCCATGCACGCTTCCAATTGAAGACTCCAGCTATAACATGATGTTTAAGTACTAAAGACAATAGCTGAAAACTCACAAATTGACCTTTGTAAATAAAGATACTTTGTGGTTTTAGAATCCAAGCTTTGGTTTCTGGGATGTATTTAAAGCTGAAATAGCATTAAAAGACATCTTGACAAGACTTCTCCCCAAGACACAAATATCTCTTGGGATTAGTTATTTTGCTAGCGTATCTATTAAATGGTGCAGATTTCTCACTGTGTTTTTACATAGATCATCCTGGTTTTACATCTAATCCGTACCAGACCTGGAGACAAAGAAAACCTAAGCCAATATCTACATTTTAGAAAATGGAAAGAAGGGAAAATGACCCTTCGGTCATAAAATGACATTAAGCTGATAGGCAAAGCTTTAGATCAGATGATGAAAGGAATATATTAATGTGAAAGTAAAACAAAAAAAAATAAACAGGAGGCCACATGAGCTTGCTAGCCAGAGCATATCTAAGTTGATCTTTTTTTCTTGGCACAGGAAGCTTTGAAGATCTTCTCTGCCTGAATTTTGACTAATTACATGACCCAAAATTGACATAACCTCATCCAAAACTCTGGTCCCCAGTACTCATAAGTGATTTTAACTTGAAGGAGATAGAGAAAGGGTTTCAAAAGTGATGGCGTAACTGGGAGTACGCTCTTACTAGAGAAGACTAAAAGAGGTTGGCTTCCATGGAACAGCAAAAGGCAGGCTAAGAGGGGTATGATTATTGTCTATAAATATATGCATTGTATAATCAGTTGAGAGGAATAGGAGCTATTCAATCTAGAAAGAAATAAGAACTGAGCTATAGAGATTCTAATAAGTAAGGGCAAAATTAGAACTATTTTTCTTTATATATTGAAAGCAAAAAATACACTTTAAAAATTGAGTTTGACTTGTTTCTGACTATGAGAATAATACATTCACTAAACAATATCTAAAACCATAAAACTAACATAGAAAATCTTTTCCTAGAGCATAGATTTAAAGGAATCAAATTTCTTTACAGCTAAATCCTAGCCTTCTCCCCATTCCAACCATCATTCAGCATAACCTATAAAGTTACCACAGGACAGGTCAGAGAATAATTCATTAAATACTGATACATAAGCAGCCTAATTTGGAGGTTTTGACATTCCAGCAATTGGAGTGGAAGTTTATCCCAAAGAAGATCTATACTTCCAGGTTTTCCACATCAACATCAGAAAAAAGCAGCAGAAGTTACACACAGAAAGAAAAGCTTTTCCTGCACAGGTCCTCAACGGTTTGCTCCTCTAAAGGAGAATGAAGTACAAACAATACCAGCTGAAGATATTCAGCCAAACAGATGAGAATCATTTAGGTGAGGGCATAACAAAGCATCGGTTTGTCAATAGAAAAATAGTATTTTGCGTCTTCAAATGTACATAGTTCCTAGTGCAGTAACTCAGTAGCAACTCTCCATGGCCACATCCTCCTCCCTGTGCTGTGCCAGCCGACAAAAAACCTTATCAATGAATGCTCACTCCTTCCTCCTGCAGCACTGTTCACTTCACCTGCTGTTGCCATATTTTAATTTTCCTTATTATTTCCTTTTGCTGCTTAACTTGAAAATATAAGAGAGTTTAGGACATACCTATTTGTTTGGTATTTATTAGGGAATTAATTAGAGGGGAGGAAGAATTTCTTGCTAACTTACATTGTACAAGCTGTAGTCATTATTACTTTTGCACACTCCCAGGGTTTATGGATAAGTGCATTTTAAAAATCAAATAGAAAAAAAAAAAAGAGAGAATCCCCAGATCAGAATCAGTGGTTTAATCTCTAAAGATTTAATTTACATTCATCCATTATTAATCTGAATGCATATTATTATTCATTTTTATTTCATAAATCTCTAGGTAGATCTGGGAAATTATTTTTATTAAGGTATTTGCATGTGCATGCCTCAAATTCTTCTAGTCTTGGCAGTTGTATTTGAAATTAGAATTTACACTGAATGAGGAAACATGGGTCATTCTACAAACATAACAAATATGAAGTCAATGGCAACTTGTTGGAAGACCTTGAGTTCTTGCCAAGCCACGTTTCCCAAAATATTTTGCCCTACACCACACTCAAGCCTCAATTATCCGCTACTCTCTCCTGCAGGAGCCAGCTGCTCCGGGCACGGAAAGCACACACATAACCAAGCAAAAACTTGGTGACATTCAGAAAGATGTACAATTAGGCCTTCTTATCGTTAATCAAACTGAAGGTGGCACTTTTCTTAATAGTTATTCTCTTCAGCCGACACCTTAAGCGTGCCAATGGTTGTGTTCAGCATTACGCTCAGTCATGCTCTAAGACGCTTGTAAAATGAGGTGCTTCACCACCTCAACATAACAGTTTGGGGGGCTGTTACACCATGGGGGACTTCTTGCTACCTGTGACTTGTCTCCACTTGTTGACAGCGCATGCACCAAAAAAAGGACATTTTTTCTCTCTTATCTGGGCACTCTTTGCTCTTTCCTGTTTATATTTTGTTCCAGTATGCAGAGTTAAATGCAAAGCAGCAAACCCAAGGTTAGCGCGGTTGTCTAATGATGTTTCCTTATTTAGCAGTTAGTTTAACTGCAATCTTCTGGTCTCTCCCCCACAAATGTTCTCAATTCTGTTCTCTGGAGCATAATTAGTCTAAGTACCTTTCCCTCAGCAGCAGCATGCTAATACTTCTTGGCTTTTCAAAAGAGGGTTTGTCTTTTTGAAGGTGACCGAAACACATCTTAAGGGAAGTATCAAAGGGCTCAATCCTGACAGGGTACTGCAACAGACAAGTACCACCCAATTTCTCAGCAGATCTGCGTAACTGAGATAAACAAGCCTCAAAGATGTACAGCACAATACCCCAATCTCTGCATTTTGGGAATTTCTCAAGAGCAGTTTCCACGGGCACAACCAACCTGCAACCTGAAGCACATTTAACAACCAGCCACATGGGTTTGCATCAGTTCATATTTCATATTATCACAAAACCTCCATCACTCTGTGCACTTTTTTGCAGTGCTCTCCATTATACGACCTGGATGTCAGCCCTTCATTTCTTTGCCAAACTTTAACCATTCAGCATGAAATAATCCTGCTGGATGATTGCCTGGACTGGGGTGGGTTGGTTGTTTTTATTCCTAAAGTAGCAGCCAGGATGATTTTCCCAATTTCCTCAAATGAAGCTGCAATTTCTGAAACAAGGCACATCTCTCCAAAGGAGATGAACGGGAGCCAAAATAGTTTGGAAAATATGTTTTATGCATGTTCTAAAATATCAACTAGTTCTCGTATATGGGAAGATCTAATGCCTTCCTGCTTGGAGAAACACCTCTAGATTTTAACAGTCAAACAAGTTGTCTCTTTCTACCTTCCTGTAAAAATACAGGCAAGTTTGGAGAGATTAGAACACCAGAAATTCTTTATTTGCACATAAGGAATATAAAAAAAATCATGGAGAATGTATGCTCATGTTATTAATCTCAAAATGCATAAGGAAACCAAAATGAAGTTCATTCTAGCATTTCATAACTTCTAAGTGGTTCACTTTGCAGCCTAAGTAATCTCTTAACAAGTGTCTCATTTCTTTCTAAATGAAATTTCACGTGTAATAAAATTATTTTTAAGAATCAAGTGTAAGAATTAGTGTGTCTTTCAAAGCAGGCTATGCTGCCTCTAGAATAAAACAAAAGAGCATTATTAATGGCTAAAAACATGCTAGTTAGAAGAAGAAAAAAGAAAAAAAAAAGCCTGGCAGACTTAGAAAATGGATGCTTTTTCAGTAATTGCATGGATTGAGAAACAGCTATTTTTGTTGACATCTTCAAAGAAACTTTTAAAGTTATGGAAAGTAAACAGAGGAAAATCAGCAAGCACAATGTTTTTTTTCCAGAAAAATGGTAGTTTGAAAACCAACAACAGAATACAACAAATCTATTTAGGAGAACAAAGAGAAGGCCATTTGGGCAGAGGCTAGGGCTAGTGAAACCACCTACCGTGATTTTAATCCATGCACACATCAGAGCAGGCATTTTACTGATGAGATTTTAATTGGAACTTGGTCACCCTTGAAAAATCCCTCCCATAACACGTAGCTAGGCTGGCTGTAAATCAGGACAGTAGGGATGATGACACAAGATACTCAAAATTAGAAACTGTGTGACAGCTAAACCCATTAAAAGATGCATGGTAGGGGAGAGTAAATAAACAGGAACTTGCTAGAAGGTCAAATTTGTATGTTTTGTGGTCAGCTCCTGCAGCTTTATGATGACAATTGTGATATTTAGGGTTATATTTGGAGATATTTTTGTTATTATTTGTAAGTCCAAGCTCCTGCACAGAAATTACAAGATGAAACATGGAGTGTGATGTGCAGAGGGACACACAGGATTCTAGGTGTGTATTTCCTGGTTTTTATGTGTATTCAATGAAAAATACTTTAGTCAATTAAACCAAGCAGACTTTCAGGTACCCATGATTTTCCCTCAGGTACTGATGGGCAAACTCTAGTAAGTACAGGACACATTTCACAATGTTCCCTTACTTTTTGCAGGGTGTTTTAATTTAAACCAGTGGTGGCAAATCAACAAAGCTTCTCACAGAAGGGTCAAGGGTGACTGCAGTGAACATGTTCTACTTAATAACAAGCAAGCATAAAGTGCACATAAACCCTGGCATGATCTTTGGGTATGTGAAACAGCTGCTTTCTGGTAACCCTGGTTTTGGCCTCACTGGACCAGACCTAAAGGTATTAGTCAATACAACTAAGGGAATCCAACACGATGCTGCCACAGAAGAGTCTTTCCCATTATGTATGAAGTGGTAAGTAACCTTTTTCATTTACTCAAGCCAGTGACATTAGAGAAATTTGTGCAACTCTAAATTTCACTGCAGAGCTTTTGCAGAGCAATTAGGTAGCACAAAGCCAAACTTTAAAAAGACATTTTGGCCATGCTCTGATGGCACCAGTTGATACGCCCTAAACCACAACTGAAAAACTTCCTAACATAAACATGGCTCTTACTGTCTTTTGACCTTGTTCCCACGTATGAAGAGTTTTATAAGCTTTGCTATAAACATAGCAATCATCTTAGAAACAACCAAAAAACACAGCAACTTGTGACCATCTGTCTTCCACAACTTCTACATGTATTTCTATTTACCTCTTCTATAACAAAGAAAATCTCTAACTCAGTATCAAGTTTTACAACATCATGTGTCTACTTCTTCAGCCTGGATAACAATCTCCAGGATCTTCCAAACCTAACTCTAAATACTAATCTGCATATCAACAGCTCTTGTAGGAATCTCAAGATGCCACGGTGTGCCAGTTTCCTAAAGCAAATACAATTTTCCATTCACAAAAATTTGCTGGCAGAGCTTTAATTTCTCCAAAAATCTGGTTTTACATGTCAGTCCAGATCAGAATTTACCTTTTTCAATACAGAAAGACCTCTTAAATTCTAATGATATTTATCTGTTCTTTAAAATACATTTTTATTCAGATTGATAGAGGCTTAATCTCTCTCAATAGCCCTAGTCTTTTCAAAGGGATCATTTCCCATATCTGTTAAAGGAGAACAGAATAACGTGGCCAATTATAAAGCTGAAGGAGCTACAGTTTTCTATTAAACTTGAAATTACCATCTAATTACAATTTCAACTATCCTTATGGATAAACAAACCCGAGCCAATTATTGCAGCAACAAACCAAATTAAGATACAGCATAAAACCAGATTAAACATGAGATTAATTTCTTGAACAAGTATGTGCCCAAGATGGCAGAACTCTTCTGCAGGCTGTTTTACACAGTCCAGCGTATCCTTGTTATTATTGCCCTGAAGGACAAATATGTATCATCAGGTGTTGTGAAAGCCCAAATGTTTCAAACCACAGAGCTGTTTTAACACTAGTAGGAATAGTATTTTCATATTTTTTTCATTATTTTGAATCATTTTGTTATGTGTTTAACAACCTAATCTATGCTTCAGAAAGACCCTATCAGTAGCATGCCTAGCCTTCACCAAATAGATCAACCAATCTAGACTTTCATTGCCCCAGATATAGTAACTGCATTTGATCATCTCATAAATTATTGCTCACCTTTGATCCTCAGAAGATTTTGAATGACCCATTATCAAACAAAAGCTTAAATAATAAATATTATTATTCCATTGATGGTCTATAGTTCTCCCCCCCTCCAAAATTCAGTTAAATCTGGGCATAGTCTATTTATTTCAGAAATATTGGAGGCATTTCTTTGTTATTTCTATACTTGGCATATGGACAGGAATCCACACATCTTTTCTCCCAGCAATAAATCCCAAGGAAAGACAACAGCAAGGCAGAGAGTATTTCTCAACATCCTCTACCGCCAGATCAATTTTATTTCAGAAAAAGCGCGAGGCAGACCAAATGCCGGGCAGTATGAAGGAACAGGAAAGGCTCATTTCCTGAATGGAGTTAAAAGGGAAACTTTGGAAACAGCAAGAGAATTACCATTTACTTTGGCTACATAAATCCTCCTAGAGTTTCCCTGGAATACAGGAATCCTCCCCGGGATTGTCTTAGCATGTTTCTGCATTTAGCAGCTGCTGCAAAAATGGTTTTACTTCAGAAGCAGATGCAGCAGTTCCTCCTCAGCTATCCCATAACAACCATCAAAATACATCCCATACAAGAGTGGTATACATGCTGATGGGGCAAGCCCATCTTGAATGCTCCCACAAATTATAGTAGTAGCTCACCCAGGACTCATGTTATTGAGAGTACACTTTGAGCACTTGCACCGTGCTCCTCAGTTCATTACTGCTGGAACTGATGCAAACCTTGGGACAGCGTCCCAGGCTGCTAGAAGAAATGCAGCCCACATCTTTCTCTACAAGTCCGGGAACCAGCTGTGTGCTTGGTAATACAATGTGTCCTATGGGCATGTAGAATCATGGCTTCTCCCTTTACACGCATGTGTAGCAACTCCCTGTTTCTCTTCTCTACCAACCTTAAAATTAGATTGTTTCTAGAATGCTAGAGATTATACAAACAGAAAAAAAACCAACCCTTGTTTCTGATACCTGTTAGGAAAATAGATTTATTTCTACAAATTATAGTAACTGCCACTCACCATAAGCCTTCATACATCTGCCATTTTAACGATAGTCTACTATGTATGCCAGTTAATATATTTCTCATACATTATGTAGTCAATATCCCGCCCAATGTAAATCTCAAAGTTCAGCATGCCCCGAATTAAATTCTGTAATTCTAAAGATGACAGTACAATCTGTAACATCAATACTTCATGGTTATAATTTTTAGGTCAATAATTCACCACAGTCTACTAAACTTAGTACTGGCTTTTTCAAGAGCGCTAAAATAAATGTTTAAAAGATTCCCAATAGTGTATTTATAGTTATCTATAATTAGCTCTGCAGCATCACAGAAATTATATCTATAAATCAGACACAGTCTTCATTTCACACTTACTCTCTGAGGGCTGAGATAAACAATTACAAAATCTCCTCTAGATCACAATAGCCTTAATCCACAGCACAGTCTGCACAGTCAGCAACACTCCTTGGACTACATCAAGAGATTGAGCAGAGGCCAAAGACCGATTCCTATCTAAACAATAAAAGGATAGCTTCTAATTAGAAAACCACTTGATTCCACCTTGTAATTCAGCCCCAACAAGCTGCTGAGAGCGGCCAGATCTTTGGGCTGTAGTTGTCACAGAAAAGGACTGGCTGTAGGACAGTACCAGATTAAAGAGGTGCAAAGGGGGAAGCACCCCTACCCCAGTTTGCACGGGATCTGACAGAGGTCCACCATGCAGAAGTCTTCTTACTGTGGCTGCTCACCCTACTCAGATGTAACATGCTGGGTGACCTACAAGCCCTGTTAAAGTATGAGTCAGTAAAACAAAAGTACTGATTTTCAGGAGAAGGATGAAGAACAAGTGTTAGCTTGGTTACCTGTTTTACCTCACACTGTATTATTTTATAAAAAAAAATTAAAAAAATCATACAAGGCAACCAGGACTTCTGTGATGTGCAGAAGTGCTGGCTGTAATCTGGGCATTTGAATGCTTTCAGAAGTTTGTCTCTACCTTTGGAATTGATATAAGCTCCACAAAGACAGAGAAAGAAAAAAACCCCACCAACCCTAGCTGGCAAATGCTGATGTACAGGAGCTCAAATTATACAGCACACTGCTGGATTCCTGGGGGTTTTTTTGTTGTTTTTGTTTTTTGTTTTTTTAATCTATATGCCAGGAACAATTGACTTAAGGCAAGACTTTTTTATTGCAACTTTTGGCAGATCCAGTCAATATCCATTATTTACAATTACAAATTTACAATGCTTTTCTTGTGTGTTTCTGCTGCAGTATCTCTGTCTGACTACAAAGTCCAGAGAAGATTTCACTACAATTATTCAAAGTGATGCAGATACAAGAGAGAAAAATAATACTAGCGAGTATGCAATGACATTCCTAAAAGCACTTCTGCACGATATCTCTCTAAGCATGAAGTACATGGCAAGCTAGGACTGAAAAACCACTATGTGGGATTGAGATGCTTTTTCCACGTTTCCTTCAGTAATTCAACATCCTTTGTTTGCCTAATCTATAGTGACAGGTAGATGCCTGGATCTGCACTTGCAAAATCCCACTTCTACAACGGTGCAGCACAGAACCAACATCACAGATCTTGCTTAGGAAACATAATTAGAGCCCCCCCTATGCCCGTGTTTTAAGCAGAGCTCCTGCAAATAACATCTGAGACCTCAGAAACAGGGAGGGGGGAAGCACAAGGGAACTTTCCTCTGCCTCCTTAGTGCATTTGCTCTGAACAACTGGCTGGTGCTTTAAGTGACACGATGGTGATGTTATCCACACTCTGCACGGCACAGGAATGGTTTGGGAACAATCCTGGACTGGGGGACTGTCAAGGACCATGAGGAATCAGAAGAGCCCAGGGAAGAGACAGTGGTGTAAGTGGTTGGCAAAATATAAATGATTTTGTTACCTACTTCCAGAACTACTACTCTGCTGAAAAATCTCAAACATCAACAGGGAAAAAAACCCTAAATAACATTAATGATTTTTAAGGTATTGTTTAAAAAAAAAAAAAAAATCAAATGTTTTGGATGAAGGTGAAAAAAAAAAAAAATCTTTAAAAATTGATGTTGTCCTTTTAAATTAAAAAACCCACCATATCCCTACAGCCAAGCTCCTCTTTCCCTTCCAGACCAAGAATACAAAGCCTATGGGTCTGCTGCCCAAGAGCAATATACTAATGGCAAGCGGTGAGGAGACATCTCAGCCACCTGCTAGAATAAAGAGCCCCAGAAGAAAAAGCCCATGCTCTGTACCAGCGTGACAGGGACAGCAGGGCTGAGGGACAGCACCAGCTGCTGTTCAAGGACCTGCTGCCTCCCAAAGTTAGAATTCAAAAGTTAAACTCAGCTTGACTCGACTGAGCAGGAGGTTATGGAGTTAGAGCTGAAAAAGTTTTAACATGATATTTCAGCAGGGTGACAAACCTATAATAAACTGCTAGGGTTTGTCATATGACAAATCCATCTAATGGCCACAGGTCCTGACCTTTCTTTCTGGCTGAGGGCAGATTAAGCAGATTAACAATTTATTGCCCAGCTACATCCGTGCTTCTCTCTTCTGCTCCTAGGACAGCCAAAACTTTTTCTACAGAAAGGTGAAAAAGAGGAGTGAGGGGGAGGCAGCGCAGTTTAAATATCAAATACACAACATGACACACACTCTGTCTCTACTTGCTTTCAGGGCTCTTTGCAAGTAACTATGTCTTGATGCATCTCCCTTGCTTTCACAGCACGCTCCTTTTTGCACACATCTTCTACCCAGTGATAAGAGTAAGGCTTATCACTGGCTGGAATTTGCAAATGCACTGAGTGTGGGAGTTGCTCAACTCCCTCTGGAATAAATGGTATAAATACTAGGAGTGCTAATGGAGGAAGGCAGCCAAAAAGAATTCCTCTGAGACATAAACTTGTATGAATTACCTATCCTGCTAGGACTCTTAGAGGACAGAGGAGCTTTGGCAAAGCTGCACTTTGAACATCTCTTTCTAAGCCAGTATAGCAACAAAATTATTGTAAATGAATAATGGCAGACCAAAAAAAGCTTCAGTAATAGAATTTTGCTATGTGCTACATCCAGTACAAATGCGTGCATTCTGTTCTGAAACTCATCTCTACTAAAAAAGCGAAGGATAGCTTTTAAACCCTATTTTAACACTTCTTTGCACATCCCTTCTTAAGGATGAAGGGTCAGATATTGCTCAGTTTTTGCACCCCTTGAGTGAAACATTGCAGGGTGACATATGGATACATAAATAACTTTACCATTGCTACATAAACAAGAGCCACAGCAGAGTTCAATACCTCATACAGTTCATGCAAGGATTATAGGAATTGAAACTGTAAGAAAAAATTGCTCCTCAGCAAACATGGGAATGAACTAGTGTAGTGCTACAGATTCCTGAAATCCTGTGCAAGATTTACTTATTCTAACTTAAACAGGTGATGGAAGGAAATGTACTGCTAGTTTATTCCTGTATGTCTCACCAATGCCAAGTCTGAGCACCTCCTCGAACTGTGTGAAAACCAGGTTGGTGTTCCTGCTAAACTGAGCTGCAAGACACCTCCTCCAGGCAAGCAGGGCAGCTCACAGCCCCTCCAGGAAAGAAGCTGTTGCACACCCACAGACTGCCAGTTAGGCTTCAAAGCTTAGCTGAGAGCACCCACCAGTCCTGTCCCTGTTTCCACAGGTGATATAACTGATAATCACAGTCCCACTCCAACGGGAAAAATTAAAGGTCACACAATCTGGAGAGACAAGCATTTGAGCAGGCTCTTGTTGACATACTGAGCCGACAGATCCCATAATTTCCTTTCATTTTTTTTTTGCTGTCTGTATTAAGGATTCTCTGAACTTGTTTAAAAACAAAAAGGAAAAGGTAATACATTACTCCTAGCTTGTTGTGGATAGGCTGAATGCTGAGGGTCAAAAAGCCTTAATTCCCTACTCAGGCCTGGAAGCCCTGCCATGCCTGCCCCCTGGCTAACAGCGTCCTTACCTAAGATGCTGCCTGTAATTCCACAGCCAGGAATCGCTCACCTCTTACTGCAGCTCCCTTTTGATTTACTCCGCCTTGGCCTTTCTCCTCTTGCCCCTCCAGAACATTTCTTTCTTGGCATCCCCTCCTCAGACTTGCCATTTTCTAACCTTACCAAGCCACTGCTTGTCTATTCCAAGTTGTTTGTACATTTACAAAAGTGACAGTGTGACCTCTTGTAAAAGGTCCTGCAGTTCTCCCCCATGTGTGCTGCATGTAGTATCAGCCTGACTTGCTGGCGTGGCCTCCTCTTCCCTGAGCTACTGATTGCTGCCCACTAGTGTCCTCTATCCCCAGGCGGAAACGTTTGGTGGATTTGGCTGCTGCCTGTGGGGTTTAAGGGAAGGTCACACACAATTTACTGATGGCTTCTTGCAGGACCAGGTTAAGCCAAGACTCAGAAGCTAAGTCATCTGAGTGCAGGTGGAGACATCATTCATGGGCCAACCTCACCAGTGCAAAGTGAAAGGCATCACTCACACACAATGGCCAAGCAGCAGCTTTTTCAGGGTGTAAGAAGAGCTCTAAGTTCCAGTAGACTCCTTTGGCTTTGAATTTCCAAAGCTATTCAGCACTTTCAGCCATACACTCCTTAAAATGAGAGCTAGAAGTTATTACCATAGCTAATTATGACACCTAACAGACACCTTCCCCTCAGCACGCTGCTAACACAGTGCAGGGCTTCTAGTCCACAGTGGTAGCCAGAAAGGAAAGGGAAATTTAGGACCCAATTTCTATTTCTCCTTCTTCAGATATTTGTTAAAATTTGCTCTAAAAATCAGCAACAGAAGTGTTACTTTTAGGGCCATTCTCTTTTTAACAAACACAAGAGCTGTTGTAAGTCAGCACTAAACATAAGCATAATATTAAGCATATATTTACAGAATTAATACTAGATGCTATACCAGCCTATATATGGGTAGTGTCTAAAAAGCCTCAATAGGTTAGACGGGAATTTTAGAAACAGACATTTGTTGTCAGTGACAGCCTGGCACTCTGCAGAGCGTAATAGCTGTGCTGAATGCGTGTGGGAGAGTACAACGTTAAAGCTTGCCATCTGGAGCTCCTGCTTCCATTTATCTGCCACTCCCTTTCTGGAGTTTCCTCTCCCCTCTTAATATTCCCAGTTCTGGAGTAGTGAGTGGAAGCGGTCAGGCTAGCAGTAGGACCAAGGAATTCTGTCCCATGGAAAGAACAGAAAGGTCCCCTAAAGCTGAGCTGTGAGCAGCTGGAGACCACCTTCACCCCCCCACCCACTCCTCACCAGGCTCCTTGTGGACTGTCCCTGCTCCAGGGACAATACCTCCCCATGACTGACAGTGGGCAAAACCTCTCCCGTCCTCAGTGACGGACCTTTTGTCATCTGCTCTGCCTTTGCTGACTTCAGGAAGCTTTGCAGCAGTAGTGCTGTTGAGGTGGGTGGGTTTTTTTGGGTTGTTTTTTTTTTTCTTTTTCTTTTTAACAGAGACCCTTAAACAGTTATAGAGTTTTCATTTGGGTGGTGATACTCTGAGGTTCAATTTCACTTTAAAGTAGTTACAGCAGCCAAACAGATTTGCTGGCAACCATTCATGTCACTCGATACACCGCAGTAACGTTCTCTGCCAGAAATTTTGGCTGCACAGAGCCTGTGCCGGGTTCGTACGCACAAGGTAGGATTTCACAAATGACCCTTCGTGCAAATAAAATCTCTTTCCCTCACACAAACCCAAACGCGCTGTTATTCCAGGCCCAGGATGTTCACCCTGACCATAATGAAGTGCCTCAGGTTAATTTAGCATGTCCTAACACATTAAGGTGTAACAAGCACATCTTTTGACTGATCAGCACACATGAGCTAGAGACAGAAAGACAAGGCTGTTAAAAGACATCTCCCATGCCTGCCTTATTCTGCAATTTCTATGTACTTTTGGGGGATTGGAGCAAGAAGAGAATGAGGTTTATTTCAGAACGTTTTCTTGGAAAATAGGTAGGGCAAGGAAAAAGCAGATTTCCATTTTACATAAAGATCTTACGTAGACATTTTCTTTTAATGCTGACTGAATGTTTTCTATGAGAAGATAATAAACACTATTTTGTTCTTTCTGCTTCTTTAAAGCAGCTCTTTTCCTTCCAGTTGCTGTTTTGCCAAATTAATGTGTATTTCCTCACAAATCTCTTGCTACTAGCATCTGAACTTGTCTTTAGTGATGTGCACCAAATGACAGCATGTGGCTGCACTTGAATTCTGAAAAAAAGAAAATCACATTTGTCCTCCTACAACAGGCAAGCCAATATAATTTGGGGGTTAGCTGTAAACTGCACATATTTTAAAAACAAATATGAAAAAATACTTTTGGTTTATTTAAACCAATGGTGCATGTTGTGGACCATCAGCTTCAACTTTTCCTAGCCTCTACAAGCTTTTTGTTTAGCCACAAGAGAGAAGAGCAAGTTACTTCTTTTTGTAGGAAAAAAAGAAAAATAAACAACCCCCTCCCACTCCTCCAAACCCCCCCTCACACACACCAGAAGACCCAAAAGCCAACCAAACAAAAGCCCCAGAGAAAATCAACATAAAAAAAAATAAACAAGCATAAAATTCCTTAAAATGTATCACCTTTGAAGAGAACATTTGGCAACCACTTCAAAATAATAAACGGGGACACGCAACCCATGCTGTATCTCCTCCCTTTACAGAAATATATTGAGAGATCCTGTGACACTTGAGAGATCCATCAGCAAAAAAAAAAAACAGCGGGGCTTTTGTGTCTGGGTGTGTCTGCAAAGACCAAGGTCATTAGACCTACAGTGTTGGTTGATCTGCCATCTTCAAAGACATTTAATATTGTTTCAATTGTAGCTCAGTATTTAAAGTTGGCAAGTCATATCTTCTAAACTTTCCAGAATATCACTTAAATTAGCTGCCAAAAAAATAAATTAATGTTTTGGATATTCTCCATCACCACCAAAAAATACACATCCACAGCTTCATCTATATGTTTTATAGTTGTGTCCAGTGATCCAAGAAAATCTTTAAACCAGCTTATGTATTAAAAATCCGGCTGTTACATAAATATGGGACTGCAGAAATTAGGTCTTTGAACAAAGCGCCAAATGAGATAAGGCGTAGGCTATACCATAACTTCATAGGATCTATGGCCATCTCAAGGCACAGGTGAAACCAAAAGTAAAAATAACAGCACCTTTGAGATCAAGGGGAATTACACCACTGATTTCAATAGGACTAGGGTCTTCATAGTGTCTGCCCAAGTTTCATTCCTTTTGTGTTAGTCGATTATGCTTTGGCATCTTGCCCTCCTCTTGCAAGTCACAATTTGTAAACAAGTTTTCAAGGTTAAAAAAAAGTGTAAGGAAATGGTATTTCCTACCACTAAACAAAAATCACAATGAAGTATTACAGTAGCTTTCCCAAAAGTGCACATTGATCACTCTTCTGATAAGAAAATGTTAAAAATAAAATCAACAGGTGACTCATTTGCCTTTTCCTGCAACACATAGCGGCACAGCTCTCCACCAGGGAGATGCTCTGACCCATAATACGACAGCTGCATTAACATCTCACCGTCTGTATTTTCACATGGGTGCTCCAGAGCAGCTGCCCCAAAGATGCCTTCGTCACATGAAACAAGCCTAAGCGTAAAGCAGGTGTAATTGGGAAAGAGTACATGGCAGAATTTAGGCAGTAAATGATCCTCTTCTAAACATAAGGTACATTTGTCTGCTCTACAGGATAATCATCATCATCATCATCGTCATAGTATGTCTCGGAAGAAATCTGGAGTCATATCTTGCTGTCTGTTTTGCAAACAGAGTTAATGAGAGTCATGTGGATAATGTTTTTCATTAAATTGAGGATATGAGCCTGATTCAACTCCACTGAAATCAATGGGAGTCTTTCCATTCATCTTAATGAGGCTGAATCAACTTTTATAACTCTACAGTGCAAAACCCTTCACTCCTTCTGCCTCACAGAAGGTATCTGCTATTTTCAGAAGCGTCTAAGGACGGTTTTACCACATAAAACATTAGAAAAATCAGGTTGGGAGAAAAGAATCCACATCCATGAGAGCATTTCCATACGGAAATGCCTTATGACAGTAAGAAATATCTACATAGTATTCTTACTCTTTTTTCAATATTATCTTCAAACTAAATGAATCATGGTTTCTTAAACCTGATCTGAAAAACCTCAGAAGGTACTGACAGAGAAGTACTGTGCCTACGTGGGATATGTGCAGAGAACTGAAGTGTAGCTGTCTTGCATTTTTATATAAAGCAGTGTTCCTGTTATGAATGTAAGGAAAATAAAATGCATATTTTTAAAAAAGCTAAAGAAACTGCATAATTTTTTTCCAAACAGAAACAACCTGATTAGTTTCAAACACTTGTTTACAAGAAAAAGCAAAAACAAAAGGAAAACAACACTCTCCCTGAATTAAGTTCTGCAAATGACGTATTTTAACAAGTATATAAACTATATTCAGGGAAGGCAAAAGGATTCCACCTCCAGCAAAGGACTCCTGTGTTCTCGTTATCCTTGTTTAAGGGCAGCAAGTGTCAGCATCTCCATAGATTAATTTTGGTTTTATATCTTTTTTTGGTTTTATACTAAATAAAAGGAAGGTGCTGGCAGGCTGCATCAGACCAAAGTATGTCAGGAAAAGCTGCAAGAATGGATAAGAGTGTTATTATTTGTACGACAGCAGGGTCTGGAAATGCATGCTATGCTCAGTGCTGTCACTGGCTAGGTCCAATGCAAACATGCTGCAAAACAGACCCTAATCATAAGAATACAAATTACAATGATGCTAATTTAATAGCTGCCAAATGGATATAGATTTGGAATTAAAATAATTTTTACAGAACTGTTGAGTTCTAGCTACTTCAATGGCAGCTCTACCACTCCTGACAAATAAATCTTGTCACCAACTTCGAGGAACTTCCTCCCTCCCTAGTTTTCTGCATTGTTAGCAAAGACATGTATATTATTTTTACTCCTTGCAGTTTTCCTTGTAAACTGCATACATTATGCCAACCCCATCTCCCAGCCCTTCAGAAGCTCTGTACTTGAAAGGGACAGAAACTCTTCTTATGGCATCCATGTAACTTCTGCTAGAGTTAATGGGGGTTTTCTATCAGAAGTTCATTGGGGAGGCTGCTCTAGCTCCTCGCCCCTTTCCTGTAGGTATTTGGGGATGCAATTCATCTTGGTCCAGTGCTTCATCAACTTTTCACAGTTCTAATTACCTTATTATCTGCTTCACTACTCCAGTCAAACCTTTTTGTTTTTTACATCACCTTTCAGGGTCCTATTGCTCATCCTAGGGAATACTTTTTTCACCTTTGTTTCCTGCATGCAAAAAGCAGTGCAGAGAAACCAAGTGAATTTGCTCAGTGAACTTCCCAGCTCTTGCCCTGCTGCAAGCCTGAAGGCACATGCTAATTAGGCACACACCAGACAGATCACATATGATGCCTCATGCTTTGCTCTCTCCAGCTGATAGCCTTTTTATCAGCACCTTCAGTCATCCTCTGCTTGCTTTCTTTTTCAGGTCTTCATGTGCCTGTCACTTCACAAAGAATTATTTTAATAAGAAGTATATGGAGACAGTCAGGATGGAAACAGATCTGAAAAAGTAAGAAACTGAATACTGAAAGAACCGCAGAGATGGTGACATCAGAATTTCGATTCTGGGTTTCCATGGCCAAGAATAAGCTATACATGCTATCAGAAGTATGAAAAAGCTCTCTGGAAGGCAGAACATTAAGGATCCACCAGAAAGACAACTGGCTTCTATTTGCAGTTTACACCCTTAAAGACAATTGCTTCCCTTGCATCTATACAGTTATAACTAAAAAGGTTCAAATCTTCTCTAGTCTGGATTGAAATGCAGAGAAGATGAGTCTGCACCTTGTGAAAATGGATTCTGGCCACCATTTCCAGCAGCAAGCCTTTCTCTTATCATTTTCTCCTCACGGTTCTCACTTCTAACCCAGAAAACTATTTTCTCCTTTTCTCCCCCACCTTTTTATGTCCCCTCCAAATGTAGCGCTGTCAGCCAGAAGACCAGGCTTCAGCTCTGTTCTGCCACCTTCCCTCCTATACCAATACTCCTGAGGCATGCATTACACTCACAGTTAACTTACTCAGCTTTCTGTTTACAAAGCATATGCAAAAAACACATTTTGGCAAGAAAATAGAACTACCATTATTCTATCAAAGTCAATTAAACTCACAAGTGCAAGTCAACAATTTCCCCTCTTCCCCCCAAAAAAGAATGGGATTGAATCCAAAAGACTAAAGCCAGCATTTGACTCAGCACACCTTTCAGGAAAGAAGAATAATCCAGCTTGATGGCCATGTACCACGCTGAGGTTACACAGCGAGCTGCCAGCACAACCATCTTTCTATTCCTGTTGACCCGGAAGCACCAAACCGAGAACACAATGAACATGGGTTTCCACATTGTCAGTGGTACAGAAAAATGTCAAAATATTTCCAAGAACCTACAGACAAAATCCTGGTACATAAACACACAACGCTTAGCATATTGAGTATATAAAGAATACTGGTTTCCAAAACCTTAACAAGTATCTTCACTGTGACAAGATGCACACGAACCTATAACCTGCTCAGTCCAGTCTTGAAGCACACAAATTCAGCAGGATCCTTACCAGCCTCTTTTAAAACAGCTCAGGTCCCATTTTAAGATTATTTTCAAAAGGTCCCCCTTAGCAGACTGAGGTCTTCTGAAAATGTTGATTTTGGCACTAATGTGACCCACTAACATGTACAGATTGTAAATCCCACCTTCTCTTGCCTAATCTGAAATTAACGGGAGCTTAGTACTGCTGCAGATGGGGAGAGCTCTTCATCTGAAGCTGTTTCATGTCCAGTCACTGCTGATGGCCCAGCCAGGGAAGCTGCCATGGCAGCAAACCTGCAGTGCAGGTGAGAGTAATGCTGAAAATCCAGCCCTATTTTTGGGTGCCAAAATCCTTACAGATTTTCTGAAAGGCAGCTGATGGACTGGAAGGTACATCAAGCTGGAAGGCAAGAAGAGTTCTCTTCGCTTCTATTTTCCTCTTACTCTGTGTTTGCTTCCAGTAAGCACATCTAGCCTCCTGTTCCCATGATTTGCTACTTCTACACATTAATTGCACCTATTCTTTCTTTCTTATGTTTACTTTTTCATCTGCTTTCTTTGGCATTATTTCAGTTACCCGAACAGCTGATTTCCTTCCTTTAATCAAAAAGTGCCCTTCCTTTCTCATCCACACAGTCCTAAACCACACATCTCTGAAAAGCAGCAAAGTTTGTGGGCAGAGGATTTGATTTTGCTTTCTTTGGTTTATTTGAGTTTTGTCTTCAATCACGTCTTTCCTGCACTAGAAGCAGAACGTTGCCAAGGGGGATCTGCAGGATCAGATCTCTGTCAACGAGAGTACATTTCCTGCTGGATTCCTCAAGCCAAAAAAAAAAAAAAAAATCAAAGGGGAAAAGCCAGGCAAAAATAGGTTTTGATCTTCGGATTAAGTGAACAGCATCAGTCCTCTTACGGGATGGGAACCAAACAACAGCTCAACAAAGCCCTTAAAATAAGTTACAAAGGAATATAGCCTTTAATACAGAAAGGGAGCCATACCAGCACGATGGAAGGGAATAAAGCGAGCCAGCTACACCCCAAAGGATGGCTGCTGCCACAGAAAGAATTCCGACTTGGAATAAATTACAGGATTTTGATCCCACCCATGGCCAGCACTTCCAAAGCATTCAACACTCACCACTGGGACCAAAATTTCAAAAAGGGCTCAGTCAGTTCTCATTTAGGCGAAAAAAGAAGTAGCCAAATTTTTCAAAGAAAAACATCTGGCAGTGAGCTATTCTAACATCTATTTAGAAGAATCTGGTGTTAATATATATTTTTCTCGTTACTCTGCATCTCTCCTGAGTTTGCTGATTCAACCTCATCTTTCAGTATGTTCAACATCCACTCAGTTAAACTTTTCTGTTAGCTCCTTTGCAGCTGTTTCACTTCTGGTCTCACATCCTCAGTCATTATTCTCTGAATTACTAACATTGCTCTCTCCTTCGCAGGCTCACACGCATTTTGAATCTGGAAGCAAGCCAAGGCTAGCTGCACACACATACCTCCCTGTTTACTTCCTTTTTCATGGGACACAGACTTTGGTGCCCAAGTAGTGAAATCCTTGCATTATCTCACTGACCTTTTTGCATATTTAAAGATGTTATTTTGTGGTTTGTGCAAATAACTCAGCTGAGTTCATAGAGATTTGTGTTGTCTTTCCCACATCCTTACCTCTCCTGTAATATGGCCCCTCAGTGGTCACCTCATAATCAATGAATGCAACGGAGATAGCCCAGCCCATTCCTGTTAGACACAAATGCTGCATCAGAAGACTGGGAAAGAAGTATATTGGTGTGATGTATAACGAAGAACTGCATTATATTGGAGTGAATTGTGAATGATTGAAGAGGCATAGCCCACATCAGAAAAAGTAGAGAAACCACTGCACTGGGCAATAAAATAAGAGACAACAGAAAAATATGAGAATGTCTATACATAGTGCTACATTCTGCAAGTGTCCTTCCCATCCTCTTGGGAGCCTGAGCCATGATGGGCTCTGGAGCAAACAAAAGAAGGCAGCAAAGGATGCCCACCTTAGGGGAACTACTGTCGAAAGGAAGGACTGAGTAGCACTTGAAATCATAGAATTGTCTAGGTTGGAAGGGACCTTTCAGACTACCTAGTCCAACCATCAGCCTAACATTGACAAAAACAATCACAAAACCATATCTCTAAACACTATGTCTACCCTTTTAGATACCTCCAGGGATAATGCCTCAACCACTTCCCCAGGCAGCCCATTCCAATGCTTAATAACCCTTTCAGTTTAAGAATTTTTCTAATATCAATTTTAACCTCCCCTGGAGCAACTTGAGGCCATTTCCTCTTGTCCCATTGCCCGTGACTTGGGAGAAGAGACGGATCCCCACCTCTCTTCAACATCCTTTCAGGCAGTTGTAGAGAGCAAGAAGGTCTCCCCTCTCAGCCTCCTTTTCTCCAGGCTGAACACCCCCAGCTCCTTCAGCCTCTCCACATAAAGACTTGTTCTCCAGACCTCTCACCAGCTTCTTTTCCCTTCTCTGGACCTGCTCCAGCACCTCAATGTCTTTCTTGTGGTAAGGGGCCCAAATATGGACACAGTACTTGAGGTGGAGCCTCACCAATGCCCAGTACAGGGGCACAATCACCTCCTGAGCCCTACTCACCGCACTGTTCCTGATACAGGCCAGGATGCTGTTGGCCTTCCTGGCCACACTGCTGGCTCATGTTCAGCCGACAGTCGACCAACACCCCCAAGTCCTCTTCTGCCAGGCAGCTCTCCAGCCATTCTTCCCCAAGCCTGTAGCATTGCCCGGGGTTGTTGTGACCCAGGTGCAGGACCCAGCCTCCAGGCTTTGTTCATCCTCATACTATGGGCCTCAGCCCATTGATCCAGCCTGTCCAGATCCTTTTGCAAAGCCTTTCTGCCCTCAAGCAGACCAACAGTCCCATCCAACTTGGTGTTGTCTGCAAACTTACTGAGGGTGCACTTGATCCCCTCATCTAGATCATTTACGAAGGTGTTAGAGAGAACCAGCCCCGATACTGAGCCCTGGAGGACACCACTCATGACTGGCTGCCAACTGGATTTAACTGCGTTCACCACCACTCTCTGGGCCTGGTGTCCAGCCAGTTTTCCCCCTGTGGAAACCCCTTGAATGTGGAGAATATTCCTATCCAAGCCATGGGAAGCCAGTTTCTCCAGGAGGATAATGTGGGAGACTCTATCAAAGGCCTTACTAAAGTCCTGGTAAACTACATCCACAACCTTTCCATCATCAACTAAGTAGATCACTTTGTCATAGGAGATCACAATTGATCTTGGCAAGGAGGCCACTTGGCTTGTGAGCTGTGGCCGCTAGTCATCGTGGATGGGACAACTGCATGAAAACTGAGTGAGATTCAACCCAAAGATGAATTTTGATGGCCTCTCCCTCTGCAGCTGGAATTGCTGAACAGTAACGGGCTGGCTGCAATGCCAGCCTCACAGGAGATAGCGCCACACTGAGCCTCTGTTAAAAAGGAAAGATAGGTTTATACTTACAAAATAAGACTAAGATTCAGGATATTAACGGTCATTTTCTGTCTTTGCTGAATCCATGGTAAGACTGCCATAAGACCACTAATTTGCACTATCTTTCAGATTCACTTTTATAGGATAAAACTATTTTCTTCAGTTGCAACTTTGCTTTGTCATTTAAGAGTTTGCCTGTTTATTATTCCAGAATAAGTACTAAATTCTATGCCTGTTTGGAACTTCCTATCTTCAAATGAAATAAAAATAATATGAAATTTTAAAAATATATCAGAAGAAGATGTGTAACTCAATACTTTATAAGAACAACACTTTAAATCACAGAAATTTTATTTTTGTGTCGGAATGTAAATTCACCCAATTCAGGAACATACCTTGATGCTGTGACTATGTTCTAGTAACATCTCTGGCATTCCTATGAAAGTTTTTAGTTCTGTAATATTAAATAAAGCTCTTATTAAAGATTTATCACAACCTGTCCCTTTGCAGATTTTTGTGGCCATGTACCGCAAAGCTAGAGAAGCACAACAAAACTAAAGTAGCTGCTGTAATGCTAGCCGTGCTTCCTGTGAGTTCCAAAATATCTTCTGACACCAAGCTTGCCGTGTAACAAAATACAGAGCTATTTCTATTTAAAACTCCTAATGATCCATTAAATTAGTGTGTGGAATGAGAAGGGAAGGGGATGGGAAAGCACTAAAGTTTTGGGTGTGGGTTTTTTTCTTTCATAAACATCAATGTGAGTTATAGTGTAACTAAAAAGAAATTTGCCAAACCTTACCTCAAATTTCAAATGACATTTTTGTGAATGTAAAAAAAAAAGTTAATCTACTACAGTGGAGGGATTCAATGCATAAATATTGTTCTGGAGCAAAAGATGAAAATTTTCTCTGACCTTTTTAAGTCACTACATTGAGGACCAAAGAGAAAATAAAACCAAACTCAGAAGTAAAATAAAGTTAATGTACACAAAAAGGCTTGACAGAACTACAGCCACAGACTAATAAATAGCAGGAAGACAGGAGGGATGATGCCTCCTTGCACTGTATTTGTTTTACACCTGATCTAACCTCATGTCAAAATAAAAATAAAACTGTCACTTTTCAGTCTGAAGCAATGGTGAAATTTCTCCCTATAATTCCAAAGAATCTTCCTGTACTGCAGTTGAACTAATGTGAAATGACTACTCTCAAAGCTGGCATTGTTGCTAGGAAAGCAACTGTGAAAACCTAGAAATCTGCAAACAAAATGTTAGAGCTATCGGGGCCATGAAAATGTTCAGAAAGGAAAAGCCTGTTTCTTAGAAGACTAAGATGAAGAAAGGCAGCTGTGAGTAACTGTTTCAGTTGCACCTGAAGAATTGTATGCATTTCATGTGACATCAGTGGGGCAGACTTCTTGCCTCTGGGGCCACCGTGAAGGTTCCCATATTGCAGAGATTTCAGTTCGATGCCACAGAATTTCTACCAGATATTGAACATTAGTTTTCTCTTAGAAAATACACACCTCTTCCTCTTAATCTTTATAGAGGGAGCTGATTAAGCTTCTCTCCCAAATCTAATTTAGTACTGCATACTCACAAAATATGTCACAATTTTATTTTGTTATAAAGCACTAGGGATTATAGGACATATAATCAGATGAAACATGGAGAACACAATTTGCACAGCAGAATCCTGATACAGTAAACCTCCCCATTAAGGGGTAAGTTGTGCCATGGGAAAAGAAGGTGTGCTTTTGGCCAGCTTGCATTTGTAGAGGGGGATAAAGATGGACAAAACCTGCCATTTGTATTCAGGGCAAGGAAGTGGCAGCAGAACACATGGACCACAAGTATTCTGGCAGTCCATACTATTGGCTTTGTAAATTACCTTAACTCTTAAATCAATAGTGGCAGAAGGATTTAGCTACCCCAACATCATCTCTATTGCTTTATTTTACAGCTATGTTATATCAACTAGCACTAAATTACACACACACCACCCAAAAAAATAATTAAAAAGATCCCTGATTATATACAAATTCCTGGAGTAATTAAGGATCTCCGTAAGGTCCTACATGAGTGGCAAATCAGAGTAGTCAGGAGCTAGTGCCAATTCCCTAAGCACCTGGTCAGCTTCATTCACAGGACCATTCACCCCAAGATGAAAGATGAAAAATTTCAAATAAGATTTGAGGCTCCTCAGAGAAAGCCCTATATGAAATGAAAAAAAAAAAGGACAAAGATAGTACTTATTATTTTTGAGATCTGCACCTATTGCTTTACATTTTATTTTGGTTTTCCCTGTGTTTACACATGACATCCCACACTTATTTAACACTTGCTTAAACATTATTTAATCACTTGATACTCACTGAATGCATTCTTGTTAAGTGGGATTTATGGCACTGACCTGATTAGGCAACAACTATTGGCATTGATAATCATTAAGCTAAGATGGTTCCCTGGGAGATGTCCTAATAAAAGTGGCTGTCTCAATTAAGCACATTGCAATTAAGTGGACTATATCTATAGGGTGATCTCACAAGGAGAACAAGGCATTTCAAATGCCTTTTTTAAAAAAAAAAAAAATTTACTGCAAAACTAGTACTTTTGATTGGAGAAGAGAACACTACTTACCAGTTTCTCTAATAATTCTTTTTTTGTTTGTTACTGCAAACTCTTATTTCAATGCTAAAGATTTCCTCTACAGTCCCCATAAACCCTACAGTAACAAGTCTGTGGTTTAACCCCAGTCAGCAGCTAGGAACATGCCACAGTTCTCTCACCCCCTTTCCCCACCCCAAGAAGGATAGGGAGAAGAGGGAGGAAAGGAAAGGAAATTAAAAAAGCGCCTCATGGCTTAAGATAGATGGTTTAATAGAACAATACTAGAAAAGGAAAATAACAACAACAAGAAGAATAATGACACAAGTCACATTCACTGGCTGGTGAATTGCCACCGTCCTGAGCAGAGATCACTAGAAAGCACCCCCTGGCTAACCCCACTTATACACTGAGCACAATGTCTATGGTATTGAATATTCCACTGGTCATTCCATCCTTCGGTCTAGGCTTCTTCTCAGCTTCTATGAGAAGCTGAAAAAAGTCCTTGAAATCTATAAACATCACCTGGCAACAACTAAACCAATATCTATTACTGACATTTCTTTCATACCAAATCTGAAATGCAACAACCACTAGAAATAAAATTAACGCTGTCCCAGCTGAAACCAGGACACACTGTGTCTCTGCTGCACCTGGCCTGAGAGGCACAGCGGCCCACTGGAGGCTTTGCCAACCACAGCTGTCCCAAAAATAGCCCCCTTTGCCCAGAGGATGAACAGCAGGGAGAACATTTGCAAAGTGAACAGTGACAGAGGCTACTGCCTGCTGAACTCTGCTTCATTTGTTACCTAGAAAATAGGTAAATGAGGCAGAAATACAAGCAAAAGTCTTATCGTCAAAATCGGTTCAGTTTTGCTGTCAGCGGCCCTTTTCTCCAGGGTTTTTTGGAGATGCCAGGCCAACCTCCCTGGGCACACCTGTGTAACCAAGCTATTTTAGTCCAGTATGCAGAGATTGGTCTCAAGCCCCTTCCATCTACACACACAACTCTTGCATGACCTTGGTGAGCTGGCTGGGTAACACAACGTGCACGTGCCAAAAATCCATTTCTATTTTGGCTTGTACCCAGTCCTTCCTGCAGCAGAGACATACATTAGCCCTCCCGAGTGCTGCTATCTCCAATGCTATCCCAGTCTGCATGCTGTTTAGGAAAGGAGAGTGTTTATCCCATCATTCATGGGAAAGAATCATATGGCAGCTCAGCTTACCACTTCATGAAGAACCCCAGGGGGCACAGTCATTAAGACACAGTTTTTCAGCACATCTGAGCCCCGCAGACTGGGTGCCAAATGTCCCAGAAACTTTGCAATGAGGCATATTTTTATCCTTGCATAGAAGGCTGTTGATGATGCATCCCCTGTCTCGGGGGAAAGGGAAAGGATGCATAGTGGGAACTTGTAAATCTGATTTGCTGCATGGCCAGTATCTTTAATTTCAACCAAAATGAATGGGAGTTGTTCTTGGAGCATAAGAAGTGGTGCTTAATTTCAAGAAGCCTTTAAATTAATCCTATGTACATGTCTCAAAGTCAAAGGACACATTCTACCTCCTTACTCAGTGCCTTGCACACACAACTGAGGTGAAAATATCTCCTGCATGACAGTGGTACAGCAAACAGAGATCAGTTCTTTGCGGCTGTTCACCTCGGTATCACAGTGAGGTATGCCATACACCCTATCACAAGACAATTAATATTGCAGCCATCTGTACAAAACCTGACTGTGGTATCCTTATAATAGATGGATAATGGACACTGAGCAATGAGATGAAAAAAAATGTCAGGTATTCTCTGTCCATTCAGTGAATATCACCTACTTGTTGCTCTGAATAAGGCAGAACCCATAGAGAAGCTAACACAGAAACACATAATTAAAGACTGTTAACATAATGCACGCAACCAAGAAATCCATACGTAGGTTTATCATGTAACTTCAGTTCTGGCATTTCTAAGCTTTTAACTCACTGACTGCACAACCTTATTATGCCATGTCAAATGTTTGGGGTTTCTTGTTTATTCTGGTTTTGGGTGTTTGGTTTTTTTTATAATTGGAGAGTGTAAGTGAAGGAGCTTGTATGTACTCGTAACTAGTCAGGTAGTCACCCTTCTTCACAGGAAAGATTTGGGATATACTTACAAACCAAAAAGCACCCATGGCAAATACTTCTTTCCACCTAGGCATTTTTAATCCCTCCTGTCTGCTGCACGTGCCCACCAGCATAGCAGCTGTTCTCATCAAAGCACGAGAGCCAACACTTGAGGTATTGTGCCATCAAATGGATCACTGAAATTGAAACTCTGAATCACCAGGGAAAAAAATACCACTTTTAAACCAGGAATTTAATTTTCTAAATCCTCAAGATTCTTGAAAATATTACCTTAAAAATTACAGCTTAATCCCCAAACTGTAGAAGAGAGCCAGTAAAGCTCATAGTAACACAAAACTACTTTTACATTTTCTAGAGACACCACAGCAAGTCAATCCCTGGCATCAGGCCTTTGGGTAGCTGAAGCTACAGATTCATACCTTATTTCTGGCAAACTTCATTTAGCCAGTTGACCTGATATCTCTTTCTCAGATGAGAACCCTTAACACAGTAAAATCACACTATGCACACACTCCAGCGCTGCTTCCATATGCAAAGCAGTGCCATGGAAACAGAAATGCCAGTGCGGTGGTAAGGGCAATCGGCAGTCACCAGATGAGCAGTGAATCAAGGGCTGAGGAAAACAGCTGTCAGCAGGATTACTTAAATAGATTGCATTTCGCAGGGCAGCTCACATTAATACTGCAGAATGGTATTTAAAAATCGGGACAGAAATTTGTTGCTTCATCATTAGCTGCCATGTTATCACTTGCCTGGCCAGATAACAAAAGTGCTGTGGTGTGACCTGCAGTCTGGGGAAACACAGCGTTAGCTTTTTTATCTCTTCATTTCAGTAGCCACTTCTACTTACTTTCTACAGCCTGTCATTTTGCACTTTTCCATGCAATACAACCTAAACAGCTGTATATTGTTTTCTTACCCCTTTGTTTCCTAGAGAAAGAAAACAGAGCAGCCCCTGTATATTGTGCTACTGCACTTTCTAACTTTAATAGCAACAGACAAACCACTCGTTTAACAGAACAAGCTGGTAAGAACCTTAACATCCTCTGAAGCAAATTTGCAAATGACACTGCCTCCCCAGCGAGCTGAGAAGCGAGCAGGGCAGTCTACCTCTCCAGCTTCATGCAGATGCAAACATCTGCTTCTCTCTCCTACAGGTCTCTAAAACATCTAACCAAAGACTTCAGAAAGCTTGCTCCTCTGCTGATGGGTGTAACTTCTGATCACTCACAGAGTTTCAAAGCAAGTGTTGAACACTATCAGCTCAGAACGGGAGAGAGGTAAATACAGATATAATACAGAGGAAGGGAGAAGAAAGAGGCAACATATGCTGAAGAGGCAGGTAAAGGCTCTGTCAGATGTTCTCCAGTGAAACGTGCTGTGTATGTGTCAGACCTCACTCTCCATGGATGTCTGCCCCCTTGGAAGATAGCACTGAGGAGAGGAGTGAGGTGCTGCACTCAAGGCACAATCCAGGGCCGTAAACTAGAGATGAAGGTAAATCTTAGCTATTATGCCAGACTGACCTGCAGCAACCTTTCTGCCTATTCTGCTCTCAGGGAGGTCTTAAAACCACCAAAGTTTACTGCAGGACATCTGTCAGAGCACAGCTGTACAGTGTGACTTGCATTACAGAAAACATTACAAATTCCCTCTGAGCTCAATGGGATATGAGAACAACTGCATCCATCAAGCTACTCTAGTCATATTTATTTATTTGGTAATGTTTGATAATCATATAACTAGTCAACTGCTAATGAACACAGAAGCCAAAAATAACAGAGCAATTAGCCACATAACATCTATCATAACTATTTCACTACTATTTTACCAGCAGTATTGCAAAGTGGTGAGAATTTCTAAAGGACTTGGCTTTTCCTGTTTTTGAAAACTCCACTTTCAAATCAGATGGTGCAGATATATTTGAAGTCCCATTGCAGAACTTTACTGTCTTCGAGTTCCAAAGGGCAGTTGTATAATTTTGGACTCCCAAAATGAGAGCCAAAGAAAACGCAGGATTCCCCCCCCACCCCACCCCGCACTCCCCTTTAAAAACAACACAAAACTAACTCACCCCCCAGAAAGTCTTCCCAGGGCATTTAATCTTGAATACCCTGAGAACCAATGCACTCAAGCTTACTAGCAGCAAGAAAAATTGCCTGGGCTTATGAGGCTGTATTTTTTCAAACAAAATTCAGACCTCATGCAACCTACAGCAACGCCAGGTACTGACTGTGCACAACTCCTGGGCTCTACAGAGGAAAGTAAACGCTGTGCTCCAGCACACGGACACATGCTTCTGCACGGCAAACACCTAGAAACCTGGCAGCCACACAGTTCCTGTCGCAGAGGTTACCTCAAGCGAGTGCTAAGATTTATCCACAGAAGAGAGGGTGGGAGGGGGGAAACCCCAAAGCATACATGTAGTGGTGAGAAGACCTGAGATTTGAAATCCAGAGAATTTAGGCATTTTCATAATCTGGTCCCTAATGAGTATTTGTTTCATCTGAAAACATCCCTTCTTGTGAATGAGATGCGGGTCCTCCTTTTCTTTTTCTTTTTAAACCATAACCCTTCATGCAGTGCAATAATAAGGAAAAAAAAACCACACAAGGAGCCTTTCAACAAAAACCAAAAGAAGTGATGCTGCCACTTCAGCTACGTTCCTCATGCCTTCTCCTAAAATTCTCTAATAACTTGTTTATTAAAACACTGCAACAGGAGATGTTTTAACCATTTCTATTTATATACAGAATTCCAGTGAATTCCAGGCAAAATTTCAATAATTACTCAACAAATCTGGCTTTTTGAATCAGTGATTTCCTGTTTTGCTCTGACTATAGGACTGATTCAGATCTCCCCTGAAGCCAATGGAAAGTGATCTCAGCATTTATCAGCCCCGGGTTCCCGTATTCTGTAATTCACAGATCTGAGAGACAGACAATATCGGTCACTTTCCTAAGAGCTGCCCAGCTGAGAGGCTCATGAAAAAAACTTAGTTGTCTACTTAGAAGCCCAGCACTCTCTTTACTTCCCATTTTACTGGTGGACATGAGTTGTAATTGGGATGATCTTGGTCATCTACAAGATTAATATGAAAATACATAAAGCACCAGCACTATTATTTATATTCCAATAGCACCATTTCTTTAAAATCTCTTTAATGATAAGACAAGAAGTTCTGTACCAAATGTCCCAGTTTAATGAAAAAAAGTTTAAAGTATTTTTCCCGTTACTAAAAGTACATGGCTAAGAATAACAAACTTCATATGACTTTAGGTTTTCTATTTGCATTTGCAAAATAAGAGTGTCTACTTTTTGTTTTTCAAGGAAGTGTACTGAGCACATCAGTCTCACCTAGAATGCCACAGAGACTTGGAAAAGCTATCAACCAGTTGTGACCAATACTGTGAAAGAACTTTTATCTGCTTTTCATGCAGATTTTTGTTCTGAAGTATTTAAACAGTTCTGCACATTTAAGACTTGGATTTCTAGGAAAAAAAAAAAAAAAAGAGTTTAAAGTTGTTCTGCCAACAAAAATTCTAACATTGTATTTATAGAAACTTTGCTCACTTCCTACAGCAGAACAGATAAACTTTAAATTGTGTCATTTAATAATGGGTAATTAAGTAGTATAAACAAATCAAACGTAATACAAGCAACTCAACAAAGCTGAATACACACTGTTGTAATAGAAACAGCAGGTTCTCATAAAACAATCTGACACTTCCACAAATGAAAGTTTTGACAAACACTTGTCCTCCCTTGTGAATATTTTTTCTCTCCGGTCATTCAGCAATTTTAGATTAGTAATTTTCCTGATTTATTTTTTTTTTCAAATGCCTAAGTCCTGCAGTGAGGGGAGATAGTGTTAGGTGTTTATATATTAACTTCTAGGCACATTAGCAATATATGTGAAATTTCTCAGCTTTATTCTATACAGCTGATGTTTGTCATACCCATATCCTTAATTCTCTCTCTAGGAACTATCCCACAAGGTTGTAAAAATTACAGCTGTTACTTTGAAATATCTATACCTAGGTGCTACTTTTTTGATTACTGTTTGTCCTTTTAGATTTTAGAGAAAAACACAGCAGTGGTTACTGCAACATTTTCTTCTTTCTTCCCCTCCCCGCTTTTTGAGTATGATAGATTTTTATTTTCAGGTTATTTCTTCTGTTACAAAGGCACTTTCAAATACAACCATATGGATAAGGAGGTAAAATGGAAGTGACATTTATGAGAACTTTGATAATTACCTTTCTCGTGTCACCTTTTCGCTTCACACCCCAACTCCTGCTTCATTTGTTACATCTGTTGTCCTCAGTGAATAATGTTGCCCTTCCCTCCTCCTGCACCACTGGAAATGAAGAATTTGGAGCAGCTCAGCAAGACTCCTTCAAGCCCATCACATGAGAGCTTCACCCATTTTGTGAATGCCGGCACTTGCTACAGCTGCAAGCTGAGGGCTTCAGTCCACAGCTGAATCAGCACTAGGTTACCTGCACCTGTATAAACTTGACAAGCATATAAAACCTTCTGGCAGACTTCCAGCCCCTAAACATTTTCTTCAAGTTCCACAAACAGTTCCAGCAAGAGCCCAAAGCAGCTTCTGCTGCTTCCACTCATCCTGGCTGCAGCTGCTTTGCTTGCTGAAGAACCCACCTCGTTGCTGCAGATCCATTCGCTTTTTTCTGACACCATGTCCCCAGCCTGGGCTGGACTCTGCTCCCAAGTAACAGGAGCCAGACTCCAAGCAGAGAGAAGCTCAGCAGGGTTTCCCTTCCACCCAGAACACAGACACCAGCTATCTCTGACATAAAGGACCACAGTGATGTTATGTTGCCCTGTACTTGCAGGGCTCAGCCCTTTCCAGGCGGAAAGAAATGCTAAACAAGAGCTTTGGTATCTTCCCCAGAGTATCTGGGCTTCTGGGTCCAGCCAGGATACTTTGTGCATCTCTTATGCTGTAAATGAGAGAAATTATCACATTCAGGCTGTAGAAAGACAAGAGACCTGAAAGTTCCTGCTCCTGAAGCCAAGCATCAGCCATACAGCAACCACGAACTCTGGGCAAGGTTACTGTCCATCCCTAGCAGACCCTGTGAAAGGCTTTGTTTTGATTTAAAAATGTCTTCCACCTCCTAGCTTTCAAAGTATGGAAGAAGAGCTACACTTCGCTTCTCCTACAGCTTTCAGAACCAGTAATTCTGTTTTGCAAGTCTTTATCTTTTCAAGAGACAATAAATCTCAAGGTATAAACTGGGAGCAGATGGAGTGGGATGTTAGACTGTCAGCTTCCATTAACAACACCAGGAGCTCACCACACACCACAGCCAAGACGGAGCCTTTCATCTCACGCCTGCACAACTGCTGGAGGAGCTACTTGTGTGCGTTAGGGCTATTGACAGAAGAACATGAGTTGAAACCAGATGTGACTACACTCACAGCCAGCCGATGGCTTTATCCATAAATCACTAGATTGTGGTGCTATCTGACTCATTTTTAAAGTTGTCAAGAGGTTGTAACAGGACCACAGAACACAACAACAGTGAAAAGCTGCTTGAGAAAGCAGAGGTGGATCTCCAGCCTCCCGACGTTCCTTCCCATCAAAAACTGCAAGTTGCACTGTCAAAATGGGACATTTGAGGGCTGGAGACCAAGCAAACTATTATGCTACTCTGTGTTGTCCCATGCAGCTGTAAAAAAAGCCAATTTTGATGAGCAGCCCTTCTAGCACTTTTCACTCCAGAGGAAGGTGACTACAGGCATCTGCAAGCCAGGGAAATGCAGCAGGAGCAAGCAAAGACTCCCCAGCAGAGGGGAGCCCCTTCCAGCTTCTGAGAAAGAGAAGTTCTGAGAAAAAACAGCACAAACCTCCTCTCTGGGAAAATCACATGGAGTACATAAACTAAGTTGTGATGTTTAATGAATACCAAACAAAGCAAGCCTGGGGGCCCCTGTATTACTGCCACATTTGCTTTTCACAGACTTTCAGGAATAAGATGACCATACAAGGGAGCCAAGCACAAGATGCTGGCTGTTGGTGCCTTCTCTGCTCCCTTCCTCAGCATATCTACACAATTTCTAGAGGTGACCAGCCTGCCTGACTCTTTTGAGTAACAACCTGTGACTTTATGCTTCTCATCAGTGTCAAAGGTGGTCTGCCCGTGTCGAACACTTGTCAACTTTCCCAGGCAGTTTCCACCACTGTCTGCTCCAAATCTAATTGTGTTCTGCCACGTACCTGTGAAACTTGGGCTCACCAGCACTCCACCACTATGAGCTGAACACCATGATGATAAATGAGAAACTGCCACCCCAAAAGAAAGAGGCCCAGACCTGCACGTCCTTCAAGACTGTAAAATCATATCTTGATTCTCTAGGACACTTAAATAATTTGGAGCGTGAGAGGACATTCAGAGACAGATTCACAGTCATCTTCCTTTTTTTTTTTTAAACATAAATTGCTGGGCAATGGAGAAACTGTTGTATTGACTCAGTACCATCATACCTCAACCGAACTCCTGTACATAGTCAAACATATCACCAGACTGATGCATCAGTTAAACAGATGTAAAGCCTAGATATGTGGGAAAGCAAAACTCTGGAAATATACAATGTTCATTTGGCACCACAGCTTTCTCCAAACCTCTTTCCCTCTCAGCCATTTCCTGTTTAATCACCAATACATCCGTTATGCAATTTTTGCAAACTGAAGAGCAACACGCTGCTTTTATGAACAGAAGGAATGTAGTCATGATGACAAGAACAACTGAATAGACAAGGAAAGAAAAATTTCAGCAAATCTAGTGACTGCCCTAACCTGAAGTAAATGCAAGATCCATTAGCCCATGAAAAAAAAAAAATCTCATTTTGCAAATATGTAATGAAGTATCTCATCGCAAGATTGTGTACACTCTACAAAATTAATAAGAAATGCTTTGGCAGAAATTCAGGTAGCACATGAAGGGAGAATTAAAAGGAGGTATTTGAAGAAGGAGGGCAGAAAGATTATGTCTGAATTCCTAAACCATTAAGATACCTCTCTCATGATGCAAGAGATCAGTCTACAGTTCAGCCTGTAGATGACAGTAAGACCAACCTAGCAGGATGCACATTATCCAGTTTTTATTCCTTGACAATCAGTACAGCGAGCCTTTCAGCATCTTTGGCCCTGACTTAATCACTGTAGCATACTGATTGCTTGTGACAGGTGAAAAAGGACACAAGAGGACAAGAAATGCTAAGGGCAGACAGCTTTTCCTCAATCTTGCTGATCACAGTATAAAGTATTTTTGAAGTATTATGCCAGCACTTTGATGGAGTCCAAAGGAGGAGATAAGTGTTCAAAGTCAGGGTCAGATGGATTACCTTGGCTGACAAATGTCCTGGTTAATCAGGGTTGTTTGCATACTGTGAGAAACTCAAGTATTTCTGGTAGTGGTTCTTTGTCCTTGAATCAACCTGCTTGGGTTGCAGTGTGGTGTTTATTAGTTGAACATAACGCCCCTCCTGAGGTAGGCTCAGTTACAGCACATAATTATCTAATAAAAGATCATGAGGTAATTATGAAGAATTGATTTAAGCCCAACTTCAAGGAACATTTTGAGGAAGGCTTGGGAGATGAACACCAAGTCATTGAGCTTTCTGCTTGCTGGCATTCACAGCTAATCCTGCCTGGGTAGTTGACAGCAAACCTTGCTGTTATCCATGAGTGGTTTGTATGCAATGGTTACTCACCAGCCTTCTCTGGAGTCTCCACATTCTTGTTAGAACAGCTGCAGACAGAACCACGGGAGGCAGAAGTACTTTCACTTCCACATGTACTGATTTAAACCAGGCAGGACTGCTTATTTATACGTTGTGATTTTTGACACAGGGACAGCAGTCTCTGGTAAAGCTTGTCTAACTCCAGGCACCTTATTCTGAAGGCAGGAAAACTCTGCATGGATAATAAGTGCAACGTATGAAGCTTTGAAACCACAGCACCACCACACAGAGCAGGTCAATATTAACCAGCAGTGAGTTAGTCTGCAACAATAAAAGCTAGTTTGGCCATTTGCATCATCATTTCAGACTACAGCCATGCTCACACCTTGCTGAGAAAGTTTAACACTAATGTGAATTTGGCATGTTGCAGAGGCTACAAATGCAGGCTTAGCATCATGCCACCCCCGTACAGGATGCCTAAATACCTGTTGTTTGCTCTGCATATTCCCAGGTACATTCTTTGTGAGCTGCCAGAATTTGCCAAAGAACTTTCACCAGTAGCAAAGCTTTTCACTCTCTTCCTATCATGGCTGTCAACGACCTGCTAAAGGCTAACATCAGCCTTGCATTATTCATGTTACATCCTCAAAATCTTCTGAAGGCCTTTTGAAATGTTTTGCAGATCAAAAGCATCTGCTCCCATCCGCTTTTTAGCTGGTCATGTTATAAAATCTGAATTTCCTTTGCCTTTATCCAATTTTAAAGAACTACTTCCTATGTTTTATCAGTAAACCAGCAATTAAGGTCATATTACTTGGACACTTTACAATTAACCACATCATATTTCAATTGCATGGTTCCCTGGTTACTTCAAGTGTTAGACTAAATGCAACGATGCTCTTGCATTAAAATGAGGAATGAGCAATGTTTGACAAAACTTTAATTAATTATGTGCCAGACCCTGTCATAGGGCCCTGCAAGCCACAGCTCTGTGTGTCACTGGTCAGAGCACAGCAGCAGTTGCAGATTTTAACTGCTTTAACTTCCTACTTCAGCAACAACTGAAGAACAATTATTTCTTACAACTCTGGGATTAAAAAAAACAAACCCAAAACATATTTCCAACTATATCATTATAAGGAACAAAACCAATGAAGAACCCATCAGAAAACTCCATTTCCTAAATTCAAATGGCCACCATTTCTACAGGACACTTCCAACTGTACAATTAGTGTTAAACAAAAATCAGAAACCAGGAGAAATTTGTCATCAGACCAGACCAGCATTCCTGAAAACTGGCCACCAGCTGATTAAGTGGAAAGCGAAAACATAAAGCCATAAAGTAGAAACAACCTGGAAGATACTTTCTGGCATATTCAAATTACGAGACTTAGTTAGGCATATGGTACTCCCACATCTTATGAAAAGTTGGTGTTTTTTACTGGTGTCAAATAACTATAAACTTTTAAACAGAGTTTACTCTCCAAGAAAGACAGTGGCTTCTCTGCTTTTTGGACAATAACCTATTTTTATTAGAAGTTATGACTATAGAGTCTCCATGAGACTCAGATGACATCAACTTTAGTTTTGTCTCAAAAAGATATCAATGGAGGCAAGACATTAAGGAAGAAAGAAAGGAAGTACTATTAACCCCCACATTGGAGGATCAAGACCCGAAGCAAAGCAAGGTTAAGTGAACCTTTCTTGTTTACCCAACAAGTCTGTATCTAGCCTGGAAAACAAGTTCAAGTCTCCTAATTTCCAGTCCAGCCTTTTAGCCACAAAACAGATTTCCTTCCAACTAATGAACGCTTACAGGAATTTTAGTTCAATGTTTGTACACAGGCAAATTAGTAAATCTTTCGTAGCAGGAGATGGAGTACAGATGTACATAGAAGAAAAAGGAGTAGATAAAAATGGTATTTTAGATCTTTTTAAGCATTTTTTTCCGTCCCTTCCCCAACACACCCTTCTTCTGCCACGACACAGGCAAATAAATTATCATGTATCTGCATAATGTACACAGAGCTTGTTTCACTTGCTCCAGTGTTGTAGCTCTACCCACTTTATCTTTGTTCAGGGAGACAAACAGAACGATGTAAAACCTGCTAAATGAATGGCTTAAAGGAAAAACCATTAGACAGATGATTGTAGTAATGTGAATTAGTCTGAAGAGCTTACAGGGAGCTGCTGAAGTGCAGCTACCTTCTCAGGAGGTGAACAGCCATCACAGATAGCTCTGCAGACTGGAAGCTGCAAGTTTTTCCTTAGTGATTACAAGGGTTACTGTGCATTATATATTGTCTGTAATCCCCACCATCAAAGTATAACTTTTTAGGAGTCCTAGTACGGGTTTGAGCTTTACAAGGAAACAGCAGGGCCAGGCTGGAATTAAATCAACCTACAAATACAAATTAGTTCTAAAACGAAAAGTCACTATTAGTTGACGGGAGAAGGTGTGACACTGCGAGGACAGAAATGAATAATCCCATCCTCCTTTGGTTTGAGTCCCCGTGTCAGAGAGATGACTCACTGGTGTCAATGTGCTATAGCTCAAGTTTGACAGAAAGAGTTGCATGTATCCTATTTCCAGAAAATACACAGAGTTTTAACTCTTTGTTGACCTGGCATCATGGTTTGCAGCGAGCTTTTCAAAGTCCTCGATGAGTCAGTCTGGGTACAGAGGGTGCAAAGGTGAGAGCTGGCAATGCTGAAACCTACAACGCGCCTGATGCATGTCCTTAATTACTTGATATGAAATATTTATGAACCTGTACAACATATTGAGAATATTACCCTACAGGGTGATGTTTATTTATATACGCAGAATACACTGTCAAGTTAAAAATAAATTTTTGCGTGTCAAAATACCTACATTTGAACTATAAAAGCACATTCTACGCTCTGACTGGGGAATGCATCTGTTACAGCAACTGCCCAAGAGTTGCTGTGTACCTGAAAGCGGTCGGTAAGTCCAGCCAAGTCAGTGCGTATTTAAAAGAGCTTCTGAGCTCTACTCCTGTCCTGTCAGCAACGTTTCTTTCTCCGGTTGAATGGAAATCCTTGACCTAGTCAGAGTCGTTTCTGGACATAGTCCAACAGCAGTGAACATTATTTGTAATCTTCCAGGCCTCATCACTTGTAAAGTTCAAGTCAGAGTCGATGGTATGCAAGTGCCATTTTAAAATGAGTAATTTTAAACACTGCTAAACATTTCTATAAAACTCCTTCAGAATTCTAAACCTACCAAACAAAACGAATTGTACATAGCAGGAAACACATTTTAAATGTTCCTTTGGAGGATTTGTTCGCCAGTACTTCTATAGATAAGTTACCACGTATTACTTTCAAAAAGAAATAAAGGCAAAAGACATATAATGGCTACCCAGCCAATCAGTTCAGGAAAAGGAGTGCTTTCACATCACTGCACACTAGGTTTATAGGAGGTATACAAGGGCTTTTAAACGACCTCAGAGTATGCATAGGTAAAGTCACCAATTTTAAGTTATGCAGCATTCAGAATTACAGGTGATTTCAATGAAGGCAAAGGCTCATCTAGCCTAACGTCTACCCAATCACCATTTTCCTCTTGGCCAAGTATTCCCAAAGACTTGCACAGCAGAAAGCCCAGACTAGACACAGAGGACTTCAATGGAGGTTTAGGATAGCAGGAGAAAACTGGGATGGGAGGCTGACTTACCCGATCTGCAGAATAGACTAAATCAAGTGACGAAATCTATGTTACCAAGGGCAGCACCTATTCGTGAATTCCTAGGTAACAATGATACAACAGAACTTAAATGCATCTCTTCAAACGTATACCTAAATGCCAGAATCACAAAATAAGACATCAAAGAGCTGAAATGCAGCAAGATCAGGATAATCATTAGATGAGAACAATCAAAATTATCTTTGTCAAAGAGAGACTGAGTCTTTTTTTATATTCCAGTCATAAAGGAAAAAAGTTTAATTTCTGCATTCTTCAAATGTACTAGAATAACAGCACCTAATCTGCATAATTTAGATGCAAAAGTTTATACCCAGTACAAATCAAAATCACAACAAAGTAGTAAAAAAAATTGTTCTTCAACAGAAGAACAGATTTATGCAAATTGTACTTATTTATTAAAAACCTTACAACTTATTACTAATAAAGTATATGAATTGTTTCCTGTTTGCATAGAATGCAGGGTGGAAGGACTAGAGCAAGCCTTAAGATCAGGAGCCCTGGGTTTAGCTCTGCCATCAATGACCCCCTCAACAGCCAGCTCTATCACAGCCCCACAAAACACACACAGCCGTTCCTGTCAGAGGGTGGTGCCATGTAAGATCTTGATGTTATCACATTTGCCCTTCTCTACTGTACTATGTCTCATGGTCGCATCTATGCGGATGGCTGGACTCGCTCCGAGATGCCAGAAGTGCCTTGAAACACCTACACAACAGTCTCCAACCCACGCCGCTCCTGAGCATGCAATGCAGAGGGCAAGACCTGAGAGTGCTGGTACACACAGTGGGGCTGTGGGTGTAGCAGTGAGAGCATCTAGTTCTGCCTTCACATCACAACCAAGAAAAGACAAATGCTGGCAGCAGGTAGTGATTTATAGAGCTTGCAAATCCCTGCTCCCTCAGTCCCGGTGCCCAGAGTTTAGGGCACAGACCAGTGCAAGCTGCAAGCTTCATGCAGAGAGAGAGTACAAGTACCTTCTGTGGCACTACTGCAAGGTCTAATCTTTCTCAAAGGTTGTTGCTATAAAAGACCTTCAATATACTTGATCTGATTTACTTAAAAAAGACTGTCAGAAAGACTTGTCAGCAACTTCTTGGAAAGGCAGCAGAGGGAAGGAAAGCAGACTTAACATTAGAATATCACCTACCATCTGGATGTGTTTAACATAGGATCAGATATAAGAATTGGACATAAATTTCCAGTCCTTGGTCTCATGCCCAGACAAAACTTGAACTCAAGAACTTGAAGACTTGTTCTCGTCTGTGGGATGGAGCGTGTCAATAAAAGGTCTCAACACTCCAGCAATTTCACTGCATATACTCCCTTGCACTTCTTTTAAAAAAATGTTAAGTGCATTTAAAAGGAAAAAAAAAACCTATAAAAAAACCAACAAACATGTACAAGCTCTACTGTACACTGAAAAAAAAAAAGTAAGAAAAGGAATAGATAGAAGTATTTCAATCCCTAAAATTCTGCAGTTTCAAATAGTCAACTAATAAATGGACTTACTGATAGGCACCAGCTGAAAGGAAGCTCATAACTGACGCTTATTAAATTATGATCTCAGACCCAGTCTGCTTTTGAATAGAAGGATCAGTGTAAAATGTATGGAGGAATGAAGAACACAAGAAAGTAACCACATACTTGACATGTAAGTGCTTTGAAAAGATACTAAGAAAGAAAGAAACTAAGTGTTGCATTCAATGGGTAGTTTATTATTGACAAACTGTTTTGCAGCATCTGTATAACTACAGGGGATTTGAATTCCAAGACAAATCTACAATCCCCAATGGAATTCCTTGTTTTCAAAAACAGATTATATTTGGGCCTCATCACATTCATCAAGAACTCCCCAGAATCAGCATAGACATCAGTTTCAATAAATAGCCACCAGATTCAATAAATAGTTCAACATGCAGAAAAATGTGATGACTTTGCCTGAAAAATCAAAGAAATTCAATTCACCTGGTTTGTCAGGTACACTCAGTCCTTGCAAAGCAGCAGGACTTTTCCAACACACCAAGCACTAGCCAGAGCCTCCCTGCAATTGTACTCATAAGATTATTCTTTAAAAACAACTGCAAATGAGCAGCAGAATAAAATAATTGATACTGGATAAAATAAAGGAGGACAATATTCTTCTTGCTAGAAAATAAAAGCAGAAAATCACTTTCCGGACCCAGAGACCTAGGCCTATTTCTTAGACTTACATTCTCCCTCCATCCTGGGAAAGACTTAGAGGGGGGTGAGACAAAGCCCTTGCCCTACACCATTCATCAAAGATGCCCTACTATTTTATTAATACCTAGATTTATAGGCAGCACATGAAAGAATGACTACAGTAAACTCTGAGTATTTTTAATAGCACTTATACCCAGCGCATATCAATGTGAAATGCTAATACCAAGAGCAGGTCATTGCATTGTCAGCAACACAAATTCACAAAACCCAAATAAACTTCTTCAGGAAAACCAGCAGCAGCCTTGCCCTCACAACTCAGCCTGTCTCTCTCCAGCCCAGACCAGCATACCCTAGGGTAAGGTCACCTCCCCTAAAAAAGACCTTTTAAAGTCAAATAAAAACCAGAGCATAAAATTTTTAGTGCTTTTTAAAAAAAATAAATTATTTCTACAGTTTAAATATTTATTGTCAACACCACCACCCAACGCTAACCCACCAGTACCCATCTGAGAAACATAATTTGTGTTCTGCACTTGCCATAGCAATTTCCCATATTTATTTTCTTAAATAAGTAAACAGGAAGTCAGAGCAAGAACAAAACATTTTTCTGGATGGAAAGCATGAATTTGGATGGAAAGTGGTGAATTACTTTCTCTCCCCCTTGTTCTTTTTTTTTTTTTTAAAGGGAGAGAAAGCAAAAAAGACATTTCAGATAAGAAAATGCAAAAAATTAAAACAAGAAGTAAAAAACCCAAACACATCCTAAACCAACCCACAACTTTTGCTGTAGCTTTTCACCATATCTATTTCCTTACATAGCCAAATGGTGCTGCAGACGTAACTCCACCACCCACATAATCAGCATGTCACTTCCCAAGTCATTCACTGCCTGCAGTGCTGGCAGCTTTACTCCTACATGGTGTCTTTGCTGCCACGGAAGGTTACCTTTCTTCCATGGGGAGGAGGCATATAGTCACTACCTTGTGAAAACCAAGGAAAGTCACATTGTTAAGTTCAAACGTGCAAGGCCAACTGAAGGCAACTGCTAAAGCCCTGCCCTTGCCCACTTATCTTACAGGAAAAATAATGCACACCCTCCCTGCTGTAGTAGTGATGACTGAAGGATGGAGGAAAGGAAATGGCTTTTAGTAAGTTAACCAAGGCACAGATAGGATGGACCTGAGGAAGGGACTGTGTACCCAAAAGCCTCTCCTTTTCCAAGTTCCACATTGCCAAAGCACACACCTGTTTGCCAAAGGAGAACATTGCCATCTGTTCATCAGCCACAAAGTGCTTACATTTCTGGTCAGGCTGCGTATAGTAGAGAAGCTGCAACATAAGAAGCCCTTTTCCCAGGTTAAGGGAAGAGCAGATAAGCAAGCACAATTTTTTCTCACAAGAATTTTTATGAAAAACAACATATTGTCAGATTTTATTAAAAAGTATTTTCTTGCTGAAAAAGGAAACATTTTCAATTTGGTGGCCCAAAAGATAAATAGTTCCATATTCTCTAGTGTAACCAAACACATTTCTTACAAAACCAGTTTTTTTTTTATAACAGCCATCTACCAAACACATTTCTTACAAAACCAGAAGTTTTTCTTTGTAACAGCCATCTATCTGATAAACTAAGCAATCTCTGTTAAAAAATTTACCATCAACATTTGGAGAGAATATGCTCTATCAGCTCTACATAAGAAAGAGAAGAGTAACCTCACAGGAAAGCTCTTAAAATGCACAGATCACATTCAAAAATACTGTATATCACAAAAATTATCTAGGAGAGTTCCAATTAAAATACGCAGTTACAACAGTATTAACTCTTTAACAAAGTATGTGTATATTTGTGTGCCTATACACACAAGCATATATATATATATACACACACATACACACACACAGAGTGGCATACACGCCTATATGCATATTTCTTGGTATGTCCAGCCTAGGATTATAAAAGGCAAAGTTGTTTTAAGCAAATTATCTGGAGCAAAACATTTAAACCATTATTTCTTTCCCAGCTGCTGTGACACAGAGCTTGGCTGAGCTGTAACTGAACCACAGCCTCATTGACTCCATGGAAATGCACAGACTAGCAAGGCTGTTATTAACCTAAGCTCGATGCAGACTACCTCTCTCTCTCTCTCTTCCCCTCTCTTATTTTTTATTATTTTATTTTTTTAAAAAGGTGTAGCAAAAAAATCACAAAAGACATGACAGTAAGAGCCACCAGCTGTCAGTACAGTAATGCAGGGGATCAGGTCTGTAATGTACCACATGAATAATCATGCAAGTTAGTGAAGTGTATAGCAAATCATGTTTCATAGCAGGAGCTTTTTCTTACAAAATTTGTATGTGCTGATATAACACAACACATTACTGTATCATAAAGCTTATTTTGAAGCATTTTAAGATCCTGAGAGGAGAATTATTCTCTTTTTAGAGTTTATTACTATGGCAATGTAGAGTTAAGTCGGAAATCTTCTAAAGTGCATTTAAACAGCAATATTCCTCAGTTGATCTACAGCACTAATTTCATCTCATCAGTCAGCATGGGGGTAGTCATGTATATACAAGAGCAGCACGGCAGGATAAAATGGGATCCACAATAAGAAGATCCACTTGCAGCTGTGCAAGACTTCCTTTCACTATGAAAAAATATTGCCCTTCAGATGTAATATGGATGTTGATGACAGAAGTCACTATGCTTTTAAACTGAAAAGCCCTACTTGGTCACAAATTATTTAAAATACAAACACACCAGTCTCAGCTGAAAGTTCTGTTATAATAGGGTACACATGAAGTACTGTGAACAAAAAGCCCATCCCATCAAAGCTCACGGGAACTTTGGTACCGACTTTTAATAAAGCTCTATTTTTTCCATACTGCATCCATATTATCCAGTTTCCTCTTATCATCACTCCAGCCTGAAGTGTTCATCTTGCAGTCAAGGTACATTAAAAGTAGTCATGGAAGAAAAGTACATTTATTGCCTATTCAGACACTTCTCAGCCCTGACAAGGACTCGAGCTGCATCAGACTTACAAGCTACAAAGCAACATTAGATCATCTCTTATCACCCTGAAAGATCCTTCAAAATAAACAGATTGAAACAGTTTACAAAGCAACTGACACACTACTGTTCCCACTAAAGAACGCAATGTGAAATTAGCTTGTTCTTTTTAAATTGTAATTTAGCCATAAGCAAAACTGGCTAGATGTGTTTCAGCAATTAGGTACAACACGCAGTCATCTTACTGCCCAGACCTGGTTAATCCAATTGGCTTTCACTCATTCTCAGCTATACCCAGGAAAGCACATGGGAACACAATAAAATCCATCCCTACCCAGGAGCAGGTTAAGTGCATAATATAACTTCTATTTCTATGCTACACTCTTAAATTGGAAGACTTCTGAATCAGGAAGAGTCAAATCAAACCAAACCATCAGCCCTTATTCAGACAATGATCCTGCCCTGATTAAAATTTGTTTATTTTCATTAAAAGCAGCAAAACCTTTAGCTGCTCTATACCATTGGGTAGACTAATTTGCAAAGCAGAGAACACTGTTTAAAAGGAAGACAATTTTTTTAGAGCACCTGAGACTTAAAGGATTTATCCAAGTCACAAAGCAACATCAATTCCCAACCAAAAAAACCCCAGTGACTTTAAGAGTACATGATATTCTGTATCAATTAGTTGCTTTATCCTTTCTGTTTCGACAGGCAAACTTGTGCCATAAACAAAGCCTTTGTAAAATGTGATTGTTTTCTACCCTTCATAATTAGTCTGTGTATTCCCCAATTTGTCAGCTTTATATTAAAGTATAACAATAATTTTCTATTATAGCATAGTGCTCTAAAAAGCATTTAACAGTTCTTTGCTACTGAATGGTAAGAGACTGCACTAATTAATTGTGTTCCCTCTGCTTTATGTTTCATAAAAACTTTAGCAGAGATTTCAAAGGCACAAAAGGACATTTAAGCAGCCTACACTCACTAGAAAACAACTACGTGTGCCCTTAAAAATTCCTTCCAAAAAGAAACAGCCATAATGAATTAAGTTAGAGATTTCTGTTTTAGAAGGAATTAAAAGTTTCTGTTCAGTTACACTAACACTCTAAATCTAAAGATGCTTGCTCCCTCCAGTTTACTGGATTTAAATACGCCAAAGTTGGTAACATTCCCCTCGCACGACCAAAGCTTTCCCACAAATGAACAGGCCTGTTACACCTAAAAAATTACCATACAGAACTCACCAACAGAAAATGACAATTATTTTTGGTTGACTTTCTAGATTTCAAAAGTACAGATAGTAAAATTAAGAAAAGCAGGAGATATATATCATATCATATATAAAACAAAAATCAAAATATATCAGTTGGAAAATTAAGATGTGTTAAGAGAGAATTCCTTATGGATAAATATTGTCTCTAATGACTGTAGTAATACCTTTTGAGGGGGTGAAGAAAGGCAGTGCAATCCGTAAGCTATTTGAGACATACTGAGCACAATGGCCACAGACACTTATTTAACAAAATACAAAACTGTGTATCAATATCAACCAGCTGTAAATTAATGCATCATAAAATAGGTTTCATGATGTTAATGCAAGGAGGTAAAATAAGGGATAGAATATCTGTGTTTAATAACCTACAAGTATATATGATCTTATGTCAGCACCAACACTTTTCTTTCTTATATAATCAGTACGTAGGATGCCTACTACTAGGACACCTATGTAAATATTAAACTAGGACATTTACTCTTCTAAGTTATTACAGTTACGTCACTGAAAAAAAAAATCCTTTTACATCTACAAATCTAGCATTAATCAAACTCTCAACAGAATAAAGCTTAAATGTATTGTGGTCATAGAGATAATATTTAACTTTGAAGTTTGAGTCCAAATACGTATTTTTCAAAGACTGTGAAATATTATAATGCTCATGTTGAGATTGCCATTCAAGGAGAAACCAACACCATGGCCATAAAAATGCAGGGCCTGTATTGCACAGTGGCTGTACACTTGGTACACTCACTGTCAGACTCTCAGTATTTCTAATCACTGCAGTGATTACAATAACTCAAGTCTAAGCCATGGAAATTATTTAGCCCCTCAAAACTATAATTTCTAAGTGCTTTAAAAGAAAAACAATTTGTGCCTATTTATGTTAGACATCTGAGAGCCAGAGCCAGCTCACAGCATCTCTTTCAAGTCACCAGGTCAGGGATTGGTTTTCTTCAAAGTGGATTAGTCCAGCCCCTCTGAAAGCCAGGGGTTTTGAGAGACCGATAAGCAGCCCTGGGGCATTTAGTACTCTGGCTCTCCCCAGTACATTGGCAGATGCTCCAGGCACTACTTTGATTCTAAGGGATTTATGTCACATTGCCACAGCTGCATCCTCCATATTTTCTACTCATTTCTAAATGAATAAACAGATAGTGTTTTGTGGCTTGAAAAAAAAATGTAGATCTCATCAGGTCTTTACTTCCAAAGAAAATAATCTCAGTGAAAGGATGGCCTTGTGTATTTGCTGAACAGCACACAGAGGAACTCCAAGGCATGTCAGCAAAGCCCAATTTCAGAAACAAGAGCACGGGATCACTCTTATGAGCTAAATGCAGTAGATAAGCACAGCAGAATATTTAGAACTAAAATCAAAGGCTTTCATAAGGTGAGGAATTACAAAGTTATCTAAGAAAAATACCAGCATCCCTACCTCAGCATACCACTACAAACTTCTGCTGGAGAATTCAATCTGCTGCAAGCAGGTCCAGTGCTGAAAAGAAGCTACAAGCCAAAAAGCACTGAAACCCTATCAAAAATTGCCTATGTTCTCCCAGCAGAACTAAGAGCCTCCCACACTGCTAACAAAGGCTGCTTCTCTCTCTGACTTGGACACAAAACACAAAGTGAAACCAAAGCATTTTAAATACCTCAAACCCAGCTTTTCTCTCTGCATCACCCACACAAACGAGGAGCAACTCCAAGGAAACCCATGGAATTGTTCTGCCTTTCCTCTGCAGTATGGCAGAGCAGACTATGGCACCCTCCCCTCACACATAAGTAGTGATAAATAAAATGTGAGAAGGCTCAAACTGAAGCATCCTATTGTTTGTCTCTAACAAGAGCCCTGTGTTACATTACGCTGACTGACTGGCCACATTTGTGCTTGCTACCAGTCCAACACATGCCATCTGCATCCTGCCTACCCTCAGCCATTGCTCTGTCTTGGAGTCACCTCCAAGGTGTGGAGAAGCCAGGTTTGTATTAACAGCCTCCATTACAGGTCTGCACTGTAACTTTTGGGCTACAGCTAGGAAGTACTGGCAGGGAAGGCACAGAAATGGTGCAGACTGGCCTGACTCAAGGTCTTGTTCCCAGAAGCTCCCAGCAGCTGCCCCCAGTGCACAACCTGGTGGGCATCTCAGTAAGGGAAGTATTGTACTGAATGGACCAAAATCAACTTTTCCTTTTTGAATTGCACCGTTTCTATTGAAGCACAAAGCAACCATTTAGAGATCTAACCAGCTGGGACCAGCCTTGATGTGATTAAACTCCTGTCTGTGCAAAACTAAAGGTCACCAAGTCAGACTGCAGTGTGACAGAGAGGGGAGAGCGTGCTGCCAGCACGACACCCTCAGGGGGAACCCACTAACTCTGCATTTCGCACCACGGGCTACCTCCTGCCTGTATCAATTCTGGGAACAGACTGCAAAGCACATCTACCTTAAAAAGTTTCTCATGGAGAAGAGGAGACGGTTGGGTAAACACCTCAGCTGGAGCAAAGTACTGGATTATTTGTCGCTCAGCATGGCTGTGCAATTTTAAAGGTAAGACCAGCTTCAGGATTTTATCTGTTATTATAATAAGGCTTTGACCATGACACAGTTTAATTGCATTCAGCTTTGTGTACACACTAGGATGAAGTCTATATTTAATAAACTTTGCCACAACACCTCATCAGGAAATGTGCTTATCGTATCTATTTATGGTTTAGCTTTGTCAAACTCTGCAAAACAAAATGAGCTATATCACGAAAAACTAAACAAGACATTTTTATGCTGGTATAGCAATGTTTATGTCAGGGCTTTCATCAGTGATAAAGCCAGAGTTAAACATCCTTGTGCTCTCATACCTCTTACAGTTGTGAGACAAAAGTAATGAATGCTGACATGGCTGGAGTAAGGAGCGGTCCCTTACCCTAAAGAGCTTATAAACTACATCAAGAATTACAGAAGGAAAATGAAAGTGTTACTTTTAGTCCACTCTTGGGAAAAGGGCCACAGGTAAAGTGACTTGGGCAAGGTGAAGCCAAAGCACTCTAGCTGAAATGAAGACTATCTTTTCAACTTGCTCAGGTATTGATCCGCATGACCTAACCTTTCTACACTGTCAGAGAGCAATTTTAAAGGCATAAAAGGTCAGCTTGGTACCTTTTATCTTAGGAAGGTTCCTCTTTTATCAAGAGCAATACATCACATTCATTCACAGTGGATAAACACACTGTAGAAGAGAAGATACATAATCATCTCAGCAAATGATGAATCACTTGCAAAACATCTTTCCCTTTTCTGTTTTATTGGGAAATGCAACCTTCCTAGAAGTCAAAATACCGGTATCATGCACGTTGATGCTAATGGCAACATGTTTTACACCGGCATCTAGTCTTGCCAACAGCACTGTTAACAACCCAAGGAAACAAAACAACATGTACTTCAAACACAACAGGCACAAGCACACAGAACATGCCAGAATGCTGGGTAACACTCCTATTAAAAAAGTAAAGACTTTTACAACACATACCCAGGTGCAAGGTTGGATTAAGTCGGGAGGAGATGCTAACTCTGTCCCACTTGCCTGGTAAGTCTTCCAGGCAGCTCTGCACTTTCAAAGGCAATTTTATGTGACACAACTTTTGACTCATTTCAAGATTTCAAGGCCATCATGTCACCTATGGATGGGGCTGTAATTGCTTATGGATGCAATTAGCACATACAAACAGGCTGTAATTTCTCCTCTAGGGTCAGAGATCAAGTGCTAGGATTGCTTCTAAACCAGTGAAATGCTGTGGCACACAAAAGCCACAGACTAATCTCCAGGACAATATGCCACTATTGCAAACAACTCCCCATCTCATAAAAAACCCCAATAAATTAAGGCATAAGCCCTCCCTGCTGTGGCATTTTCCACACTACCTACATGGTAAACTGGAGGCCAAGTTTACCAATTCATATACCAGGGTTTCTGCCACGCACTTATGAAGTTAACAGAAGCACACCGAGCCCTTGAAACAGAAGTAGCTCATGTCCCAATTCTATTGATGCCGTGCAAATACTGGCTTCTACACACAATCCCAATCACAGGGTGCAGCAGTCAAAGCCAACATTCCTCTAAACATTTTGAATCCAGGAATTGAGCGCTCTCCCCCTTCCTCTAATGGTTGCAACACCGCTTTGCCTTAAAGTAGGGCACTGTGATGCAAAAAAAACCCCAGACTAACACTGCTGTCAGAAATGGTCAGGATCAGTGCACACATGGTAGGGTGGGCATCTCCTCCAATTTCTGCTTGCCGAACAGAACACCAGCTCGGCTAGAGCAGGATGCCTTGGAGGCTTCATTCACGTACTTCTAACATTTTTATCTGCCAAGATATTTTCCAGCTATTTCTTTCTGGAGTGTCCTGAAAGGAATATATCAAAACGTAAGGATTTTTCTTGAAGTTTGAAGTCTGCTTCAAAAATACCACTGAGGTCAATGCAAGTCTTTGTTAAGCTCTAGCTTCAGCCTTTAGGAAAAACATGAATAGAAAGAAAATTTAACACTTGCATATAACTTCTCAAACAAACTTGTGCCTGTCCTCTGCTGAACATTCCTGGGACAACACTACCAACAGGTATAAAATCTTCACATATTGGATCACAGAATTACCTACCAATAGAGAATAATTATGAATACACTTACTAAGTGTTACATTTTATGCTTTCTTGTTTGTTCTTGTTTTGTTTTGTTCTTGTTGTTGTTTTCTGTTCTTGTTCTTGTTTTCTGAATGTCAAGATCTCAGCTGATGTTTTCCTGAATATACTGCGGAGTCAGAAGGTAAAAGGACCCTTCCTATACATTCTTCTTAGGTGCTGCATTGGTACTCCAAACGGCACCTGTTTGCAGGACTGATCTCTGGGCACAGGCCAAACGATGGAGAATAACTGATGTCTGCACTGATACAAGTTTACCCTTTTCACAGATTAGTTACCACCAAATGACCTATGTGAGGAATACAACTATCCCCTGGACCCTACATGGAGCCTCTCATACCTGGTGACATATTTAGTATCTTTTGCATGCTCCCCTTCCTCCCAACAAAACATACAAATTACTCTAAAAGCTGGGTCATAGCCTCCCCATAAAGTATCCACTGCGACCAAGTGCTGTTGGGGTGGTGCTATGTTAGAGCAACAAGGAGATTCCAGTGACCTGGAAACAAATAACAGCATTTGTCTTTTTCAGATACTGCCAATTAAAGAAAGAATAAGCACTTATATAAAAGCCTGATTTTATGATTTTTAAAACCTACAAAACAATTATGTAAATGGATTACAGCCTAGCGTTTACATTCAAACCAATAATACGTGCCAACAGGTACTCTGTCTTACCTGTATAAGAAGTGTAAAGTGTATTTTAAATACATGGAATGTACTTTTATTTTAAAAGGATGTGATAGTAAATCTGCATGATGATGAAACAAACTATTATACTGTTAGCACAACATTTCCTTAGAGCTTCATTAACTCTGTCTTAAACCAAATTAGGATATAGCAAGCATACCTAGAAATGAATGACTTATTTGCATTTTAGTCATATTATGCAGTCAGACCTGACTGCCAACCTCACCTGCAATAACATTGTCACTGAAGCCAACAGAAGCTCTAAGACAAAGTCTACACGTCTCAGGGCATGAATTCACAAGGAAAGTCAACTGGCATTAGTTTAACATATGACCTAAAGAAGATTAGTTAAACTTTAAGTGGATGCTTTCCTTCAGAATTAAGGTGACTTTAATATGATTTTGTTACTTAAGTTTGGAAGTGAAGTAAACTAAATCAAAATTAGTCCACTTTAATGGTGAAGAAAAGCGCCCACACAGGGTTTTGATGCACTGCAACAAGTCACTTTAAAAATGAACTCCCATTGTTTTTCCCATGTGTGCATTTACAAACCCTTTAGGAAGGTTATAGTTTTAAAAATATTAATCTGATAAATTGAAATTTCACTTTATCAGATTACATAATTTCACTTGCTAGTGTGAAGAAATCACTAAATATTAAAGCGAGCTCCCTGGTAAAGTCATCCAGCTTCAGAGGAAACAGTGTTTTTGCTGTGGTACTTCAGTAAGTTTTACTACACTCACTGATTTTTAGAATTTGATGAGTAACATCCAGTGTGGTGTTTCTGGGAGTAGAAAAAGGGGTTTGAAGCACCTTTGTATTTAAGGCAGAGTAACTTCATGAGCAGAGAGCACGTTCCATATCCACTAACACAGAGCAAATTTCCAGCTATAATAAGACCTCTAGCATCTTATATGGCCTTACATGCAAACTAATTCAGAAAAGTAAAATAATCATGGTTAAATCATTATCAAACTGCTCAGAGGAAAAGACAAGGCAGTTAACTAAGTACATGTCAAATTCTCCTTTCAGCCTACCTCAAGAGAACTTGAGGGCCAGTGGATACTATAACTCCTGTTGACAGAGAAAGAACGAGGGAAGATGAATCCAGAATGAGCACTAAGGTAATCTTGAACACTCCAAAAGCACCACTAGCTTTTTTTCCCAGATCATTTTAAACGTCAGTCAAATACTTTCTCTTCTCTCACATTTGCACAGAAAGTCTGCAGACACCATTACACTAAAGGTGGAGAAGTCTCTCAGTAGAGCTATAAAAGAAACATCTCTTCACAGAGAAGATCTTAACCACGCAGGTTATGCATGGTTATGCATATATATGCATTTTTATAGTACCTTATAGTACTAATATAGTACCTTATTAAAACACATGCATCTGTGTTGATCTTCAGCTGTACCAGAAGATGCATATTCAAGACATTTAGATTTCTTAGGGAGAAGCTAGTAATAAGAAAGTAGTCTCAGGTAGCCCTTGCACTCCTGAACAAGCCAGACATAGCTTGTACCAGGGCATTCAGCTCTCAGCAGAACATGACCAAAGCCACCTTACTCCTCACAGTAATGATCTTGTAGTTATGTGCTTGTGCAGCATCATGAAGAAATGGGGCACAAAAGCACATAATTAGGCACATGACAGAAGTCTGTGTTTTCTTGAAATATTCCCATTATAGCCACATTCAAAACTAAGCTATCAGCTAGATGGATCTGTGAGCTATTTTAAGAGCTTTGACAACTGCCCTCTGGAGTCTGATAGAAGTTAGCAGCGCTTATAAGAAGTAAACTAAAACTAGTGGGATTAAAAACATTATAATACTCAAAATAACACACACACAAAAAATCAGTGGTATGCAAGTTTTTCTTTAGACCTTTGTGGCTCACTGAATTAAATACAGGGGTCAATTTCAGCTTTACCGATGATTTTCAGACTGAGTGTTTAATATGTGGCAGATGCACAGTTAATTAAAACATGTTTGAAGTTGGTATGAGGACCAAAAGGAAAGAAATGTTACATTAAAAAGGAGAGAGTTGATCTAAAGCTGCAATTAAAAACAGGAAGTCAAGGGAAAAAGTTGTTTGAGTTCATAGAGGAAACATTATACACAGATTTAAGATCAGTATTACAGTTTCAGAAAAGAAGCAAGCAAGCTAGATAAGTAGCAACACATAATAATTGAGTATTTACACAGCTGTAAAACTCCTGCCAGAACTGTGAGTACACATGTTTGGAATGGATGCAGGGGAATCTTCTCCACCTGATCCTGTACAACAATTTGCTTCATTGCCTGGCTGCTCTTGGTTCCTACAAGAACACCCGGAAAGGCTCATTCGTTTAAGCCTCATGCATCTGAGTAAACTAACAATCCAAATTGCCAGTTTATTCAAATGAAAAAAAGATTACCAATGAGACTATTAAAGCTTAATAAAAGAAAAATATTTAATTAAAACCTAAAATGGAAGGCTCTTTTGCTTAAAGGCCCGGAAATGGAATTGGTCCCACCTGGGTATGTTGTAGCCTGGTACTGGGAAGAATAACTCCACTACCTTGCTTGCTACCACACTGCACAGAAAAACAGATGAGCTGACAGGGAGCTGGTTTCACAGAAAAGCTTCTGGGAAAATAAAGTGCTCAAAGTGCTTCTACTAATAGGCTGACCAATTTCTTCATGAATTAATTGCTCCTGCCTTATCAATAGATCAACTTATATTTGTCTTACCTTCAGATGCTTCCATAATTTATTAATTTAGTATGTTTATTAGACATGAAAAGCATTTTAAACTTTCTCAGGTTTAGACTTGTAATAAACTTTGAAATACTTAATCATCACTGTTACATTTAGTACTGTGGTTAATACAAAGTTTTTTCTAGACGCTAGTGATATTTAACACATAGATGAAAATTAAATGGGTATCACAGGATGTAAAGAAGGACCTGCTCACACCTACTATATTCTCTGCCTTCTACTCATAATACCTTCAGCTTACACTCGAAATAAATATTACTAGCCATTAGTACAGCTAGTACTAGTACAGGGGTCAGAATGGTCAACTTACACTTACCCATTTCTCCCCTACCAGCCTTGCAAAAGCTATCTGTGAAAAAAGCAGCCAATGCACATCAGCAACTTCAGTCTTAGACACTTACGACAAAGTGGTAAAAGTTTTAAGGAAACACTGGACACACTCTGTTCTTAAGCAACTACAAGAGGAGGCAAACACTCTTAGCTTTCCTGGGAAAATTGGGATGCTTCAGAAGAAGTTTGCCTGCACGAGAGCTAGCACAAACTTCCTAATATAGTCACAACCAAAATGATATGGAATTTTCCCAGTGAACAAACTTGATTTCCTCCACCTCTTTGCCACTTGCTCCCAGCATCTGTCATAACTAGGACACATTCCCTTGTGTGTCCAATTCTCCTTCTACTTCCCTGTTGGCACATCAGAAGGAGAAGGAAGCCCTGCTGCCCTGCACATTTGATACGCAGCTCCAAAATGCTCCAAGGGCAACTCTGCAATTCCTTTTCCTACAGCCACGCTCTCTTCACAGTCCCAAACCCAAGAACAGGAAACATATGTTGGGCAGAGAGCAAATGCTGAGATATATCCCTGCAATCTCAAGGAAGCAGGTGGTTCCTCACAGATCATTACCAGTTCCCGCCATTTCAGAGCAGTCCATGGCCTGGGTGCGGCAGAGGTATAATCAGTCCTTAAATATCCTTTTCTTCTCTGGGCTGTTCAGCCCACGCACAGAAAAGCCCCCATTTCAGCATGTCTGGTGACACCACGGTAGCAAAGACACACAAGTTTCCTGTTTTCATTGTTTAGCACACTTTGGCAGCGATATTCTCAAAAACAACCGATTGGGGTCATTAATCAAATCAACAGAGAGCTGGCTAACAATCTGTTTTAACTCAGTTGGCAACTGATAGCTGTCTACATCTCTGAATTTGTGTAGCCCCGATTAGTTTTAATCAGCTGCACAGCCATTAAACCATCCTTGTTGTTCTCCAAACGAAGGAGGCAAATTCCAGGAATTAAACTTTGGATGAGCATAGTTGCACTTGCTCATTTAGGAAGCCCTTACTGAGAACACTCCATGTCTGTCACTCAAAATCGGCTGTTTCCTTCAGCATTGCTGCCAGTAAGTTGTTGACAAATGAAAGCCAAAGGGGAAGATACACAAGGCAAGTGGAGATCCAGATATGGTAAAATCTTGAGACCTTGAACACAGTCCAGAAATTATTCTTTTGCCAACACAAAAACACATCTCAGTTTAGGCCAGAAAGCTTAGATGAGAGGTCTGTCTTTATATGATTTAGAAATAGCACACATCTGTCAATCTCAAGACAAACACACTCACCTTAAAATAAGCAAATTAATAAACTGTTATAAACTACTACTAGTAACAAAGACTAAAACAAAAAATATTTTTTAAATAAAAGTACTAAGTAAGTTATTCCACCTTACCAAGCATGCCCTACTGCAGGACTGTGACCAAATAGTTCTTCTATTTCCAAATACATGAGACACACAAGCTATAAATAAACAAGTTCAAGATATGCCTCGATATCACAGACGCTACCCGCTCACTCGACTGTCTTTCACTCACTACAGCTAATTTCTGACACTGTCTTTTTCTTCTTTCCCTTTGCAGGCATTAAGAGAGTGAAAGAAAATGATGCAGCCTGTCAAACACTATCAGGTACATTAGCACTTGTCTTTTACTCATTTGATATAATTTCTCACCCTGGATTTCTTGTATTGCAGGAGTGCATCTCAGTCAGTATCAGTTCATTCATTACTCCGGAGGATAAGAGCTCCCTAAATCTTGTGTTAAGATACTAGTTGATCCTCAGAGACTACCATACACGTGCTTGGGCATTTTAATTATTATTTAATTATTACTTAAGCAATAAAATGCAGGTGAGAAGAGGCTTATCAAATGGCCAATATCTATGCACTTGAAGCTTCACTTCAGCCACTGAGGTCTTTCTAGAGGTAAAACTATTTCATGTACGTATTAAATGGTCTTACTGTATCCTGAACACGAGAAACACATATTCCGCTTTGGAAAGTGGCTTTCATGTGTAAAAATCTAGGTACTCTACATGAATGATACCACTGTGACTATGACAAACAAGTATATGATGGACTTCCACACCATAAAATTCACAGTGTCAGCCTGTGTATTTACAATCTGTTTTGCAGTCTTTCAAAGTGCTTGAAGTTAAGAGAGGAATGAATGCAAAATAAATGCAAAATCTTTGAAAACAAGCATCAAGCAGCCAGTCACAGTGTAAACACATTTTAAAGTCATGACAGTAAAGTCCCTCAGAGTACGAGTAAAGACAATGTTTTTGTTGGAGATTAACTAGGACTTCTTGGGAACTTCAGATTAAAGGAAACTATGCAAATAATTCCAATCACCATGTAGATATGTAACATGAATCCTCCTCAAAAACTAGAAAACAACTCTGCTCTAATGTTACAGCATTACAATAATCCATCATTTAAGTATACAAAAAAAGTAATGTAATTGTACATATTTTACAAGAATATCAGCTAAAAAGAAACAAATGTTTTAAAAAAAACCCCTTCTACATTTGCATATAATTGAGCCAGGATCAGATGAAGCCACATTCAAAGTCCTACCATCCTTATGTAATGCCATCAACCAAAGAAATTAGGTGAGTCATTTAAGTTCTTCCAGAATATAACATTAAGTTCCACTAAACAGTTGGATTAAGCTTTAGAAGCAAGGGGCACAAAGTGTCTTATATCCTCACCTGTACATTCCTCCTGAATTTACATCCGTCCCTCCTCCTTTCCTCCTGAAACGTCAGTGCTAAGGGGATGCCTATGCAGCCTTCGGAAAGTTTCCTTGAATTTTGAAGAACCCATCCGTAGAAGCACCATACCCAGCTCAGGCAAATAGATGGTGTCTCTCACAGACGCTGATTAGTTCAGGCTCAGCACAAACTAATTGTGGCATTCAGTCTTAAGCCTTTTGATCTCAAAGATATATCCTGCCAGAGACATGCTACAGAATTTTAGTGTTTACAACAGGAGCAATTTCTCAGAAATAATTTTAAATTGAATGCTATATAGTTTCATTTTAACTTACTTCAGGTGCGCATCTGCACAGACAACAGGAATGCTCCCCTTCAGTCTTCTCTCAAGCACAGAGGACCAAGCTTGACTTGCCTCCATTGCCTTTTCCATGAACAATTTAGGAGAACAATTTATATAGCTTGAAGCTAATCAAAATCTTGAATTCAATTGATACTATTGAAGATTCTTGGAAACGAGAACTGAACTTGCTACACTTTGAACCAAATCCCCAGTTGCACCACAAGTTACAATTATCAACAGGGAAAACTACTACATAACAGAGGCCCTACGCATCCAACACAGCCCCAAGGTCACATATTAAGTACACTCTGCTCATTACCAGTCATTTGAAGAAATTATCCATCCAATAATTTGCAAATGTACGCATTTGATTCTCTGCAATGGCTGACATTCAGATCTTAAAATGTACAGCAAGCTGAATTCACTGAAGAGACAATTTGGAATGACTTCTGAGGGTTTGGCCCTAGGTATCTTCTGGAAGTGAACCTGTAACACAGGAGGCCTCCAGATAGTTTGAGGTTTTAGTAGCTACCAAGCAGTGGGTGGCAGAGCCCATAGGTGCAACTGATTATTTGTTTCCAAGCTTAAGGGGCACACGCAGCTTCAGATTATCATGCATTTTTGCTCAGAAAGTGGGCAGACAATTCTACAGAGAGCAGTGATACCTTATGGACAAAAGAAGATACTACTTATACATTTATGAAATTGTTATGAAAATTCATGTTGTTTTCCAGAAGCCCAGTATGAAGGACTCCACCAAATCCGTTAGAGAACTTGGCAGCAGTACACCAAAGAGAGTTCTAAGGGCAATGAACAAATAAGTGAAACCCAAGAGGGTTTTAGGCCATAGCTAAAGTAACCAGGCAAACCTCAACCCATGCCCACTCATTGCTGAAGCCACTGCAGGTATTCCCAGTAAAGCCTGAAGCCTTTCTAGCTGTACAAACAGCATACTTAAAAACTTGATAGTGGAGTTGGAATTCGATAGTCTTGTAAATCTGCTGGCTTCATAGCTTACTAAATAAGTTCTGCTTCTGAGGAAGAGAAGTGTCTCCAAAAATAGTAACATTTTATCTTAAAACATTACATTGCAGTCGTATATCTGTATAACTTCTGGATCCATATTTAATTTTGTTTCATAAGTGCACGCTTTTATGTGTTAACAGCATATGCAAAAAACAATAAACACAAAGGGTTAATAACATTTTCAGTGTTAAAGGAGAAACCTCAATGTAAGAATCCTGTATGTGTTTGAATAATTAAGCTTTTGATAATATGTTGAATTAACGCTAGGGTAGGGTGTAACTTTGGGTTGGTTTGGTTGGTTTTTTGTATAACTTATTATCCGTTCACCTTCAAATCTTCACAGCTCTTAACAGATCTCACTACAAATCCCCAGATGCAAAAGAACAGATAGTGTTCCTCTAGAAAAAAAAAAGTGTCTTTTTCTGTTACTAATGCTATAGCAATCACCACATTGACACAGACTGAGTATAAGCTATTTAACAATGCCCAGGTAGAGGAGACAATGAACCATAAATTAATTTGATCCCTTCACACCTTCCTTCCTTTATCCTCCTCCGCAGTGAAGCTAATACCCAGAGCCACATGTAAAATACACTTGGCAACTGCATGGATGAAGTTGCCAAGTTTCAGAATTATTTTTTCCCATCTCAGCAACAGTAGCAGGAACACTATCAGATGAGTTCTGGCCATTTCTGGCTATCCCACTGGAAGCACTGGATTCATTTGTACGTGATTGCTGGAGGTGCTTCTAGCAGAAAAAAAAAAAAAAAAAAAAAGCAGAAGATCTACTCAGGTGTTTTTCATCTAATCAGAAAAATATTTACTTGCTCCAGGTTAAATTTCAATTTTTGTTACAGCATATGAAAGACAACTGTCCTATGTTTTAATCAACCTTAATATCCACAGGTTTGGGCAGGGTAGAAATGCCCATTTTCTGTACTGCGAAGATGCTCATCAAGATGCCATCCTCATTTGCATGGAGAAGACTTTTGAAGGTGGGTCCCAGTCCCTTTTCTATCAAGTGCAATCAGTTTAAATGTCAGAGAATTTTCTTAGAAAAATAAGCAGGCTGGACAAATTTTGCTGTAAGTTTATAACTCTGCAAACCTTACACTTGTTATGGCCTTCATACCTGTTCAATCCCTGCACTGTAACAGACTGAGTTACAAGTTACATTTGCTAACTTTAATTCCCTTTCATGCAGCTTTTGAGAAAGTCATCACAAGCCACAAGATATTTGGTCACCCTGCCTGGCTAGTGTCCATACCTTCTCTGCAGAGTCATCTTTGATAGCAAGTGACCCCAGCTGTGCACCCCATTTACAAATGAAGCTGGTCTTTGTCTGAACAAAACATCACAATGTCAGATATTATGTTTTAGCACATTTACAGGTAACCAATACAATTTTTTTGTCTGATGTGATAGGACACCAAATAGGATATTGGGACCCCTGGAGTAGCCTCACTGCTTGGTGAAAGAGATGGAAAGTGAAAGACAGCAGGATGAAAAACTAGCAGCAACACCACATAGGACAGACAACCATTAAAAAAATGCAGCCAACCAGCTTTGATAATGATATTTTCTGACGTAACAGATATGAAAGAAAAGCCTTAAATGTCAGCTTCTTCATGCTAAAAAAAGTATCAAAGTTACAAATGAGACTTAAGTATAACAACATTCTTACAAATGAGATGTAAGTATAATATCTGTCTCTGCAATACATGGAGAAAGGTTCTCCCTCTTACAATACCATATGTAAATTTCATGGAGGCAGGGAAATTGTTTGAAAGTTACAACTCTCATAGCTCAGAATTTAAAGTTAAAAAATTGCAACTGCTGTGCAGAATACATGTATTTACATTCTCCAGAAGTCCTCTTTGTATCCATATAATGATGTCTATTGAATGGTAGTTTCTCCAGAGCTAACAGCAAGAAATTAAAAATCCTCTGCCCTGGCTTACAACAGAAGCTGCACAACCCAGCAGGACTGACCACGTGTGATCAATGGCCTTGCTGGGGGAGAGAAACTGAATGGGCTGAGAGGAAGTCCCAGAGCTTGGCCAGTCACTGGAATCACATGAAGGATGTTGAGAGCCACAAGCAAGAAGCAGAAGCTGGTCGAAGCGACAGGATTAAAAACATATCACCGCTCTCCTCTCTTCATTCATCTGCCAAACCAAAGCCAAGTTGGTGGCACCCAACCTGCAGAACCACCTAACGTTCACACAAATCACAGCAGAGAGAAGATTGGACTGGCAGTTACATTTCTAAAGGCAAATATTTGTGTGCTATGGGACTTCCACACCAACAGGTTAAATCCATTTGAGAGCATGAAAGATCCTCTATTTCATTAAACCGTGAGGTGGCACGCGTTCTAGAATTCTAGAATTAGGCACTGCATTAATTCACTCTTCAAAGTAGCTAACAAAAAATAAAAGAAACATCACAAGAACACATTACAGGCATTTTTTTTCCCTTCCCTATTAAAGTGCTCTAAGTACAGAGGAATATTTTTCCCCAAATATTTACTTATCACGCCTTTTTCCTCCTTCTAGGTTCTGTTTATTTTCATTTGCATGTAACAGATGAAATATTTAACTTCACAATGTAAACAATGTATCAGATACATCAAATGCTGGAGTAAGCGGGCCAAAATAAATTGGATATGGCTTGCATTCTCTTTATTGCTACTATTATGATCTCCAAACGATAGCACAATCTCTCATTGCAAAATGCAGTGGAGAGTTTTTCTAGCTAGCTGGAGGGATAAAAGCAAACTCAAGTCTTCTCATTACAGCACCCAGACAATTTGATTTAATCCTGATTAGACCATTCATTCTCAGGGGCTCCACTACAATATCACATACATCTTTATAATCTGTCTTCTACCTGTATGGCAGCGAGGCTGTTCATTCCAATAAATGGAGCTTTAATTGTGTCTACTGGACATAAAAAGCAGTTTTCACAGAAATAAACAATTACTCAAGTCAGCTTCTCACAGACCAACTCTGGTCTTATATTTCTTGCTCTTGAAGCTTCTCCAGACCCAAGGCTTACTTTTACAAGGCCCCTAACATTGAGCTAAAAACAGATCTTTCATCAAACAGGACCTTTTAATAATCATATCATTGACAAATTAATTTTAGTGTGAAAGACGCTTTCCACAGCAAGTATACAAGAAAGCCCTGCATATCCAAGCTACAGAATTTAAAGAACATAAAGCATGTTTCAAAAATGTTATTTTACGCTATCCTCGCAGCTACAGTGGCTGTGTTGTAAAATAGAAAGGAAGAATGTCAAATCAGGATAATATTGCATATATTTAATGTGCTTAAAAGAGGTATCCAATATTGTCCTCATAGCAGGCAATTAATGTCTCAATCACAATCCTACATTAAGGCTTAATACACTACTTATCTCTTGAGCTACGTATAATCTAACTTATTACATACACAAGCGTGTAACATGTATCAAACAGTAAGAAGTGGAAACACTCGGACACCTAGTTAGGTTATCACACTAATTTTCCACATTACAGAGACAACAGCACTAACTGGAACACAGTTATCAGAGAAAAAGACTTGTGCGCTGAGAGTCTGTTTGTAAATACACCAGAACAGTTCAACATTTCTAATTAAGCAGAGATGAGGAGTGCCACGAACTAAAAGAAACGCCTTTGGCAGTAGCTTATTCAATCACATTTCAAAAATATTGTTGAAATTTATCTCTGATGATCATTAACTGTCACTTCTGAAATCCATAGCACACTCAACCTTATATACAACAACAGCAAATTTCATGTGCCATTACATGGAATTGAAACTTTTGATTGAACAGTTCAGCTTTTGTTAATTGTACAAGATTTATTAGTCAGTTTAGTCGGCTGACTGACTGTTGCATGTCAATTTAGCCTATGGCAAACAGATAGAACAGTAGATGGTACAGTTGTAGTCTAGGCTACAAGCATAAATCATTCTTCCAGCCTTTTTTAAAGTTCCCCCTAAGACCTTTATGCTCATTATTTTAGCAAGAGAAAGCATTTCAGTTGTGGATGGACAATGGGGATAAGTAATGTAGGTAACATCATCAAATGATCTTTTAAGTTGTCAGCATCAAGAAACAACTGAGTGAAGAAATTTCTGTGCATAAAACCATTCGCATCACATACATCATGTAACTAATGTGAAAATACAATACCAATTTTAAAATTTGTGTATGCGAACTTCTTCCCAATGATGTGAAACCCTGTGAGTACGGTAGATATTCTGGAAATAACATTTTATTTTAGTTAGGATAGAGCTGAATGTGGCTCAGAAGACCGTATGATTCTATGATACAAACACAGAATGAGTATCAACACACACTATTAGGAAGGATATTTGTGGATTTATTCCTGTATTTGTGCAACTTTGTAATCTTCTTCCCTCTGAAGCTAGTATTTTGGAAGCTATCAGACAATGAACATAATTTAGTAAGGCTATACCATGCCATTGAAGTAACTGGACTGAACACCAGATGCTTAAAAGCCTGGAGTTTAGGTGCTGTGAAGAAATGCAGTGGTTTTCCTGAACCATATAGTGTGGAAATCAGCTTCAGAACATCAAAGCCTCATTGAGCATGACAGTGGGTGGTGTTGAACTCTGGCAGCGAGACCCTGAACCCTGTACAGGTACAGCAGCTTCTTTTAGGCATCTAGAATTATGATAACATGGAAGTGGATTCTCTAATCTGACATATTTGAGGACTTTGCAATACTAACATCATAGTTGCACATGAAGGCAAAGGATTTCACGCTGCATCGAGAAAACAATGACTTTTGAGCTGCTTTTGCTAAAACAGGAAAAAACTAAATTACAGCTTAAAAGTGTGAGGCAGGCCAGGCAACAGACTTTATCCTTCTAAAGATAAAATAACTACACTTAGAAGGCCAAGACTGGTCTCTGTCCCAAGTGAAAGAATAGTTGCTGGAAACTTAGAACATGAACTGAAACTCAAATATAGACTGGCCTAGAGGGTATCTGTGACACAATCAGGAGACAAAAGCTCGTCAGTTAAGATGCAGCAGTCATCTCCTAGATTGCAAGCAGTCTCCAAAATACTACACAGCTCTTCCTGATTCTTCCTTTCCTTCCTCTTCTACCTTGTTACCTAGACTGTACATAGTAAAAAAATAAATCTGCAAGTGCTTGCTGTCGAAAAAGTAGTAACATTTTTAGTCCAGAACATTAATTAACAACAGAAGTGTAATTTTAAGCTACCCAAACCATCTAACTACTTATTGAGGGCAAAGTGGAAGGACCCCAGCTTGTTATTACAAACTAAAAATTCCATGTGCATTTTGATGTTCCAACTGACAACAGCTGACAGAACTCACTGTTCTCGCGGTCAAAGAAACATGCCTGTCCATCCCCATCTCCTCAGAAATGAGGGTTTCTTTTCTGACCCAACCAGCACCTCACTTGGTACACACTCCCAGTCCTTGCAGTTTCTCAAAGAAAACCAATATCCTACCTGTCCTTCCTGCCTAAAAGCACTTTCTCTTAAGTATGAACACACATGTCACACAAGATCACTCAACACAGCAGAGAGCAGTGGAAAAGGTCATGCTCACTTTGGCCATCCCAAAAGGCTGGTGAACAGGAAGGTTGGTGAAAAGTAACACAGAGAGATGAGTGTATCCATGTATTTTCTGAGTAGAATGAGACCTATTTTCAACCAGGACTTCCAGAATCTGGAAACACTTGAGCAACACACTATTGCTACACCATACGAAACCAGATAGATGCTGAGCATAACCAGTGGCATGCTTCACAAAGAAGTCTCCTTAGGATTTCTATTAGCTTGTTCCCCCCCCCCCCCCCCCAAAAAAAAAGCTTGTTAATTCCAAGATTACCATTCTAACATTTCTACATCTACTAAACCTTGAGGACATTTTCAGAAAGGTAAAAAATTGTATTGCAAGTATTAATATTTATTTGAAAGCACACGAGGATAAATGAGATTTTAGTTATTGGCAAAGAAAATTGCTCACTTAAACTTTCATGGAGCTACAGGTCATTTATTTTCTTAAAATTCCTTTTAGCCTAAACGCAACTACAATATCTTTAAGTCAAGCTGGCATTTTAAAATACTTGGCCTTAGCAATGGCATTTAAAATAATGTGGGGATAATTACTGATATTTCCTGTACTGTAGTGAGAGCATGCAGAAAACGAGTAAGAAGGCATTTGAGCTACACTGATGCCCAATAGCTCAACAATATTATTAGTGTCGGTACAAGGCCGCATTAAATCTGGTACTCCACATCCATTCCAAGTTTGTAGACACTAAAGGAGCACTTATCCTCAAGTAAATAAGAACTCAAACACTGCTCAAAGTACTTGAGGATGCAAATTATAAACTTGATTCTGGCACTGTTCAGGATTACAAACGATACAGCATATTGCTCAAAGGAGTGAAAGTTTTGCTGGCCTTGGTATTTGTAGCCTGAAATACCAAGTAACCAAAATATTTGTGACTATGCTGTCCACAGAGTACGAATAATTTTATGTTAAAGCAAACAATTATTTCTACCATTTCAACTTGGAAAGTTACCTGGAAATCTCCAAGTAGAACCCGTGCTATCAATTGCTGTGGCTTTTATAAAAAAACCTGCTGAAATTATTACAAAATGCCCGAAATCCACCTAAATCACTCAGAAGACAGAGATCATTTTCTGCTGGTCAAAAAGATGGAGCTCTGGAGGAAGGCAAATATCACACCAGTCCACAAAAAGGGCAAGAAGGAGGACCCAGGGAATTATAGGCCAATTAGTCTTATCTCTGACCCTGGGAAAATAATGGAGCGGCTCGTGCTGGACGTCATCTCCAAGCACATTGAGGATCAAGAAGTGATCAGTATTGGTCAACACGGGTTTACCAAGGGTAAATCATGTTTGGCCAATCATATAGCCTTCTATGATGTTATAACTGGTTGGTTAGATGAAGGGAGAGCAGCAGATGTCATCTACCTTGGGTTCAGCAAGGCTTTTGACACTGTCTCCTATAATATCCTCATTAGAAAATTAAGTAAGTATGGAATAGATGAGGGGGCAGTAAGATGGATTGAGTCCTTGTTGTGTGACAAGACTCAAAGGGTTCTAATTAATGGAGCGGGGTCATGTTGGAGGCCTGTGACCAGTGGTGTCCCTCAGGGGTCAATACTAGGCCCAGTCCTGAATATGTTATGAACATATTCATATATGACCCGGGCAAGGTGACAGAGTGTATCCTCAGCAAGTTTGCTGATACCAAATTAGGAGGGCTGGCTGACACTCCAGAGGGCTGCGCCACCATCCAGTGTGACCTGAACAGGCTGGAGAGCTGGGCAGAACCTAATGAGGTTCAACAAGGACAAATGTAAGGTCCTGCACCTGGGGAGGAAGAACCCCAGGCACCAATACAGGTTAGGGATGGCCCTTCTGGGAAGCACTACAGAGGAAAAGGATCTGGGAGTCCTGGTAGATGGCACATTTTCCATGCACCAGCCATGGGCCCTTGTTGCCAAGAGGGCCAACGGAATCCTGGGCTGCCTAGGAAAGAGTGTGGCCAGTAGGTTGAGGGAAGTGATTCTCCCTCTCTATTCTACACTGGTGAGGCCACAACTGGAGTACTGCATCCAGTTCTGGGCTCCCCAGTTCAAGAGGGACAGAGAACTACTGGAGGGAGTCCGGCGAAGGGCAATGAAGATGATTAAGGGATTGGAGCACCTCCCTTACGAGGAAAGGCTCAAGAAGCTGTGACTCTTTAGCCTGGACAAGCAAAAGCTGAGGAGAGACCTTATTTATGCTTATAAGTATCAAAAGGGCGGGTTAAAGGATGTTGGAGCTGGACTCTTTTCTGATAGGACAAGGGACAACAGGCTCAAGCTGGAACATAGGAAGTTCCATTCAATACGAGGAAAAACTTCTTTATGGTGAAGGTGACAGAGCCCTGGAACAGGCTGCCCAGGGAGATCGTGGAGTCCCCTTCTCAAGAGATCTCAAGACCAGCCTGGATGCAGTCCTGAGTGATGGGCTCTAGGTGTTCCTACTTCAGCAGGGGAGTTGGACTAGATGATCTCTAGAAGTCTCTTCCAACTCTGACAATACCATGATTCCATGATTGGTACTTTTGTCACTACATTTCCCTCCCTAACATCAACAGAGGGTGCCTTTTCTCATCATCATCCCAGGTGGCTCTTCTGCCCTGTATTTAATATGCATTATGCCTTTCTTTGCATTGTTTCTTAATGCTATTCCAGCTGTTAAAAATGACACCTTCCCCCCCCCCCCCCCTTCCCCCCCAGAAATTCCCTGTGCAGTTTATTGAACTCTCTGAAAATACTCCAGAACCTATTTCCTATTCATAGTACCCCAGGAGTTCCTGTTCCAGTGCTTATCCCATGGACTGCAGAGACGTGTCTCTCAGACAGGGAACATATCTTTCTTACCTTCCCTTTCTCAGCACGCAGTAAGTTTGCCACTTGTGAATACTTTGGTGCATGGAGACAAATCCATTTACTGACTTAGAACTGATGCAAGTCTTCCAGGTCTTCAAAAAAGCTAGTCATTCTCCCTGTCACTCAAATGAGACATCCTGCTACGTTATTTTTACCTTAATTTGGCAGCAACATCTCCAGCAAACACTTCCAAGGACTGTTTATTTACAGTGGCATTTTAAAATGTTAAGCATTTGAGGTATTGCTCTCTGTACACATACATTTCAGACATGCTATCTGGAAGATATACACTTAATTTTCAAGTTCCAATTATCTCAAAGTTCATTCTTTTGGAAAAACATTTTAAAGGACATCAGTGAAGACAAAACTTCCCCAAAGCTTATCAAAAGCCCTGTAAAAGATGACTCCTTTACTCACTTGGTATGGTAAAAGACTAGAAGCAGCAAAAAGCACTGTGCTTGGAATTTGTGCTGGAGATGCATACAAGACATGCAAGGGTGGGACTACAGGAAGGTTCTTGGGAAAGGCTCTATAAATAATGAAGTGGCAGTAGGATGGGGGGAAGGAGGAGGACTTAAGAGCACACTGACTTTTATGGCAATTTCTGATAGGGTTCTCAGCAAAAGCATTTTTTTATAAGACTAACTGCCTTTCTGCAAATCGCTTTTACCACTATTAAAGCAAACAAGCAAACAGCCACAGTAAAAGGACACAATCAAAAGAACACCTTCCCTGTTCTTGCATTTGGCAGCCCTCAACATGCAAAGAGCCAATGAGCTAAATTTTTCTACATTGCAAAGGTTATCCCTGGTCACTGATCCTGCTTTTGGGGCATATGAATCCTTTCCTCTTTGATTCCTCAGTATTTGGGATTGAGAACATTAAAGGAAGTATCTGCTTGCCCAGAGCTCTTCATCATACTCTGGTGAAGAGACAGAAAGACTCATCCATGCGGGAGGATGTCCCTGCTCAGAGGGGCGACTGAGTAGGGGGCCACTCACCTCACTCCAAATGAGAGCCCATCCTCCCCAGCAGATACGACCAGCACATTATGCCCAATACACCACTGGACATCCATAGATGTCTGATGGGGCTGGCTGGAGACAGAGGTTGGCTGCACAGACACATGCAGAAGGCACACAGGAAAAACCAGGGCTGGCTTGGCCAAACTGAGGAACGGGTAAACAAAAAAATCTAAAACATACTCTTTGAATGAGCATGTCATACTGAGGTTTGCTTACTGGCTTGAAGACAATATGCAAGTTGGAAAATGGAATGTCTGGGACAGTAGCGACTACACTTAAATTTGCTGTTTTCCCTGGCAGATATTGTTTATCTTGCAAGAAGTACTTGCAAATTACACATTTCATAACAAATATCTGATTAATTGGGAAATAAATCTCTGTGTTTAACCTAAGTTAAGCTTCTCTTGTATGTTTACATGTCTGCTTCTCTTTTAGCAAGTGCAACAAAAATTTCAACAAAAACACTAACCATACACAGACGTTTCCTTTGGAACTTTCCATCAACCTTGGCCAGACAAGTCTTGCTTTATTTACTGCATAACTTTTCTAAGAGGTAAATACGTATTATCCAGGAAATAATGGCAGAGTTTTCTCCTGACTTCATCAACATGGATAAAACGGTTGGGGAAGACTTAATCTGTAAAAAAACGAGTCTTCTGATGTCCCAACACAATGCTCTGCCTAGAGGAAGATACACGAGCATGCTACATGGATGTGTTCAACTCCCACAGCTTTTAAGCGCCTGCTTTTCCTGAGCTCTAAAAATGCTTGACAGTATGTTTACGTACCCAAAACAATCCTTTCCCAGGGAATTTCACCAATTTTATGGGCCCTGGGAAATGAAGAGCTGGAACACATTCAACACAAGCAAATACACATAGTAAAACAAGCTGAATGCTCAAATGGCAGAAATTTCTAGAAACAATATATAAGAGGAGGCAATAGTAATTTGTTTACTATTCTTCCTGCAAAAAATACAACGGCATGCTTTATAATCAGAAATATAGATTGAATCTAATGGAAGAGCTGACATTAGGGAAATGCGAAAAAGCAAAAGTGTTGCATGAACTGGAAGAATATTTTCATTCTTGAAATTACATCATCATTCCATCCATCATATGGAAATGCTGGATGGGTTCCAGGGTTTCTCCCCAACACCATACACTACTATACCTTCCAACTAATTACTTCCTGAATTTCTTTATGGTAGGCATTAAAAAAAAATCCCATCCTAAACTTCCACTGGTTTCTAAATGACTAGTGAGAAGTAGCATAATGGGCAACCAAAAAACAAAAAACATTTAGATGGCAACTATTAAAGGAGCTCTTTACATTTGGCTTGAGGCATTAATTATTAAACATACACTAGACTACATAAAAAAAAGTGGATTATTTGCATTGCAGTGGCACGAGATGCCCAGTCACAGGGCAGGATCCCATTCTCCCAAGCATGCAATTTACAGCTGGGACTGGAAGAGAGTGGGGGTACAGCACTATATGTTCTAGAGTTGCAGCAGGGGAGGTTTAAATTAGATATTAGGAAAAATTACTGAGAGAGTGGTCAGGCACTGGAATAGCCTGCCCAGGGAGTGGTGGAGTCACCATCCCTGGAGGTATTTAAGAAATGTGTAGACATGGCTCTTCAGGTCTTGCTCTAGTGCCCAAGATTATTGATTTGTGGGTGGGTGTGATGGGGTGGGGTGTTTTTTGTGGTGTGTGGGTTTGGGGGTTTGTTTGGTTGGTTTTGTTTGTTGCTTGTTTGGTTTCTTTGTGGTTGGACTCTATCTCAGAGGTCCCTTCCAACCAATGTGCTATTATTTGTTGTGGAGCCTTGAACATTACAAACTGACAGAGCTGGACTCTTCGCCCATCCACCAAGGTTATAACTTGCCTTTTCTGAAGGAACTATTTCTTCACAGAAAAAGGGACCTTGATTTAATATTTAATCTGAAGGACAGAACCCCTATTAGGGGCAGGCTCAACCTTTTTTCTGTTGAATAAAGTTTAGTTATGAATTTTCAAGGACTGGATTAAAATCCTGGGATTTTACAGTACATGACACCATACCAGAGCATGAGCTTTGAAAATAATCACAAAGTGGACATTATGAAACAAGACTCCTCTATGATTTCTATTAAAGCTAAAGTGTCTATATTAAATACTTCTAAACAAATTTTTATTATTTCACCTGAGCTGTATATTTTCACAGACTAAGCAAACATTACAGGCCAACATATCTCAAATCTTAGGCAGCAGCCAACACAAAACAATCTTTGTTGACTCATTCTGAATTCAAAAGAGTGGTCTTAGAAGTATTTTCAAACTATTGAAGCACCTGCTAACATCAAACTAATACTCAACTCAAAAAGTGAAGAATTTTAATTCTGTTGGTATAGCTCTTATAGATTCAAATACAAAAGCTTTAATATTTCAAAAGGACACAGTAATATCTGCCACAATAGCTGTATTCTGTAAACACCTTGAAGAATTTAAGTTTCATTCATTCAGCTGCAGCTACGAATTTTCTCATGTTCAAGTTAAGAAATTCTTTTAAATGGACATTTTGCCTTAAAAATACAAAAAACTTACAATATTAAGGCTAGTTAAAAGAATCAAGGGATGTTTTCAGTAATCATTGTTTGATGAGTTAAAGACAAATGCTGTAGGTTTCACACAAATAGAATTACAGGTGTTTTTTTTCCCCAGAAATTTCAATCAGTCTATTGCAATGTAACGCAAATCAACTTGACATCAGATTATATTTGTCAGCTTTAACGATACAAATTTCTGTTCATTAGTTATTTCAGTAAATCACAAAAGAGAAACTCACCCTAATATTTCTACTTTTCTTCATTGAACACAGGGATTGCAGCTAAGAAACTTTCAGAGTGAAATTACTGCCTCCAAACACTCAATAGCTAACACAAACCACAAATTTTGCAGTATGCGAGAACTACATTTCAGGACATTGCACAGAAGTAGGATTTGGTTATCAGAATGTTTCTGTTCCAAATCGACATGAAAAAGCGGGATCAGCAAGATATACCTCATTCACGTGACTCCTCTCCCAAACATCCACAGTTCAAATTCATGGCTTTCCCTTTTCCCAGGACCCAGCTTCAGTTTTAATCTCCCTGCCCATGTAAACTAACAGGTCATTCATCCTAAAAATAAGTGAGTACACTCATTAATTTATTCCAACATTTTCTTCAGTCAATACAGTGGGCTGCCTCCTGAGCTTTTCAAGTTGTACCAAGCTCACACAGCAAATGAGACTGCTTCTGTAATCACACAATGAAGTTCTTTTCCCTTCACACTAACAGGATGAATCATGCACAAGGTTGAAACCTAAGGCTGCACTCCCCATTTTCAAGAAAGTTTAAATAATTCTATGTGCCATCCAAATAGGATAATTTTTTTTCCTTATCTATAGTGTCTCTTTTTATTTCTCCAACAACAACAACACTAGAAAAGCTAAAATCACTACATTTTCCACAAATGCTCTGCTTTCATAGTGTAATTTCAACACATGATTTACTATCAAATGCAACTCTGCTCGTATATTAAAGTGGCTGCAGTACCACCTGTGCAACCCTTGAAACTGGCTTGCTGCAAGCAATGCTTACACAATGGCAGTTTCTGTGTTTTGTAGTTTCCCCAACTCCACTTTCCACAAGAGTGCAAAGAATCACATGACGAAGTTGCCTGAGCTGCAGAGGAAATTAACAATAGCAATAATAACAAAAAAAAAGTCACCAAATGAAGTGATTTTCTGAATTACAAGCTTTCTTATTTCACTTTACACTTCTAGAGAGGTTCAGCGTCATTAAGCACAAAACGTTTTCACAAGTCTCAAGGGTTATACATGATCAGACATAAAACTACTCTGAAAGAAGTCGACACGCCTGGAAGTTTTATTAGCACCTAATATCCTCTGTGCTGATAATTATTTCAAGTTACTTTAAAAGGCCAAGTTAATGATTATGCTCGTAATAACAGATGTGGATTATATACAGCTGGCAGAAATCTTTTCTTTCCTCTGCTAAATTATACCTCATTGCTATTCACCTACAGAAACAGGAAGCTGAATGCCCTCAGGAAAAGATTCAGACATAGAGCTAATGATTATCCACGTAGGTGTGATACAGCCAGAAAACATACCCCGCCACACAAGACACAGCTCTATGAAGATATCAGTGTTTCAGACTAGCATTGCCCAAGCACACACTTTTTCCCCCCACTTTCTAAAAGTGCATTTATACCTACCCTTAAAGGGCTTGAAAAAACAGTGGTCGCACTGGACTATTTAACATTGTCTGCTCCTGCAGCAGTGGTACAGCAGTATCTTTGGTGACACTGAAGAGTTACTTTGCACTTAGATCTCAGATGGGAAAATCTCATCTCACAGTCCCTGGAGCCTGAATGCTCTCTGCACAGCCAGGAAACAGTAAGACAAAGACTTCACTCTGCAAAAATTAGTCTTTGGTAGGAAGACAAGTGCTGTCTCCCAGAAGATGCCAGCAGGAAATAACTACATTTACCTTCTGGCTGAGAATTCCAGGGTTCTGTTAGAGCTGTCTGATGGCCCATCTTGCCTTTCTACTGAAGGGCAAATGACGAATGAAGCCAAGTTCCACTTAACTACAGAAAACTCAAAAAAGCCTAGCAAAATATAGTCAGGATTGAAATAATCTACCAACATTTATTATGTTCCATATTGCCTCACCAGACCTTCCCCTTCCTACATCTGCTGCAGGATTACGAGGAAGAAAAGAAGTTTAGTCCTGTGCGTTGAGATTTTTGCAAGGAAGGTTCAAGTTATTCAGGCCAGCACTTGATCTGTCACTCTAGGATTAGACAGCTACAGGCAATGAGGAAACCTGCATCAATAACCACATTGTTTTAATTGACTTTTAAGTTGTCAAGGAATGAAATGTTGCTGCCAGAAGGACAGATCCCAGAGAAGAACCTGTCCCATGGCAGCCAGCTGGAAGAGGCAGGAGTTAAGCCAACAACTACAGTATCAGTCAACAAGAAGCAGCCTTGCTCACACACAGGGTAAGCAGGCTGCAGAGAGATTGCCAGAGAAGCAGGATTTTAAAAAAGAAAAAAAAAGCAAACCCTTCTTAACGCTTTTCCCTCTTTAAATTCATGAGGTACAGTGAATCCTGCTTTACTAATACAGCTGTACACTACATGAATTACTTTTTTCTATCATCAGGAATAAGGATGCTCAGAAGAGCTTACCAACTGCAGCTCAGTTCCATGTTCCAGTACTACCTTTTGGATCAGAGCTAGCCCACATCCGGCTGGCTCACGCTGCTGGCCCAACAAGCTCACGTGTGCCTGCAGCGTGTGGCACAGCACAGCCACCACGCTTCATAAAAACCAGCACCTCCCTAATGCTAAGGAAGTCCTTATACAACTTGCCTATAAATTTTATCTACAGCAAAATAAACATATTTTAGAGTGTAACCTATGTTAAACAACCTCTGTGGCTGTGACACTTCTAGACACAGTCACAGAATCAAGGCTGTGCCAATTTTCAACTTGAGGCAGAGGACTGCCATGGTAATTCTGCCACTTACATGATCCTGTCAGTGGGTTTCATCCTTGCTCCCAAATGCCTCTGTGGAGCCAACATCACCCAGGCTATTCTCCTTCTGCCAGGTCTAATGCCCCAGGTGAGTTTGTAGGGAGTTGTTTGGGCCTCAGTGTCATCTACATCTTCAAGCAAACCCTCCAAATGGGAGCATTCAGTGGCTTCCCCAAAGCCACAGGAATGTATTTGAGCTGATGAACTGTAACTGAAGGATCTGCAGCTCATCAACAGTACCTCACAGTATGCAGCACATGAACAAAAGCTTAGAAGCTGGACAGGCTGTACAGACATTACCTGAAAAAACACCACCATGAGACAAAAACACTCCTAGTATACTGGGACACTACTTGTATTAAGTAAGCATCACAGTTTCGGCTAAAGCCGTAAGCAGTGGATCACACTTCAGGGCTTGTTTTATGCAGCGAGCCAGACAATGTTCAAAGGCCTGAGGACATGAACTTCTACCACAATGTGTGTTGGTGAAGGGGGTACTCCTGTATCATTACTTGCAAGGAAGAAATTGCTGGGCACAAATCTAAGACAGTGTTAGAAAGCTTGTCTCTGGGAACCAATTTAGCTTCAAAGACCAAGCCTTACAACTGGCATTTTATTCTGACAGCACGCATAATATGAACTCACTTAAAAAATACTACATGACTGAATTTTCAGAGGCACAGAAGTTTCTACTCCTCCATTAAAAAAATACCAACAAACATGTTTTCCTTCAGTGAAACACCTTTCCGATGCTAGTTGTGCAACTGATACATCTTCATTTTACTCTGAAGTTTAAAAACCACACAGTTTATCTTGACTACTTAGAAAATGGTCTATTTGAAAAAAGATTCTGGAGTTGAAACGTTCTAAGCTACCTCCCCATGGTCTGCAAAAGCAGCTTTTAATAGGATTGGTTTGGGGTGGGCTTTTTGCACTTTAATGCAATATTAATTAGTTATTTGCCTTCCCATCTAAGGTTTCAATTCCAAAAGCTGTTTGTTATCAGCATAACATTTTGAAGCGGATGCAAAGCAGAAGTCTGCATAAAGCTCCGAGACTGCTCCAAGTCCTCCTCCATCCCCTTCTTACCCCAGCACACCCTCACTTTGACTAAGATCAGCAGTCTAACAACACACCATAAGTCGCTCCACAGCTTCAACATGTTTCTGACTTACTGAACCATGTCTCATACACCATTACTAAGTCACTTGTTCTGCACATAAGATAGAAAAAAAGACTAGAGGACATAGAAGACATTCAAGAAGGGGACAGGTCGAAACACTTTATGTAATAGGAAAGGCTTTTCTACATTCTGCAAGTGTATCAAGTAATGAACATCATTCACTTTGTGATCAGCGTACACGAGTTTGACAGAACGCACAGTTAAAAAAAGATTTCCAGATCATACAGGATCTTGCAATATATGGTAGGGGTTTTTATCTTGTTGATTTATGCAGTAGTTTATGAATTAGTAGCTGTCTGACTGGAACTGAGTCTCTGGACATAAAATTGCCATTGTATCATAATGATATTAGCCAAAGACATTCTCATTCATTTTACAGGTATATTAACTTCTTGTGAGTTGGGGAGGGGGAGGAAGGCATACACACACAGATCTATGTTTGTCTCACATTTGTCTAAAATGATATTCTGGAGTTTCAATCTCTGGGGAAAAAACAGGCATATCTATACACAGGACATATGATTTATTCCAAAGTAAACAGAACATAACTTTATTAATCCACATTAGATTATGGCCTGTCTTCAAGCCAATCCAGGTTAGAGTCCTGCATCTTCACCTCAACTAGTAAGTGCAGAGAAAATTATAGATGTAGATAAAATAACATCATAATACTTTAACAAAATCCAAGCAAGTTTGGATTTAAACCAGAATTGTTCATTCTGCCTTATATGACAGTAAGCAGATACTAACGTCTATTCCTACTCGCCATGATAATAACTGAAGTCAAACATCAAGACATTCAAGATTTCTAAAAGTATTCCATTCAGTGCAAGGAGGCTTCCTTACACTGCATGTACATAGCCTGATTTTGCAAATTATCCTACTTAATTTTATATACACCTACCAAATCACATATGAAAAAATAATTTTTAAAAAATACACCATCAAAACAAGGAAGTATATCTGTTTTGCAAATCATCCTGAGACAAGACCCACTCTCAAGAAGTAACAGGTCCATAATGCTCCTAACTAACAGGGCTGGTAAGAGCTTGAGCTATAAAAAGTAGCCCCATCTCCTCTGGTGCCCATACAACTTGTCAGGGGACATATTACAGTAACCCCTTGATGAAAGGGAGATAGCTACACTTTCCCTACCACAACCATCGGGGCAACTACCAATCCCACACAGCCCATACCTATTTCTTGGCCATGTTCAGCCCAGCCCTTACAATACTACCCTGAGCTGACAAGTCAGACAGTTTTCCTTCCAAAATAAATACCAAAGCCACAGCTGCAGCAAGTTGTATCCTGAGGCAGCAATCAGTTCTCAGTGTTAGCAGGATGCATTCATAGGCTGACTGGCAAGATTTGCCCCGAGAGCTCTTTTCAATCTAGTGCATCTGATGGCAAGGGGCAATGACAGATGATAGCAAGCGATCGTCTGTCACTGCCCATGAGAGCTATACTAGCACACAAAATTATTGCTGCTGCAATTCTTGCAAGCCAGCAGAAAAAAAAACAAAATGCTGAAGTGAACAATATCAACTGACTGGTAATAAACCCCTTGATCCCTAAGTGGAATCCTCTTGATGCTCACAGGTAATTCTATTCAGTCCAACCTCCATTCTGCTAAAACACCCAAGTTAAATTGAGTTTTGTCACTTTCCAGATGTTGTTGAGCTTCAAAGCCTGGTACCTTCTCCTTGCACACACCCCTCATGTAGAAACACGACTGGTATATTCATTCAAACTCTATGCACGTGAACTGTGTTTAGGAAGAGTTCATTGCCTAGCCAGCAAAAGGAAAATTCCCCACCTTCATAGATAAGAAACACAGACATGAGATAAAGGGCCTTTTATTCAGCAAGCCATAAGCAATTCTTTTCTTGAATAATACAAAGTTTGTGCCTTATATTTAGTAGGCCTGCAATGGGGACAAAAGTAGCTTTTTTAGTTCAAGTCTTCAACTTGAAACAATGCAAATTTCTTTGGCATATGACTGTACAGCTTATAACATGCTTGTTCCCATGTTGTCAAGCAAATCTGTAAATCATTAGCAGTATAATTAATTATATCAATATATTGCCATTAAGACCACCCAACAATCTATATTCCAAACATAAAGCCAAGCCAATTGAACAGTGTATCTAATGACACTAGGTTATTATACTAATGGAGCAGATTTTACAATTTCTGAAACAGTTCATTAAGATTATATGTGAAGTACTTTTATTTCCCCTGGATATTACTCTTTCAGTCAGACCCATATAACTGGCATCTTCTTAGTCTCTGGGGAATTTACTATCAACTTAAAATGCCCTCATGTAGGAGTCAGCATCATGCAGATTAAATTCAAATGTACAAAATTAATACATTGGTGAAACTGAGCTGTTTCAGCTATCTCGGACATAGATGTTAAAGCTCCACACTTCAAATCCCTCTTTTGAATCTGGAAGAGTGATATTGGGGTGTAAGTCTTTCTATACCCTGAGGGATCCCGTATTGCTCAGTCACTCTCTTATTTTATCCAACTGGAAAACTAAAGTATGCTGGTTCTCACTCTAGGAAAATGTTCACAGAAGAAAAGTCTAGTTGGAGTCACCAGCTGAATGCTTCATTTCCATCTCTTGCTTTTTCTGTTCACCTCCCAAGCCGCTTTGGAAGCGGGATGTGCAGCCTGCTAGCCACCACCATGTTCCACACTGTGCAAAGCTGGATGCTGGACTCCAGCCTGAGAATCCCAGAAGACAAATGTGGCTCCAGGTGCTGGTTATCTGTGCTTTAGGGGCTATAGCCTGAGAGCAAATTGCAGTGGTGAAGTGAGCCAAACATCGCTTAAGTCTTATAACACAGGACTGGTTTAGCAAGTTTGAACTCAGATTTCAAATCTTTGAAATCCTCAGATGTCAACAACGTCCAAAAGTCATCTAGAGAGCGCCCTTTTGTATTACTACTGATACCAAAGAACTGCTGCTTAGGCTCCGAGCTGAGACTGTTGCAGACTGGCACTTTTGACTCGATTCATTAAAATTACCACTTCTGTCTCTCATTGTTCTGACAATGTAATACCATAGCAACAAATGAGAAGCTCCAAATTATATGCGTGACTCTGAAAGGAAGTGCATAGTTCCTGTATATACAAACTTTGATCTACTGCAGGATGGTCAACAGCATCTGTTACTCTAATATCCCACATCATTATAGCCATTTAGCTAAACAGATCATAAAAAGATTGTTCCATTAGCTATCAAACTGGCATAAATCCAGGGAAGTTGCTCAGTAGTCATGAGTACCAGTATAAATCTAAAGGATTTGGATGGACGCTGTGGCTAAATGCCTGCATTCTTCAATGGTAGGGGCCTTATGTTGTTATTTCCAGGCTACAAATTTATACATGCATTTAAGGTGACGTGGATACATGTCATACACAACTATGTTTGTAATTGGCAGTGCAACCATATGTAAGTCTCATTCACATGGTAAACCTGCTCTGAAGGCAATCTGTGAAGAGCTGTTTTCATGTAACATGGATGTATCAGAGCTGCACAACCCATACAGGAACTGAAATGAAATGACAAAAGCTATCCTTCTGCACACACAAAATTTCTGCATAAGGAAACAGGACATGCCCAGAAAACTCAGATACGTATCAAGACAGAGCTGTGTACGCAGATCCTATCAGTTCTGCATAAAGCAGAATGAGGCTGGAGGAGCAACGAAAGCACAAAATTTTAGCCTGAACCTCAGCAAGTCCTGCATAAAACGCTGGGGTAGGAGTGAAGGGCTGTGAAGGCTTCAATCCATATTATGGAGTGTCTCCTGCTACCCTTTAATCAAGAGAAAAATCATTTGCAAGGAATTAAGAGAACTTGTTTCAACAAGCAGCTTTGCAACAGGACTTCTGAAGAGGCCAAGATACTTCTCTCCATCCCCCTAGGGTAGATAATTCTCACCTTACACAAAGGCTACAAAGCCAGAACTATTGTTGTCAGTGAAACGTAGGAACACTATGGACATGACTGCAAATACATCAGACATATTTCAGTCTGCAAGTCAGAATGGCCGAGTTGTCCTCCAGCTTTCTGTATCTTAGTTATGCCCTCTTCCTGTGTATGTCTCTTGATTTCAGTAAAAATATAAATTAAAAGTTCAACATATGTGAAAGAGGGACCCAACTCTGGATACGATATGTATCACACTGATATGCAAAAGGTACTGGTATGAGTTGTCAGTGAGAAGATATGTCTGCAGTCAGTACACTGAAACCTACTTCTGGCAGCAGAAAAGCAGTGCCACTTCTCAAACCGATTTTCCACATTTTAAAATATTCTGTAAGCAAGTCCAATGAGAGAAGCTTTTCACCTCATCCATCTAGTATCTATGACATCATTATGCTCACAGAGTACTACTGCAGCATCTCTGACAGGCTCCTCCCAGCAACTTTCACTGGCAAAAATGTCTATAGGTTTCTCTCTTCCAGTATGTCTACAACAGGGTTCAACGCAAAGCCAGAGATTTGAGGTAACTTTATACTATAACACTTAGTGATAACATTCTACATGAATAAGCCAACTTACTCTGCATACAAGTAGTTTACAACAAACTCAAAACTGCATACTGTGGAGAGTATGGACTTTCCACCTACAGAAAGCACGCTGTCTACTGAGTTCCTTTAAGAGAAACTTCATACAGAGCATTGATATATGCATATTATTTAAAACACAGTCACTAAAGAATTTTCCCTTGCTGTCAGATACCCTTGCTGTCAGTGACTTATTAGCCACCTCACTGAATTTTGGACCATAGTATTATTATTTACAGACTCTTCAGGAAGGACAGGCTGGGGAGATGAGTAGGAGGTGTTGCCTTCTATGTCAATGACCAGCTGGAGTGCATAGAGCTCCATCTGGGGATGGATGAAGACCCAACAGAACCGCTGGAGAAGAGCGCTGAGGAGAAGGACTTTGGAGTGCTAGTGGATAAGAAACTCAGTACCTTCCAGTACCCAAAGGGGGCCTACAGAATACATGCAGAGGGATCCTTTATCAGAGAGCATAGCAATAGGACCAGGGGTAATGGTTTTAAATTGAAAGAGGTGAGATTTAGATTAGATAATAGGAAGAAATTCCTTACTGTGAAGGTAGTGAGGTACCAGAACAGGTTGCCCAGAGAAGTTGGGGATGCCCCACATCCATGGATGTGTTGAAGACCAGGCTGGATGGGGCTTGGAGCAACCTAGTCTAGTGGGAGTTGTCCCTGCCCAGGGCAGGGTGGTTGGAACTTAATGATCTTTAAGGTCCTTTCTAACTCTAACTACTCTATGATTATAACCAATCACATTGCTTTTGAGGCAATGGTAGTAAAAAGTTATTGTAGGTCCATATCCAAGGACAATTAAACTTCAGCAGAAAAGCCCTGAGCTAGAGAACTGAAACACAAAGTTCCAGCTACCTTGAAATCCCATAATTATCACAACAACCAGCTATTTTCCTAGGTCAATGATATTTAATGATCCAGTCTACTTCTCTACTTTGGTCTGTGACTGCTGGGAAGGGAATGACAACTGCAAGACTCAGACTACCCTTGGAACAGCACTGCTGCTGCTCAACACACATGATGCCAGCTTCCCTTCAAGCATGTTTGGGAACTTTTAATCACTGCATGGGCTAGGAACAGGGTGAAGACCTGGTTATGGAAGATTGGCTGGCAGAAGTGCCCGGCAGATGACTTCAAGATGCATCACCACAACATGGACTTCGGTGGCAAGGGTAAAGAGACAGCTTCAAGGAAGTGCTAAGTTGTACCTTCATTGAGAAGGGTGTTCTTCACAAACACAGTCCTATGCTTATCTTATTACTTAGCAAGCAAATTTGGATTAAAAGCAGAACAAACCTCATTTTTATACTATTTATTTCTTCATTTTTAGGTAAATCAGAATACAGCCACGTTTTGTAAGATATTGTATTGTTCTTAAAGTTCTCTTAAATATAGAATATTTGTTATTTTTCCTAGTCTCAAAGTTGAAAGTGCCCAAGATAAATTACATAGGTTTCTCGGACTGCACTCCCTCCATATTTTTGGCCACATTCCTAACTTTCAGGCATTAGTGTTCCACTTCATTTTTTATTAATTTAGGCCTAATGTCTAACTGTCTTGAGTAAACCCAAAGCAGCTAGAATAAAAGACAATAAAACTTCCTTCAGAATTTCATTACTGTTTTAACAGGGACGTCAATGAGCATCATCTATGCCCTGCTAATCTATATTTTATTATTACTCTTGTTAAACAGAACTTGTTGCTGCTTATAATAAGAGCTAATCAGTTCTCTGATTAGCAAACCACCTGTCCAAATTATCCATAGTCCTCATAAGTGAGACATACTGTACAAGTATGTTACAATTTACACAGTTCATTCAACATACTGCAATCAGCAGGACAACATTCACCTAGGTCACCTGCCAGGTAGACTTCAACAGTACTTGAAATAGCTGGCAGCACAGCTGTGCTATATTAGCTAACAACCCACAGATTTCTCCAATTTTGAGGCAGACTTTGTTGTCTGGATGGTGTCTGCATAGGTTTCAGGTGCTGCAGTAGCAAAAGGCTCAGTAAAGCTCTGCAGGCACATTGTGACCAGCCTTGAAATCAGCAGTAGGCTCTGGTAACCCCCAGCCAGTATGAAAGCTCTTTGGGATGTGGCACAGGGGTAGAATTTCACTTTTCACATATAACTGCAGCCTTGAAATAGCAATGTTATATATACTCCCCCAGACAACATTGTTATTGGGCTAATTGGACAGCCGAGTGTTTAACATGCCCTGGAGATTCAGGATTTAAATATGTTTTTCAACCACTAAGAATTCTCTTGTACAATAGTACATCTTGTTCCTCTGACATGATGCAGACTGCATCTTGGATAAAGGCATGTGCCAGTCTTAAAGGCAGGCTCAGTCTCCATGCTAAAAATTCAGATACTAGAAATCACTTTTTCTAGGATAGTAATCAAGACAGAAACCTACATCCTGTATGTCACACTCCCTACTCCTTGCCCCCAGCACGAGTGCATGAGGAAGGATTTTAAATCAGTAAAGCTACAACCTCATGAACCTCTGATACCTCAGGTATCAGAGATGAGAATATACACCCGTTATTGCTTTTTTGTTAGTAAGTGAAGGATGGATAATAACATCCAGAAGTCATAGTACACTGGAAAGCTTGCCTATGTGGAAAGACTAATTGGAAGAAGTAATAAAGCTGAACACTCGTTTCCTGTCTAGTGAAGAGCCCTAACTCTGCAAAGGCAAAACCGGAAGTTTGCCTGCTGGCAGCACATGCATATGCCCATGTACACAAAACACAGCCAGGGGAAGGCACAGCCTCTTCAGACAAAGTTACCCCTCTTTTGAGGGCTTGACGTCACTAAAGCAAAGAAGGTGGGACTGAAAGACAATTCTCTAGGATGGGATCCTACAGAGTGTCTTCTGCCCTCATGCACTAACCCCAAACCAAAAAGGAAGGTAGTGTTGCACAATGGAGTACATTGTTATCACTGTACACACAGGCCAAGGGCTTTATCATTTTTGTGTCATGCCAACTGAAAGTGTGCAGAGCTGCTGTAAAATACCAAGACTGTAGCAGCAAGCAAAAGGCAGGTGAGGGAAGCAAGGGCAAGTCCACATTTTTAATACTACACAGCCTTAAAGCAAGTAAGGCAAGTATAAGTGGAAAGCTGACATTTATTGCCAGTCGCTTGTCTCTCAAGAACTTTTTATCTATACAGAAAAGAACACATGCTATTTGAAGATCATTATTTTCAGTGGACTATCTCTTAAAGAGTTTTTAAAACAAACAAACCAACCTGATAGCATAGTGGGGAGGGGAAACAGCTAGGATATGAAGCGTTAGAAGAATCTGAACTGGCAGAGCTTCAGCAGAGAAGGCAATCTGACCGGCACGCCAGGAGATCAGTTATGCTCCCAGCGATCAGGGAAGCTGATGTCCTAGAAGCCAATTTTTGAACTGCGCTAATAATAGGTCAGTCAGCAAAGCCGAGGCTGCATATTCAATGAAATCTATGTACAAGCTGCAAGCATGAACACAAGAGACATTTTTAATTAAGGAGGAGAAAAGAGATGGAAGGCTATCTTATTACACACCATTGTCTCCATTTACCACAAGCCCTTCTCAGCCAGAAGACATTTAACATCTCTAATACTCAAGCATGGGTACTGCAGTGGGTTGGCACCACACAGTACCAGGTGTTAATTAGGCAGTAACAGGCCATCCCTGCTGCAATCCTACTCACAGAGGGCTTCTCAACAGACAAAGTCAGGGTAGAAGGGCAAAAAGGCACAGGGAGGTAGAGCAGCCCATTGGCGAGCTATAGCAAAACATGACCAAGAAGTGGCTAGTGCCTGGGTCTCCCAACTCCCAGATGTTTCGTAGAAGCATTCACTGCCATTAGCCAAGGCAAAGTACATACTGCTGCATTAAATGATATTATGACCTGATGAGATGTAAATTGTAAGAAAATTATTATTTAAGTCAAATAAAATTTGAAGGCTTGACAGACGCTCTCTAAAGAAGTAACGTTTGCGTACCAAGTCACTGCTCAACTTGGCCAGAAGTTTTCTACACTGAAATATTTACGCTGAGAATTTTAGCAACAGAGCTCCAAGTAGCCAGATAAAGGTTTATTGCAAAAAACTAATTTCTAATAATTTTTTTTTTAACATTTACAGCTATTTACAGCCAAAGCTTGACAGGTCTCAGCCCATGTAAGCAAAAGACAACCTACAATCTCACTTTCAATTATATAGCAAGGATAACATTATATAGCAAGGATAATGCATGCCAAAACATACATTAGAACTGTTCTCAATACCTGAGAATTCAACAGTACCTGACTTTGGTTGACTCCAGATTCATCCTCCTTTTTGAAATTCTTTTGCTTCCTCATTCAGAAAATGAGCCTATGTTGCGGATTAAACCCAAACCTCATTTTCTATTCCTGCCTCCCTCACAGCAATAAGGGAGATATTAGCAGTGGGAAATGCTTATTAGAGATCTTCTATGTTTGATGTAGTACCATTTCCCTAATGGGCCTTGAACAATTTCCATGTTTTGAAAGCGGGGAGATTTCCTTTTAAAAAGGAAATCAGCAGTCTGATGGGAAGTTGACCTCCATGAAATATTTCCTCCCATTTTCACTTTCTGTAGCAATCCCCTACCACTTTCCTGGCCTTCTTTTATTCCACTAGCATGTTGGCATTTTACGTGGTTGTGAAAAAACATTAGCTGCAACTTTTAGGTGACCATGAACTGTTGCTAGGCTGACACCCCTACAACCTTAACTGTTGAGCTAGAAATTTTCCTTACTTCAAAAAATAACAAATCTCTGCAGTATAAGACAGCAAGAATGCAGCATTCTTAACTGAAAAAGGCACTAGCACACAGTTTCCAGCATGTACTCATCAGTATGGGTGATAATCAGCTCCTAAGTGCTGCCTTTAGAAATACAGGTGAGGAGTTATTTCTGTATTAAAGAAAGCAAATACACATAGATGAACTTTCAGGGATTATTTTTCGGGCTCTTATCAGAGGCAGAGGCTCAACCTTTGAATCCAAGCCAGTAACAGGACCCCAAGCTAAGAACTCCTGTTACAGATTAGTAGCTTCTCTGCCTTTTACACATTGACTTTTATGCTGCATATTGTATAACTGCATCTTCCCTGGAAGAAGAACACACCTTTAGGATTTCACTTCTGATTTCTGCACTGCTCAGCCTAATAGTTACAACAGCCCCTTAGCGAGCAGTTGCATCTTTGAAGAGAATTCTCTTCCATTTCCCATTAAAAATGTGACAGATACACATTGTTGTGACTTTGCATGTCAATATTTACAGATCATTTCCTTATTCAAACAATTCTGTTTGCATTCCAGCAACATCTCAACATCTCAAGTTTCTAATGTCACTATGGCACCTCCTAACATTACACCTCAAATTCATGGATCAAGAAGACTGCAAAACCTAAGCAAAAGCCCAGATTATTTGCTGTGCCACCAGTATTTTACTAACTGCTTCAGGTTCACTCCCAATTCCCAGTGTCATTGAGAAGCAAAACCTCACATCACCCCAACTCATCCCAGGTGAGTCCTCATCCAGATTTCCAGTGAGAACTGTTGTTGTCATCTCTTCCAGCATGTGACTGACTTGTTTTGAAAAACAGGTACCAACTTCATCTAATCATGCCAAAAGGCTAGCATTCCCTTCACAGAACTTCCTCTACCTTCAAAAGCCTGAAACCCCTCACTACTTAAATTTCTAACTGTAATATAGTGAGTAACCCCAACCTCAAAAATCAGAGGTAAACCTCCATAGCTTTCCACACAGTTGACACATGCAGTAAATAGATAAAGGAATAGTGCTACATGGAGCAAATCTAGAGCAACACCATTCATGGAATGAATTTAACTTCCCCTTCAGTAGGAAAGGATTATAACCTGGTATCAAAAAGGTCCTCCTAATAAGAAACCTTCCTAGCTTTAGTATTATTTCCTTTCATGACAGTTTGACACTACAGAATGTGCATACGTAGAATATACATACTGTTTTTAGAGAAGTCCATGAAAAAGCACTGCAAGTACTACAGCACTGAAAACACAAGTTATCTAATACAAAATTTGCTATTAATAAAAAAAAAAGCCCACTACATAAAGACCTAAACATACAACCCTTGTTTGGTGCCCAGTAGAATGCCAGTTCAGTATGTGGATCTACGTCATTCTCACGCTGTATTCTGCACTAAAGCAAAGGCAGATCCATTCATACAACAAACAGTGTGATAGAGGCCCATGTATCCAATATTCATTATCAAATAGAATTAACAATAAGAAATGTTGACTGCTGAAATGCTAGAGATCCTAAAAGAATGAGGAAGAGCAGCGAGGTTTTAACTGTAAATGTTAAGATGGTGCATGTCTCTTTATGTAGGGGATAATTTTTTCTCATTCAGTTAATGATATTTACGATCTCAGTTCTTCAAAGAGTCTAGTTATTTAGCTTTTTTTTCTTCCCCTTTTACATGCCAGAAAGAGAAGTGTGAATACATGTTTAATGATGCCCTTGGATGTTTTCAGCAGTGAGATGCATCACTGAGTAACCTTGCTCTTGGATAAATTCAAACAGCTGAAGTTTGGAGCAGGTATTTTTAAGCCTAGTACTATTAAATATTACATTCTTCTCATTAAATTATTAGGTGTATTTTAAATATTGATATATTAACTTCAGCCTTTATTGTGTGCTTATCAAGTGTATTGTAAAAACTATACAGATGTAATGAAAATGTCTTTGACCCATGGGGCAGTACAAATATTGACCCAATTGTTTTAAAGCCCCAATTCAAAACAGACACAAGAGAGCTCTCTTAAATAACACAGCCAAAATCCCCAGCAGCTGGAAAAATGCCATAATGTCTTTCATTTGGATGAGGGCAATGGGATTGCCACAGAATTTACAAACACACTGAAACCAACATACACACTTAATCCTACAGAATCCTACCTACTGCTCTCAGGCTCCACTTCACACAGTCACTGCGGTCTGTGTTGGTTTTTCAGGCCCAGAGAAACTCATGATCGCCTCAGGATGCAACAGGGAAAAGAACCTTCCAGGTCAGAAAAATCCTCTCCTCGTTCATCATAAGGAACCTCTTCCTGCAGTCTCATGAAATGAGAAAGCTCCAGCTCAAGGTACAGTATTATGGCTACAGGCTCTTGTAGCAAGCCCATAGTCTGAGGCTGAAGTAGAGCATATTAGTACCAGTTCTGTCAGCAATGCTCACACATAAAAAAGCAGCCTACCCCTGTAAGAGGAGAAACTATTTCTGCTCCTTCCCCTGAAAACTGCAAAACTGTCATTACTGAAGAGCTGTACAGATGGAATCTCTCTGCCTTTAGATATCCTCAGTCTGTCAGTCAGGGCTGAGGGAAATAGCTGTCTGTAGGTACTTCTGTACCACTATAGGTACTTCTGTACCACTATAGGTACTTCTGTACCACTGTGGTTTCACCACCCCACCTTTTCTCAAATACACTTAAAAGCTTGAGATATGAATCATGCAAGCTGGCCTCTGAAGCAGGAACTCCTTCTTACTAAACCATTTGATTGGGCTATGCTACTGCCCTGTTGGCATCAGGCAGAGAAGGGAAGCTTCAGCCACACATCCCTTCCCTATAGGGTAAGTATCACCCCAGCAATTGCAGTCGTTTCTGTACACAAGCTTCCTTTGGAAAAATGAGACTATCATCTGTTTACAATAGCATCTCTGCAGAAGGCACTAGAAATCACTCTTGACTCCCCAGGACTGGATATTAATGTTTAGTTTCATGACAGAGACTGGTGGCTTATCTCTTTTCACAGTGCTGTGGATGAGACTGGGTTTGTATCCTCTGTTTTTCGGCATGCTGCCACATCAGTGTGGTAACCTAGCTTTAAAGAGGAATAAATCAGTATGCGCTACCGAGATGAAGACAACAGCATATTATACCATCCTCAGATTTTTAAAAACTTAAGTGGCTCCACCATAAAAGCAATTAGCTGCTTTCCTCCTTTTCAGCAGTGTCAGAACTGCACTGTCAGTAGCTAAGTGTCTTCTCCTAACATCCATCTGTTTGCGTAACATAACTTACAGCTAAAGGACGTAAGAATAATAATGCACAAACTGTCTGGCAATACATATTGCTTCTCATCCTCTGCCTATGCATCCATTGATATATTTATTCATAGATAGAAATCACAGTCTTTCTCTACTTTTGCTTTTCTAGCTAGGTTAAACACACCAAGTGCTTCCAGCCTCTTCTCATCTCCTGAAAAATGTTTTTCATTATCATTCCCTTTTATTCTAGTAGACTTTCTCTTCACCTGGTCGAGTTTTGATTTATCTTTCCTCAATGCTCATGATCAGAATAAGAAAAAATGAAAGAAATGGTCATAAAAATACAACACCACAATGAATATTGTCTGGTTTTACTGTAGTTAAGAAACATTACAGAAACAATGGGATATGTAACAGAAGCTAGCTTGTCACAATTAATTTTTCTTTTTTAAAACTTTTTTCTTTTTAATATGAAATCAACCATCACTCTGCATACAAATGAAGCAAATATTCCAGAACCTTCATCAACAGAAGAATTTCATACTGAAAAATACAATTAAAATCAGAAAGCTGTCCTGCCATCTGTTTAAAACAAAAAGTTTTAGATTTCCTTGTTATTATCAGAAAATGGCAAAATGTTACGTATGACTACTTTGGAGGATTATCTTTACTGATGACAGCAAAACATACTTAATATACAACAGTAAGTGTGTTGAACTGCAACATATTATTAATATTATTACCACATTATTATTACCAAATTGTAAGATCAGAGCTTAAATGAACTTGCTTAACAGACCTTCATTGAAGTTATGATCATACTAAGATGGGCAGGGAAGGTGAGCCTAGCACATAAAAATCAAAGAGAAACGGCATGTGATCAGAAAAACCTGTACGCATTTTCATTCTAGGCTATGGTTTAATCTGCTGATAAAGTGATTCAAACAGAAAAGTCTGATCAACCACTTTGACTCTTGATAATGGCCAGTAGCTGACAGGACACGTTGAGCCAGCCCAAACATAAATGGTCAAATCACACAGAGGCATGAAGAGCAAGGTAGATAGATAAATACTTTGCACTGAAGGAGCCTTAAGCAGTTAGCCTTGCCTGTAAGTTGTCAGGTGGCCACTCTACTGCAAACCAGGCTTCCAGGAGCTCTTTGCCTCTCCAGCTTGCCATATTTCCAAGTTCAGTTCCTGCTCTTAGAAGTAAATGCCAAGAGGATATTCCACTAAGTCTGGCTGCCACTGATGTATCTCAAGAATGGTCACTCTTACAGTCTTTCAAGCATGGCATAACCTAAGTGGCATGGATCTGAAACTATAGACCTAAGATGATTTATTAGGAACACATGGCTCCTGCAGGCATGAAATTTGCTGCTAACTAGCTTATCAGAAAGCTGAAGGGGACAAGTGAAGGGTCCAGACTGCTCACATACATAAAACTTCTTGGTAAGAATGACTTTATTGCCAGTCCTATTTGACCCATCATCTGTTCAACTCCACGCTGCCCAGACTCACCGATTAGGCTGCAAACCCTGAGAGGATTGCTAGAACTACGAGATGGGGTCAGTGACACTGCTGGAGGGCTGCACTGAACATGCATCTTTACCAGGAACTAGGAGCTGACTGCACAATTGTATCTGGACAATCTGAAGGACTGCCCAGTCCTTCACTGCTAGACACCAGACACTATGTATTGTTTTCCTTTCTCTGCAAGAGAAAAGAAACAGAAAAGGAAGGGAGCAAGGAAACAATGCAAGAAGCAGCTCAATCAGCCAACAAGTTAGAGAAAGCTGCAGAGCTACAATCACCAGGTCTCTAAGCTAAATAAGAAAATTAACATAAAGGGAGTGGAATTTTGGTTTTGGGGTTTGTTTTTTGGGGTTTTTTTTTTTTTTTGTTTTTTTTTTGGGGGGGGGGGGTCCCTCCCCACCATTGATTAATTTAATTTTTATGTAACTTCACTGACAAGGCAACAGCAACCAAAGGAGCCAGATTCCTAATTGAAAAGCCATATCAGCTATTTAAAGCCATTATCCAGGCAGTGATTTATTCCTTTGCACAGTGTCTGGCAAACAGGGTAGTCAAACGGTTAGAAAGATGGCTGTGTCTTGTGCCTTGTCTCCATACCCATTTGAAGTCAGCTCCCAGGAAGATGTGTCTGACCAAGGATGCTGGCATGCAGGCTTCTCTCAGTCCATCACTTTACTTAGCAAGGCCTAGCCTTCCATTCTCAGAAAATAACAGGCCCTGGTTATGACAAAAGCATTTGCTTAAAAAAATAACAGCTAGGGGGAAAAAAAGAGAAAGCAATCAGGGTGTATTGTCCTGATACTATTTCTTCTCTCTGTCCTTCTTTTCTCTGTTCCACTGTCATCACAGGATCACTTCACACAAAGAGAAGGAAATGAAGAGAACTTCCTCTATAACCACCTTTTTAATGCATCTGTAATTTCAGAATAAACATGAACCCAACCATTCTCTGCAAAAGCAGAAAGCGGCATTTCCTTCCTGGTTTTTACACTATCAGCACCCCAATAGAAATATATTTACTTTCTTTAAATAGACACTGCTAGGATGGTGTTTAGAAACAAACTTCACCTAGTTGTCATGAATTATTGACCAGGAAAAAAACCTTCTTGTTACCCTTTACAGAGGCTTGATTTGCAAGTTTAAAAAAAAAAAAAAAAATCAAACTGACACTTAGGTCTATTGTACAAATACCCAACCTTTTAAAAAAATGCTTTGAGCATTATAAATACTTTTTTTTTCATTAATATGAGAACAACAATTCTATAAATAACTGTTCTTCAGAACTGCTTGAAGACATTGTTTTTACAGACAACAGTAGGAAACTGAAGGAGGTCTTGGTGCCAAACATATTAAAAAGTAAAATAAACTCTCCAATCAACTCTGGGTTTCCACTTATTATTACAAAGTTCATTGTTATTTTTCAGCTTATACAATTAGTTTATGCAAGAGAAGGAACAAAACAGAAGACTACACTGGCATAGTTACTGAGTTGGTATAAATTGGTCACAGCCTTCAATTTCTGAGGGAATTCACTTTGCTTCTTTAGGCAGTAATTTAACAATTCTGCACTGTCAACAGACAAACCTGCTATTAACCACCACCACTTTGTATAAGCAGAAGCAAAGTAAGACAAGATTTTTATTATAACCTCATGATAAGATTTCGAAATACAGTGACTCAAAACTGTGCTGTATCTCCTCTAAAAAGCAAACACAGGAAGATAAATATGATCTGGTGTTAATAGCAAACTGCCTATACAGTGTGCGCCTTTAATGGTTGCTACTTTCTCAAGCAATTTTGCACTGGTTATCTAAACAAAATCAACAGGACCTCCTGAAAAACAACTTTTGAACTGGTAAACCAAGCGTCTGTTGCCAGAATACAAGCACAAACTTAGTCATTTTGGCATACTCTCCAACGCAAGGCCAAAGCTCAAGCACTACCAAGTTCTAACATCATTTTCAACAGGGGACCAGTACAAGCACTTACTTTGTAAATACTTGAAAAATCATCCGTAAAAAAAGGAGGAACATATTCAGCTCCTAGTTTTGATATAGTATTTTGCTATAAGAACTGCAACAATAGTTTGCTACTACATGCTGAAATGCTATATGAAACAAGCCCCCAGCTGTTTGGGGTACTGACACTCTTTCACCCCAGTGCAGCTCCACAGTCTCCAACAGCTGGAAACATGACAGTGCTGATTTCAAGGGGTGACACAGATGTAGAAGTGGAGTAACGCAGCGATGAATCAAGCCATTAGCTTTCCCAACAGCTCCCTAGCCATAATAATGATCTAAGCATAGTAGAAAGTTGTGGGGTTTGGTTTTTTTTTTTTTTTTTTTTTTTTTAAGTAAGTGTCCAGCAAAGATTAGTAAGAACTTAGTGACACGACACACCAGGCATGGCCAGGGAGCGTGTGGAAGAATTCAAAGAGAGCTCTGAGAATTCTGGGTCTGCTGTGCATCACAGCCAAAACGCTCAGTCTATGGAAGGCAAAACAGAGTAACCACAATGTTCAACTATGTTCAACCACAATAGTTCAACTATGAACCACAACAGCATCCCAAATAGATCCTTGCCTGTAAACCATAACAATTATAAACCTTATTAGCAATCAGATCATTAACATAGCTAGAAATTACCTAGCTTTCCATTCATCTCCCCAAGTTTTGTGCAGAAAAGAAGAGGCACAGGCCTGGTGTATTTGCTCTCCAGAAAAGCAAAGGAACATATGCTGATGTAATGCTTGTCTGCTGTGCCAGGACTGGCACGCAAAGCCTCCCGACTCCTGCCCATCAAACCACCGTAAACAAAGAACCATTCCGGAGCAGGAACCGTTTTTCTTACCTTATTTTGGTCTGTCCAATAAAAGAAAAATCCCTGTGGATCTGTTCTGAGAATAATTGGAGTCACAACAGTGGAGTCCTGGAAGAAAAGAAAAGGACAAATAAAAAATCCATGCCAGAACACAGATCACATAATTATGCACTAGTTTCTTTGCAACCCATATTCATGAATTGCAACATCTAGAAATTACCCTGAAGGTATCACTAGCAAGATGTCAGTAAAATAATTTAGTATCACCTGCCTCATCTCCATTTTTCTGACATATTTCCACTACTAAAAAGACAGCACTAAATAACTCCACAGTTGTCAACACACAGAGTTACTCCAGAAAAGCTGGAAGCAGATGAAGTTAAACAGACATAACACACTAACTGTCAAACTAGAGCCCATATTGTAAAGCACTACAGTCATCAGAAGTCCACTGTCCACCTTGGTCCAAATTAACTTTCAGATATAGACAAGAAGGTAAATGCCTATAAGCTTTACTTTAATGTACAAAGACTGAATTAGCCTACAAAATCTGAAATAGTATCTACTACATTAAGACTTCTGTCAATTACTTTCTATTAATTTTTTTTTTTTCCTAGAATTCAACTATGAAGATTTTCTTAATGAGAGTATATACATTCCATCCCACCTCCAAATCAGTTGAAAAAATCTGTCCACTCTAGTAACATCCATAGCTCAGGTCATTTAAGACCAAGCACATTTATAAGTACTATAAGTAAGGCAGCCTGGTTTCCTACATCTTCATGTACTCTGACAGCAGGTACTTGACTCAGAAGATACAAGCTCTAACTGAAGCCTTTCCTGGAGGTGGGTGTTCATTACACCTCTCTCCCATGGTGCTTAACAAGAATTGACATCAGTGCAGCCTGGTCTTAATAGAATTCCTCCTCTCTTTCCTCCACTATTTTTCATGACATCTGTAAAAATGCTGTTGTTTTGAGACCTCTACCTGTTTGCCAAATTTGCTTTAAAAGTTATGGAGGGAGCACAGAAAGGAGACGGGAACGAGACAGGGAGACAGAAAAATCACCCAAGCCTTAGATCCACTGGAACCCAGGCTAAACACACAATTCCCCCTCAAGAAAGACGTATATTTCTGTTAAATGATTATGGGTATTTTACAGCTTTAGCATTCACCTATTTCCAAAGCAGCAGTATGTGAGGTCACTTTACATTCCTTTAAGGAAAAAAAAAATAATGGGCTCTAATAGGTTCAAATTTAAATCAAAGATTTAACTGTGTTTTTTATAAGTGCAAATAAAGTTGATGGAAGTGACTTTATTATAAATAAACAAACACTAACTTCTGCAAGTACCATTTTTAAAGCAAGAAGATAATACTCGCCTATATCATGCCATCACCACTGTCCTTTGTGACAGAGTACTGAGATCCCAGCAATAGGCATTCATGAAACTGGGAAGCTGAATTATTCCCAATTTAGAACTGGAAAAATGAGATCCAAAGAAGCTAAGTGACAGGCCCAGCACCAGCCAGAAGCCTGCGAAGGAGCTAGTAGAAAAATAGAGTCAAGCATGAAGCATGTTTTTGTCTCAGCACAAGAGAAATATAAATAGAAGAACAAGTTCTACACTAAGAAGAAATACAAGATCAAGCCCTTAATTGTATATAAAAGTCTTTTTTGTAACTGGAAGATCCGGGCTGTGGATTAACTATGCCACAGGGACATTGACATGAGATGGGTGCCAAGTGAGATTTTGGAGGCTGGGAACAAGTGCAGCTGTATCAATGAAGCTGTACCAGTGCTATGGGAATATCCCAGCTGGGAAAAAGGGCCGATGACCCTTCTTTTAGTCATCGCAAGAAAATAGCATTGCATGCACTCATTAAGCGAATGGACATACAGAGTTTGTATCATCTATTTTTTTTCCTGTTTCTCCATGGTTCCTACTCATCTTGTATACCTGAGAATCGGGTACTGTTTGAGTGTAACAGGAAAATATTTTTTTAAAAAATGAAAAAACCTAAAGAGACGTTGATTAGTTGTCTAATCTATATCTACAAGCTTCTACAAAAGTGTTCTCAAACCTCTGCCTTTCAAGAAGGGAAAAAAAACCATGCTCTGGAGATATAACTCTCATTTGTTAGCTTATTTCATTATGTCCCATGCAGCCTGTCTGTAAATATGCAAAATGTAGAAAGAAACAGATTAAGTGTCCTTCTGCCTTCTGACGAGATATACACAGCTTCGGGCAGGAAGAGAAGGAAGTGATGGGAAACTGACAGGCATGAAGTGCTTATGTCTAGGATTAATCAATTTTACTGGTTAATCACTTCAAATCAGTTGCTTCAACAAAAAAGCTGTTTGGATTTGTCTGTGCTGGTGACATACAGCTGTCAAAGTAATACTTTTATAGATGTGAGCTGTAAAACGTTGACTATCAGACTCACAAGAGTGGAAGATGGAAGGGAAGGAGCCTTTGATACCTATTAGATGACATAAAGGAAACCTCATCTTGACAAGGATAAGGCCCTCTTAATTTAATGTCCTCTGTGCTCCAGGAAGTTGTTTGCTTGTTGTTTTGTTGGTTTTCCTTTTAAGTCAGAAAAAGGCAGTTGTGCATTATGCCTCTTTTCTACATCAGCTACTCTACTGACATTAAGCATGACACAGTTAATGAGCTGATGAACATGAGAACCCCACATTGTCATGCTGTATACAAGCACAGAATCTGAAAATAACTTTGTATGTGTGACTGTGTACACATGTTTTAGAAACTCTTCCGCACAGTTAAGAGCAGCAGTACAAGTCACATGCACAATGTTTTATGTATTCTATGAGTTCTGTAAGTCCCTGCCACCAGAAGCCACACCCCTTAGTTCTGGGTGTAGGGGAATGGAAATAAACTTCTCTAGTCAGCTCTGCAAGTCCTGCTCCCCACTCTGCAACAACATGGTCCTTTGTCACGTGGAAGAGGTCTGTTGCTTTTACACTGCTCTGCCTTGCAAAGGCAGGCAACAATTGAAAAGACACAAGAAAAATCCTTTATATGGTATACATTTAAGAAGAGCAGCTATTCAGGGCTCTGAAATAGAAACTTGTTTCAAATGAAAAGTGTCTGGGACATTTATTTACAAAAGCTATTGTACCATATGGGAATAACTAGTAATTTATTACCCAACCTGCAGTCATTCAGAAGACTATCCTGAAGCCCATTAATTCAATTTCCTCACCTAAGGAGCTGATCTTTATCATGACTCTCCTGAACTGATTTTCCAAACATACCCACTCTGAAGAAGAAGGGAGCAGACAGGGAGAAAAAACATAACCAAAACTTGAAGGACAAACAAATAGGGAGCAGACATTAATTTCTTCCCTAACCCACTCACATCCAGAATGTAAGAATAAAACAAGGTGCAGTGCGGGGAGTGTGCGTGTGGAGGTCAGTGTTGTCCATCTCTAAAGCTGAAAGTTTTGGAAATCAACACATACTTAGGTGTCTAGTAGGGGTATAGCTCTTAGGATGTCAAAGTGAGGAGCCCTTTGGACATCAGCCCCAGATTCCTGGGACACTTCCAAGTATAGAAGCAGAAGGAAGTGACCAAGGCAAAAATCAGACGTGATCAGAAAGGGGAGAGGAAGAAGAGAAAGGCAGAGTGTTCCAGTCAATGATGCAAACAGTTGCTTTATAATGCCACCCGTGGGTGCTTGTGCCAAGCAGCAGCTTGGTTTCTGACAGATTGCTTTTGCAAATTCCTTGAATAGAAAGACTTGGAGAGGCACTTACCTGGCAGTCCCACTTTGCTGCATATCACACCTGTCTAAACTTAAGTGAATAATTTTTGAAAGGGCTTTTAATTGCACCTTTAAAAGCCCCCCACCTTTTCATTTGTTGACTTCGGGCCAATTCTCTACTTCAGTCCAATTTCACGGCCTCAAATGAGTAATGTGGCTGTTCTATACTTATTCCATTAAGTTGCCTCCTAATTGGCTGTATAGCCTCAGAGCCTGCGTAAGCAATGGTTTTTATTTTCTACTTTTAAACAAAAAGTTTTCAAATATATGTGCCACAGAGAACTCTGGGATTCTTACCAACCAGGCACAGCAGAACATAGGCATAAAAGATCAATGGACAAATCCATATTTAAGAGCTTGCCAGGTAACCGTTTCAAGGTCTGGTTTGAAGTGTGGGTCTCCTAGACTATATCCAAGATCAGCAAGCCAAAAGCGCTACCTCCATTTTACTATTACTAACCAATAAAGACTATCATACAAAGCCAAACTTTGGCTTAGTTCCTTTCTAACTACACGTTCATGCTTCCTAATCCTCAAATCACCCCTAAAGCAAGCAAAGCCCTAATCCTAAAGCACCCCCCCACGCATCCAGGCACAAGGGACAGACTCTACATGCTACTCAACTGTCACAGCTAAGACCTGAAGAGACACAAGGCGAGAAAGGACGGCTACATAAGGGTGCACTGCTCTGGCACCTACGCCCTGGGCTTCAGCCCTTGCTCCCAGAACTGAACTCTCTGTACCTCATTCATTATGTGTTAAGGCAAGGGTGTAACATCAATGCTGCTGTGGTTTGTACCAAGCACAGTTCAGTGCTTGAAATGATCACAGAACGTCACAGGCTGGGACAGTGTGCCTGCGATGCAAGCATCAGGTCAACCCTACCATAGATGAACAGTTCCTAAAGGATCTTAAAAATACGTACTGGGGAATGAAAATCAGCATGCACCTCATCAACTAGCAAGACCATGAGTCAGATGAACATGTGTTTTAATATATCATATGTAGATAATGATGATGTTTCTTAGAAACAGCTGTAGTCAAAATTCACATCAACAGATTTTAAGAAAAAAAGCAGACCAGCCTTTATCTTCAGCTCTTACAACAGACGGGGCTCACTGCAATACCTTATTAAGCAAGACCATTGTTTCTTGGTTTTGCCTCAGACTTTTAGAGACACAGAACATCTCCAAATATAACCTGAAAACTTTTACACACATCATTATTTCATTTGCTTGAACCTTCTCCTGGAAAATTTCTGCCAAACTGCTTCCAAACACTAAGAAATAGATTGTTTCTGACAGAGGCAAAATATTCTGCAACTTTTCTTTCATTTTGGCAAAAAGGCTTGAACTCTGCTTGAGCAAGGGTACAAGTCTGTAGCAAAGGTGTAGGGGGGGAAAGAGTCCCTTGCAACTCCACAAGCCAGGGGGATTATAAACTTGGAGCAGAGAGGGAGCGAAGGAAAAAGGATAGCAATCCCACAGTTTACACATGGCCAGCAGATATATTAGCTGTTAATTCCATCATACACTGGGTGTACCCAGACTCTAAACAGGATTAGCCAAACAATTAGCACTATTAATTTCTTCAGGCTGACAGCTGAACTATGAGTTACAGGGAGAGAGTGACTGTCCCCCAGTTTCGCAATGAACCCCTGAAATAATCTAGGATAAAGATGCCCTCTTTTACTGAGGGCAGAAGAACCAGATTTGCCATGTAAAGGAACAGATTGCAAGAAGGAAATGTTGGGGAAGGTGAAATGAGTGTTGGAGATTGGAAGAAGAACAAAACACACACAAAAAAATTTATTTTAAAAAAGTCAAAACTGGAATTGAGTTTACAGGACCCATAAAATGAAATCCCACTTGTTCAATAGAAACATGCAGGAAAAAGTTCTTCACTCTTAGAGTGGTTAAACCCAGGAAAAACTTTAGAATGATGACTAGCAGAAGTCATCATTCTGCTAATTAAAGACTAATTTCCTGCAAGTTTAAAACAGCTATCTTGAATGGGATTTGTTTCTCAGAAACAGACTACCCTGTTTTATTTCTCAAAACATTCATAGTCTTGGGCTAATTATAGCCTTAACCACATATAGTCTTGATTTTTCTGGTGAGTCCTTATTTGTTGTAGATCTTGCAAAACATGAATCACAGAATCTTAGTGGTTGGAAGGGACCTTTGAGATCATCGAGTTCAACCACATTAAAAAACAAAACAAACCAAACAAAAAACAAACAAAACCCCCAAAAAACCCAAACAAACAAAAC